>JXOR01000503.1:0-309178 GCA_001014335.1 Coboldia fuscipes | reverse complement strand
ATCATCGATAGAGCCCTAACGACTGAAGAGGTAAGCTCTTGAGGGGNGTACAACTGGTAGCCAATTCAACATAGAACCATCGAACATAACAGGCATACGTGGTACATGAATATATTTTTTTGAAAAGCAAATAATTTGCGTCTTACTAGTATTCATGCGCAAACCCCATGAATTAAAATATGTTTGCATCATCGATAGAGCCCTAACGACTGAAGAGGTAAGCTCTTGAGGGTCGCTATGACTAAATAGAAGGGCTGTGAATAGTGATTCTCTTTTATGATTTTTCTGTTCAAAAACATAATTGATCTTCATATACGAAAAAAAAGGTGAAAGAAAAATAATTCACTTTCATACGATTCATCTGTTTGGTGTTTATGATTATATATGTGCATGTGTATATTATTTAAAGGTAATCAAAGGAAATTACATTAAATTGATAGGTGTTTGACTAACTCAAAATCTCAGTTTTACACCTTTGAATGATTTTCCTTTTGTTTTTTTCTTTTCTTTATTTTATGATTTGTTGTGGTACTGTTTCATGTATGACCTTTAATAGAGTTTTAGCACCAAGTTAAAGAAGGATAATAAATTTTAATTTGGCGTACTTCAATAATACCATGAAAATGAATTGTTTTTATCCGAGCATTGTGTTTCTAAATGATTCGCTAAATTAACACTTGCATGCATATAGCAGCAGTCACTTAAAAATATTCGTTGTTGTTTTCCATATTTTTAATTTCGTTTTTTTTTGTGTGCCAGTTAAAACATTCAAGTATTTTGTTGTTGTTGAACGTTCCTTTTTGACATCCTGGAGCGCAACTATTGTGCTGTTATTATGGTAAACCCGTAATTTATAAATGCATGCCATAGTTATACAAATTTATGCTTAACAACACCTTGAAATTTTCTTTAATTATGTTTGTTTCATTCGCATACATTTTTGTTATGTTCTAAACCGATTCGTTTTAGAATTAAATAATGAAACAATCCATTGATTTGTGTGCTTTTTTAATTTTTGGTTTCACGTTATATCGCTTATTACCATTTGAATAATAACTCTAACATAACAATACGGTATAATTTAAATTCTTATTTATAATTTAACATGATTTTATGTAAATGAAATTACTTATGTTTTCACTTTGTTTCAACCATCTTCACATATGAATAGAGTTTGTATTTTTCTTTAATTTCCATGGAAATTAATGTTGCAATTATTTGTTTTCAATGGAGGAATATATTGAAAATTTATTTTATTCAAAAGTATAAAAATTTATGCGTTTCATTAATAATGATTATTTCATTGATTTGAATTAAATGAATTGAATGAAAGACATACGACGTAGACGTTAACATATTCAATAGACGTTGATAAAGTGTCTATTATGTTCTTCACATGTCGAGAATATTGTAATAATTTTAACCGTCTGTCTTGTTTACTTCCCCAAAAATAAAATAACAATAATAATATAAATACTTGTCTATCTATTTGGCTATACCAATTGAATGGTAATTCCAGAAAGAGAAAAAAATGTAAAGAGTGAAGAGACAACAACACAATATTCTTAGAATATCATCATTAATTTTTATTAAATGAAAAATAAAAATAAAAAAAATTGAGATGAATCGCGTCAATTATTATGAAATTACAGATTCATTCAATCATTGCTAGATGAATGTTTAACGAACAAAACAATGAATCGACATTCAACATCATGTACGTGTATACTAAAAGTAATACAATTGAGAATTCTATGAAGTATTATTGACTGAGTGTACAAAATCTGAAGCATTCATTTAACCATTTTAATTACTTTTTTTTTTTTGTTTTCTAAATTTAAAGAAGTGAATTCTTAATCAACGCCCAGTCATAAGAATTAATTTGATTTGGCAAACAAACGTACAAGTCCACTGGACTTGAATGAGTTTACAGAAAATAAACAAATAAAATCAATCTTATTAGTTACGAAAAAAAGCAATGAATAAAAGATGTGAGCATGTTCAACGGCATAAAATAAAATAAAAATTAAATTATTCACCTGTAATTAATCACCATTGAAATACCAATATTTATTATCAATTTAATTTCAATTGCTAGTTTTTCAATTCAAACACTTTTTACTAAAAATCGTTTATGACCCAAATCACCTTTAATTTCAAATCAAATGCAATTTGTTAACTCCATCTCTTTGACACCTATTTGATTTCCAAACCAGAGATTGATGGACAAAATATTAAAAAGTATCACGTAAAACTTTGATTTTATTTAATGAAAAATTTAATTACAAAATAATTTAATGTGTTACCTTGATATTGTGGGTATGCTTTTATTAATTTCATATTCGTCATGTTTATGATAAACCATTAAAGTATACAATAATTAATTTGATTTGATTTTACTTTTATTTTTTTTTTGTTTTATTTCAATACGAAAAAATGTATCAATTGATATTTGAATATAATTTGAGCATGGAAACAACAGTCAAACAAACAGAAAAAAAAATTGAAAGAGATATTAATTGGCTTATAAATATTATAGTGAATATTATGGTGTATGCATGAAAACCTCATTGTTAATATCTCATTTTATGAATTTGTAAATAATTTATTTGTTTGTGCAGTAAATGCAACTAACAAAAAAAAAATGCAAAAATTTTATACAAAAATGAATAATAAACCTTTTGCATTGGTCAAACATTGTTGGATAAATTGATTATTAATTTTAATGGTAAATAATCAATTATGAAATCATTCAATATTCATTGTAATTTGTTACCATAAAATTCATGGATATCCAAAATTAAAAAAAATAAACTGTATAATCAATTGATTGATGTTTTATTTGAAAAATATAATCGACAAATAACAGCAAACAGAAATACCAAACAAAAACACAATTAAACTGTGTTTATGTGGTTGAATTTTCCTATAAAATTTAACTCTCTGCTGAAGTATTCCATTTTCGTATTGAATGATGAAGCAAAATTAAATTAAAAATAAATAAAAGAAAAAAAATAAATGATTGTATGGCAACCATAAATTCATAATCAATTTGCAATTGAATATTATGGTATGAGCATATTTTCACCGATACCTATGAAATACACAATCAACATAAACTAATAATAATGTTAAAGTGTTGTGCAATTGGAACAATTGAACGCAATTAATTAGCATTTAACTTATGTTGTGGGTTTAATTTTCAACGGTAATCCACAGACAATCCACAGTTAATGGATATATTCACGTCATACATTTTCAATTGGTTAGCCAGTTAGATACTCTTCAAAATGCGAATTTGGCATCAATGGTAAATGTTGTAAATCATACCAAATGGTATCACGGAACTATTGAAAATTGGATTTTTCATTTTAAATTGATTCACTTTATATCTGCCTTTATCACTGTCGCCATATACGAGTTTGAATACAATTTAACTGATAATATGTATAGTTAAATATTAAATTTCCGCTTGAGTCATTTCAAATATTTTATGGAGACTTAACTATCGTCATCATTTTGGTACACTCCACCATATGCAGACAGACAATCGATCATCATACATATGAATTTATCATTGAAGACATTTTTCCTCGACAGTCAACTGAAGAAAAGCAAAACCATGTACTCATCACAATGTTATTGAGGTGAAATAAGAAAATGAAATGGAACTTTTTGGATTGCATGCAGAATTCAATGATAGAATGCGAATTACTTTAAAAACGTATCAGAAAAGAATTCAGCATTCTCAGATATTCGTGACCAAACATTATAATCCTTTTTGGCTGGTGAATTTTCAAGACATGTGAGTGTGTGTCTATAGAACCAGAAGAATTGATAAGGAAGCATAAAGAAATGATTTCAGTTCTTTAAACACAGTCATCATAATAAAACCCAGAAGGAGATTTGTTTTTTGTTTCTTCTATTCTTATTCAATTCCTATCCCTCTTATGGCTTGGATATTGGATTGCAAACCACTCCTGATGGTATATTATAAGTGGCTGTGCTTATGATATTCATTCAATATATTTTAAAGAATTCATATTCATCTCTACAATATATTGTACCATTTCGAGTGCAGATAACTGAAATGAGAATAATATTAAATAATAACAAAAAAAAATAAATGAAAAACATATTCAAAATAGAAATTAAATTCATTCAAGTGAGGAACAAAAAATTAAACTCTTTTATTTACCTTTTGGTAATAACTTCTGTATATTCATAACCAAAGATTTAAGTACATTTCATGAACAATTTTTTTTCCTGAATTTCTTTTGTGTATATTCGATGGCACGTTTACAATACATGACATCAGTGAATGGAAACTGAAAAAAAAAATACTTTTTCATCGATAATGATTGAGTTTCATGCAACAATGATAATGGCCATGCATTTCTAATTTTCCTTACTATTAAATTTCTGAGTAGGTTTGAGTATACTTTGGCCTTCGTGGTCATTCAAATTCAAGTGATTATTATACATATGCAACGAAACTAAAAAAAAAATAAAATGCCATTCCAAGAATGAAATGGAAGACTAAAAGTTTTAAGCTTCAATAATCAATATGACATAACTTAGAGGTAAAATAAATCTCACCCTCACCAGTTAAATCTTAAGAAATTTATCGTAAGAATGAAAAATTTGATGAACGTTTATACTTTTCTATACAATTTTCCAATTACCATATGAATACCCTACGAGTTTCATTATTTATGGCTAAATAATACGTACATATATCAAACAACAATTGTTTACGAATAAACGTACACAGAAAAAGAATTGATTTCGTACCAAATCAAATTGAAAATAATTTTAATTGACAATTTACTTGGTCACACTGAGTTTTTATTTTATTTTTTACTTTTAAATTGGTTTCAGTCTGATGAATTAAATTAGCGGTGGTTGAGGTCAATTTAAATAGTTGAATTATGGAATAAGAAAACGTGACATTTTACCTTGATGTTGCCTTTACATTAAATTCCTTATTTCTTCATACGTTCACATGAACTTATTCTCACTTTGTATTGTTATTTTCCTTCAAGTTGATTGTGTATTACTACTCAGATATATTCAGATAATTTTTTTCCGATTTGGTCAGTAATTACTATAAATTGTGATTGGAATTATTCCTTCCTGTCTGAATAATCAACCTAATAATTTTCTGGGTTTTCTTTTTCATTTTTTATTTTACAGATAATTGCATATAGACTTTGTGGTTCCACATTTCGTTTGTATTCAGTGGCAAAAGGAAATTAGACCATCGTATTGAATTAAAATTTTCTTATTATCTCCATTTATACTATGCGGAATGGATATTGAAATTTGAAATGCATTGAACGTGGAATAATCAAATGGGTAAACCGCGGGCACCAACAATTATAATTATACAGCAATTGTCTGTTGTTGAAATCTCATTGAATTTGATTTTATTTTTTATTTTATTTTTTTTTGTTATTTTCTTTATATCCCACAAAAATGGTATACGCGCAGATTGATTGATTCTGTTGAATAAAAATACAATCAGTCTCATCCAAAATTGGTAATTCTTTTTCTTTTATTTCCTTTAATGAAAACAGCAAATGAATACACAGACATAAAATTTGTTGGTATTTTGTGGTTCTATTGAAATTTTGGATTGATTTTTTGAGGTCTTGATCGTAAAATAAATTTTTTGTTTCATTCATTTATTTTGATTTGATTTGTGAACAACAGATTTTGATTAGCAATCGATCGATATTGATTTTAATTTGATTCGAAATGAAAATACCAACAATGGAAAAATGCAATAAGCTGCATAATATTATGTATACGTTTGTGCAAATGTTCAAATATGTGAAGGTAATGCCATTATCATTCAATTGGGTAAACATTACATAACACCAGATGAGGTTTTTCTTACTTGGAATTATTTATATTTTCCAATGAAATACTTTAAAATTATATTTCCTCATGCTTGAAAATACAGAGCCAAATATGTGAAAGACTAATTCTGAATAAAAAACAAAAATCCAAGAAAAAAAAGGGGAACATTTCTTAAGATCTGTCCAGTTATTTATGAACAATTTTTATTTTTTTTTTTTTATTTTTCATTTTGGCTTTGGTACAAATAAAGGAAACACCATAAAACCATATGATAAAATTATACAATTTATGTTTTCACATTAAATTTTGTTCTTTTTTTTTTATTTCTCTGGTCTTTCTTTTATTTATTTGATTCGCCCATATAGTAATCAATTCATTAGTCAAGATACGAATAAAAAACCAAAAAAAAAAAATAAGAAAAGACATAATAAACGTAAAAGCAACACCGACTAATAAAACATTATAAACAACATACGCGGTAAAAAAAAAGTGTTCAGAATGTAGAACGGGAAATCGAATACACGGGGATCTCATAAATGGAAATCAAGGTAAAATACAGTAGCTGCAATCAATGAATATAAAGTAATGTTGCATATACTTCTTTCTTATTTTTATTTATTTTTTTCACTTTGTCTCTTCTTTTATGTTGATTGCCTTCATTCTTTTACGGTACGAATTGATGATTGGAGACAGATATACTGGTGTATTTAATGGGTAATCTACTAACTGGCTAAGAGGTAAAAAGAAAGAGTGATCAGTTAAAACGGGGCGCGGAATCAATACCTAATACCAAAAATTGAAATCACATTTTGATTTATTTGACTATGAGATACTCGATTCTTTTTATTAAAGAGACACTCAATTTACATCGCTCATTCAGATTTTAATCAATTGTATTGTTTTTAAACCACCGTACACAAATCATTTAAGAAAAAAAAAGAATATTGATTTATGATAATAAATGAACTAATCCATGTTGAATATTGTACATCACTCGGTAAGAGATGTATATTATAATTTCCCTCCAAAATTGATTATTGAAAAGTTTGTTTTTCGGAATCTACATGTCCTGAATCGAATAGCAAATGTATTTTCCGGAAATGTACACCCCTGTCCAGGATCCGGTGCATTCGGATATTTGACATTATATTGGGAATACCAGCTATCCAAATGTAACAGAACTTGGTCATACGATAGATCATCTAATGTACAATATTACCAATAAAATTGTTCACCTTTGAATAAAAACTATGGGTGGCTATAGAATGGAAGGGTGTCAAATGTAACAGAGAAAATATTAGTTATAACAGCCTATCTGCTATATGAAATTACACTGCACTTACAATGATATTCCAATTTTCTCAAACATCTTATAATTATAACATGGAGTGATGTACGTTGTGGATACTATTTATCTATAGAATTTATAAAAGTTTTTATCTATTAAATTTTTATCTTAATTTTTATTGATTGAATTTTTTTATTTATTTAGCTGGACTTTCAAATAATTAATAAATAATTCGTTTGAATCAATTTTATATTATTTGTTTGCCCACTGAATCGTCTGTAAGTTTTACGACCGATGTAAATCAACCATAAAATGAATGTTGGCTCTGATTCATTGATAAATGATTCAAATGAGTAAGTAAGCACCAACATCGTCATCTGTTAAAATTCTCGTCAATCAAATGATAATAATATCATAGGGATTATGAGATATCACATAACTTGATAGTTATGTTTTACATTTTAATCGTCCAACATAACATTTTAGTTTGTTGTGTGAATAAAACCAATCGGTGATTACAAGGCAAGGAAGATGAATACCCACACAATTATGAAGCCATTCAAACATCAGATTGTAAACGAGAGAGACTCAATGAGTTATAATTTTATACAGAATAAAGTAACTTAATAAAAACAATTTAATGTGACATTTACACCTCTGATTCAAAAAATTTTAATTATACGTAATGGCATAAAAAGAAAAACGTTGATATTTTAATTTCATTTAACATTTGTTACGCGATGAAACTACTAAAAAATGGAAGACATTTTAATTAATTTATTAGTTGAATTTTATGGTGGCACTATAAATGCGATTGAAAATAATTCATGAGTTCCATCTGTCACCGTTCACTTAAAGGAAACGATTAAATTGCGAATTGTCGTGGTACAGTTTGATTGGCTGTTGGTTATTGTTTGGGGGGGAATCCTTCCTCCAAATAACAATGAAATATTGATATGTGGCTAACAGTTGTTTTCATTGTTCTTCGATTAATAATATGACTTACTTTTATAATTTTTCTGATATTTTTAGATAACAAATATGATGGAACATTTCCAATGTTTGAACAAAGAAAAACGATTTTCACGAAAACCCATAAGAATTATTTTAATCCAATTTTATTAATAAATTATATTATACGTGTAATAGATCAAATCAAATGCTCATGGTGATATGATGATTTACGTTTACTAAAGAAAAGGTATTTCCATACCATTTAATTCATTTCGAAAGATTAGTAAAATGTTACAAAAGAAAATGAATTATGGGTTACGTGGAGTTAATTTTAAAATCACATAGTGGAATGAATTATTCAGACAATACAAAATAATGGAACCCTGTAGGCGCACACATAAAATTCATAGTCACTATGTGAGGGATACCAAAGTGTTTATTATACATTTGATGATACCATGAAGATCCCCCTCATTTCAACTATATCCCAAAAAAAAAATAAAAAATAAAAAAGAATCCAAAACATCTCAGTAAAATGAACAGCAGAAGAGAATGAAATATAAAATCTTATACATCATAAATTGAAATTCCTCTACATATCATCATATAGAAGATTCGGTATTAAAATTTTTACGTGTAAAATGTGAATATTTCATCTCATGATTCGATAGATATTATTTGAAAGGTTCTTTAAAATGCCTGGAATCAATGTAATAGCGAATTAAAGTATTTTGGAATTACCAAACCCTATTTGGTATTCTCTTACATCATATTTGATTAAATTTCCCAATCAAGCACACTGAATCAAAATCCAATCCTTAATTATTTTCCATTTTTTTTTTCAATTGCGGTCAGATGAACTGGAGTGATTGGAATAAAAACCCATTAATTTATTTGTTGCCCACAATATCCTCTGGGTTCTACATAATTTTCTGTTCATTGTATTTTGTTTAAAGAGCATAGCGAACACTGAGGATAAAATAACAAAACAGACGTTAAACATTGAAAGGGAAATGAAAATTTTTTTAATTCTTATTCTCGTGTTTTATTATAATTTTCTATTCCACTGGATTATTTCATTCATCTACAGCATTTAGTTTTGATATAAATGGTATACACGTATTTCACCTACCTTTTTCACGATAACATTGAGGCGAGAAGAAAAACAAATCAAAAGTATTATAACAAGCCCAAACCGCGATAAAAGAGATGTTTGGCCATAATGGAAATGCAATTGGTTACGGCCCCCATGTACATTTGAATTTTTTTTTCTCGTTTTCTTTTTGGTTAATAATGTTCTTGGCCATGCGCTGCATGACCCTGTAATGATTACAAAAACAATAATCCATGTATTTTAATGTGTACAATTTTTTAACATAATGCGTGTTTTTGATACACCAACCGGATCAATGGTATCAAGAATCAAATGAATTGAACAAAAAAAAAAAATTACAGAATTTGAAACAGGAAAAATGAAATACCGTCTATTTAATTATAGGAAATCGTTCATGCTGTGAAATTCAATATATTTTGTAAGACATACAACAGTGAGTAACCCATACATGAGAGTGGAAGAAAAAAAAATAAATAAAATATTGTACATTGTAATGTATTACATTGAATCCGTCCTATGTTTTGTGTTACATCAAAATTATTGTGTATTCAAGTGAAGATAATCAGAGAGGCAACATAAAAATGAGATTTATAAATATAATTTCCACATAAATTGTTTAACAATAAAATATTTAGCTTAAACAGAAACGAGAGAGTATATTTCTTATATAAAATGCATAAAAGGATATTATGTTCGTTTGATTTCAATGAAAAACATAAAGAAAGAGAGATGCTTTTACGTCCATCGGATATCATTTTTCGTGAATTTTATACCTCTCATATGAACTGTACTGTTAAACCCCAGTTAAATCAAATGCAATTCATGTATTTTAAACTAAACACTCATCTTCATTTATATTCACCCGTTGGGGATGGTTTAATGTAATGACGAAACCAAACGTGTATGCAATTACAGTGTGGTTTCATTCTTATCTACCTCACATTAGATACGTAACCTTGCAAGGATAATGATGCTGATGGTATAATGTAGCATCACATTCGTATAGAAATATAAGAAAATTATATACATAACTTGGTTTTGAATTACATGGCATTGACGTTGATTCCATTTTTATGTTACGGTGAGCCACAATATACAGAGGATTAGATTTATCTTCGCCTGCAGTGATGACGACTGATCCTTACGGATTCCGATGAATTCAAACTAACAACACAAAAAAATAAAATAAAATGGCTAAATCGCAATTGTTGGTCCGGTCCCTTTTTTTTCAAGCAATTACATTAGGCGATCAAATGAGATGAAATGTTAAAAAGAAAACAGAAATTATTTGCTGACATAATAAGATGTCAGTACGTTGGTGACTAAGAATAAAAGTTTTCTGTTTTTCTTTTCTTTTTTTTTAATGTTTAATATTGTACACAGTTTGTGTGGGTGAAATGAATAAAATAAAATAAAAGAAAACCAACAACCCCCCGTTGACTAATCCATGGTAATTTTATTCATTCAAACAAAACATTTATAACATGCAGGGTAATATAATTGATATTGAATGGATACCAACATCATATTTATAACTGTTTTTGATGGCACACGGTAAAAAATAAAATAGAAATGAAACCAATAAAATGAGTGAAAGGGAAAATTAACTTACTACATGTACATCATTTCTATATATTTCTGGTTCCCCTATTAAAAAGTGTCGCCTGCATTCTAATAAAACTCTACCATGTAATAATTATAATTATTTTTTCGGTAAATCCAATGAATCGAAGGATCAACGTAACATTGTAAATGTATCACATAATGACAAAGAGTAGCACATGATGTCCTAATAAAAATTCGATTTATGTTCATAAAAAATCCTACTTAATACAGAAAATCATAATAAATTTTTAATATTCTATCCGATTAACATAAACCATTGAAATATTAAACCATTAAAAAATATCGTTTAGCGTGGATCTCATACTCCTTGTCTCAACCATTCAAAAACATAAAAAAATGTTTAAATCGATGATGTTGAATTTTGGACATTCAGAAATTTTGTTTTTTATGTGAACAAGGATATAAGCAAAAGATTCACATAAAATGATATTGTATTTATCATCAGTGGATTGATAACCCAGTAACCAGATTGAGAGTATATTAAGGGAGATATAAATCTACAGTCAAATGGATCGTATTGAATTAAAATAAATGAGATGCTATGCTTCATATTATATTTTACTATGGCATTAGAAGTCCATCAGTACATTAAATGATTTATAAATTATCATCTACCAAATCATCATTTTCCACTTGAACCAAATAGACTCTTGCTCGTAAAAATTGAACATGATTCCAGTACCAGTCACCTTTTAACCGAAATATAATTTTCATTTTTTTTTTGTTTAAATCCCATTTTTTCTCATAACCCATTTGGCCATTAAGGGGTGCAACTGTCATTCAATTTAACATCAACAGTTATTGCCTCTATCAAAACTTAAATAATTCATATCCTATTCAGAGTGGTGGCTGTAATCCTAAATAGAAATATTCCAATTTCCTCTTTTAAAATATTCTAAATGATAAATTTCCAGTTTAATAAATCTAACGCAGTTAACGGAAAGGATTAAATGATAAGTAAAATGCTAATTCTAATTATACCAGTGATGAATGATTCTACTCGTTTTCCGTTTACTTGTAACGTTGAAATGCATTCCAACAACGAGAAGTATGTCAGTTTGTCAGTAATTTGTGCAATTAAAGACACCAAGAAACTAAGAAGAAATATCAAAAATTATACTTTTAACTTGAATACACGTCGTATCACATTTTATAATTAAAATAATTATTATGTTGTCGATTTATTTAACTGATACATGTAATAAATAATTTAATGAATGAATTGCGATTTAACAGTAATACACCTTCTATACCGATTGGCATTTTAACATTTTGGATGGTACAAACTTGAACATACAACATTCCATTTTATTTTTAAATGCTAACTATTTTACATATTTGAACTGATTTTGGCCAGGAAAGTTAATGAAAAATAAAAATTTAATTTACAAGAAAACCATTGGCTGCAATAATCACCTTAGCCGGATTACATTTAAGATGAATAATACGTGATATTGAACATGTGCGACCACATTTTAGATTTTGATCACTTCAATTTACCGTCGTATTAATTATAACCGATTTTATCTGATATTTTTAATGCCTTCGTCTCAATTGGTTTAGTTTAAAAAAAATTCATGGTAGAATGACATTATGTACTTAAATACATACATATACATTTGTATGTTTCATCGTATTATTATTAGTCAGGTATTACCGTTCATTGATTGACCCGTTGTTATTATATTGCCACTTAATTGTGGTGTTTAATTATTATTACAAGAAAATTAAAAATAACGCAAAAACATATTAAATCGATTAATATCTCCTTATCTGTTGGATTATCATTATAGACTTTAAATGTGATTAAAATCAACTGTAAAATTTTATTTTGATCGCAAATTCTTTGATTACCTGCTGCAAAAAAAAAGGTGAAAATGAATTGTACGTTAAGCCGAAGAGAATCCATTGAGTGTAATTTTAATCAAACGTGAATTTCAGTTTCAATGAATTTAACAAAATCTATCAATCATGTGGCTCATTGGTATGATGGAATACCACGTTATTGTCGTATCTCTCAAGACTCCATGTGTGACATAAAACGTATCAGCACTTATGATGAATCACTACACATTCACAATTGGTTTTCCTTCTCATAATATGCCAATCGAATCAGCGTGTGTATTTCCGATTACCTAAACAAAACTTTTTATTTTTTTTTTTTTTTTGGATAAAAATGAATTACATTGAGAAATGTCATTTAAAGGATTTATGAAGATCAGTATGATTTATTTTATTTGGCAGTTAGATGTATGCCAAGGAACCATCAAAAGAAACATTTATATTTTTATGATTTCTTTTAATAACCATCGAAATACTCACGACATTTTTGTTTTTCTTTTTTTTTTTTTAGGGTAAATCGACATCCTTTTCTTTTTGTTTCAATTGACAAGGCCAACATATAAATTTTCCCTTTTATATTTTCTTATTCAATGTCGTGGCTTCAAGCTGTTCATTTTGAAAAAAAAAAAAAAACTGCCATTCACATAAATTGCTGTTGCGTTTTTCTTTCATATGTTATTGTTGTCATATTTTCACTGTGTCCATATGAAACATAATGAAACCGTCAACAAAATAAAAGAATAAAAAATTTATTCGTCTGAATCATTTCAGTTTATAAATTAATATTCATTTTAATATCTCTTCAGCATTTACATACAATAACAAAATAAAAATAAGCAAACAATCCATATGTGTTCAATGGAAAATCACATTGCGTTTATGGAAAATATTTTCAACGTGATATTGGATTTGTTGGTGGATTTTGCATTATGGAAAGATCCATATTTTTATGCCAAACAGAATCATGATAAATTGTTACTGATGGTCGGGCCCGGCGATGGGATGAGTGAATTACTGCTACAGAGATAATAACCATTGGTACGTTTTCCATGTTTCCTTTTATCAATTTCATTTCATTTATGTTTTTCTTTTCATTTCAAATCGCAATTATTCGTTAATTTTTCTTATTCATGAACTAAAGTAACATAGAAACAATGTAGACATCCTTTTAAGGAATCATCATAACAGATGAATGAATAAATACACTCTAATTCAATGTGTTTCTGTCTCAAATAAAAGAAAAACAACAAAAAATCAATCATCTTCTTAATCTGTCCGTTCATTACTGATTCACAATTGGTATATTTCCATCATCGATCACATTTGAATTGATAATCACCTTTTGAACTAGCAAAATAAATGAAAATAATTATATCGAATACAAAATCTCGATTGATTTAAAATAGTTTTGCTCCCTACTATTCAATGCTTTAGTGTTGTGAGTGAAATGAAAGAAAGATTCCACTAAAAAATTAAAAATTATAATTTATTTACGTGTATAACCATTTTCGTTCTTTTATTTTACCTTCATTTCTTATATTGTTGTTTATGGATTATACGGTAATGATATTAAAGAATATTTTCCATACAATGAAATCATGATAAAATTGACGATCGTTTTGTATATAAATTATCTGATTTTCAATATATTTTTTTTTTAAATTTCATGATTGCATTCATGAATAATATGCCGATTATAAATGCATCAACAATCATTCATAGTAAAACTATAATCATTTCATTCAACTGATGTACAATATCAATTATAATTTATGTAATTATTACCTTTGATGCTAATAATTACAAATGTTTTGTTATTCATCGATTCATATGAATGCCAATGGAAGAGTAACTCTTTTCTTCATTACACACAATATATTGTCGATTGTTGTTATTTTAAATGCATAACCTCTGATATAATGAAACACTGACCAAAATGATAATTATGATTACATTCATGTGAAGGAGAGCCTCAGAGTTTTTTTTTTGTTTTGTTACAATGTTCTTCATAATACATTATAATTATAATCATCTTGCTCCCAATCCCAACAGCCAATTTAAAAAAAAAAAAATTTTTGTTATCTGGTTTTTGGAGCGCCTCAAGAACTGAACACTCACAAAAAATCAAAAAAAAAAAATAAATAAACGTAACACAAAAGAGGTTGGATTCGATGCCATTAAAGTCAAAAACAAAGTGTATTGAATTAAAAATAACAGAGAATATAATGAAAACCCAAAACAGATAAAAATGTATAAAATAAAAGACAGAATATTGATCGGCTGATTATATGATGAGCGGCAGCACCTTAATTTCGAATAAATGGATGGGGCTATTTTGTGATGATATCGACTACACCATTACACATTCATAATATGATGGACCAGTATATGTAATGTAGTTAATATCAAAATAGCACCTTAAAAGCCTATAAATTACAAACGATTGAATAAATACAAATCTCATCCATAATCTTTTCATATTTGATTGTTAATTCTATCATTCAGGAAGAGAGTGATTGTAAAACGATTTTCTATTTTTCTTAAAACAAAAATACGAATAACTGATATCAATTGAATGAAAAGAAAAATTCAAAGAAAACATTTGATCAAAACTGATAAGCAGGAAACTAAATTAATGATGATCATATTATACTTAAATGATACATAGAAATGAGTAAAAAGAAACAATTTTGCTTTCAATATGTTAAATACTCAAATGGATACAAGTGATTTGGCACTCTGTTTGTTATTCATTTAAAAAATAAATCAATCACATTGCATTTATAAAAAATGTCCAACTTCCCAGAACATAACAAACTCTCGCTAATTCACTTTCGCAATAAATTCTTCTAATTCTTTTTAAGTAATTAACTAACTGTAATAACTAGAATTGATTGTTTTTATGTCCAATGAATAGAATTAATATATTGTATTGTTTCGATTGTATTTTGTTTGTATTAATACGTTTAAGGGAATAAAATAAATTACATTTTATTAATATACATCAACCAGAGTGTTCTCATTTACTTATGAACTCAAAAAAATTATAAATCTAAGTGTTATGTCATTATACCAGAACAATTAATTTACAGCAAATATTTCGATTTTAATCATTTCTGTTGATCGGAATATTTTTTTATTTTCTCGATCGACCAGTTCGCTATGTACCTGTAGAAATTGTGTCCTCGCTAGACCGTAAAACCAATAATCTTCTTCTAATATTCGAGGTGTGGTGAAAATAAGAATTCAACAGAGATTATCTATTAAACTTTTAATGAATACACAACATTGTAGTTTATAGGTGAAGTCGACGAAATTTAAAAGTGTTTGTGTAATTTAAATAATGATTTTACCATTTACCTCGACAGCAGCAGTTTGTGTCATAATATACGAATCTTAATATCTTTTGGTTACATTATCATCATCGAGTCGTTTATTTTGAATATTAAATTTAAATGGAAACACAAATATTTAAAAGGTTTTTGTGTATTTATTCATACATTTGTTCTTCTTTTTTTTATATTAATCCTACTGGGAATATTGTTTTCCGTTTAGCAACCAAATTTTATTTTTACATATAAACATTTCAATGGAATATCATAAATATCTTCCATTAAAATGCATATTATATTTGCTAACAATTTATTTTATATTTGTTATGTTTTATATTACGTCAGATGTTTGAATGACATCGTCTTTAACGTTTTCGACAGTTTTTATTTATTTTTTTATTTCTGTTATCAAATTTGATTACAATAACGGACAGTTACCCTTTTAGTTAAAAATGTTTTAGTTATGTTTGTTATTTGTTATGCTACTGGCGTTAAAGACTATCGTTTATTATAATGGGCTAATTTTTTTTTTACTCTTTTCCTTTTTAGCCCTTGTCAATTGTTTAGGATTTTTCTTTATCGAGTTAACCCGTCCCAGTTCCTAAATAGACATACATTGCATAAAAAACCGATTTATACATAAAATACTGTTATTATGAACTTTCAGTGTTTTATGTATATTTGTCAGATTCACATGAACTGAGTCTTTTTCTCGCTTAAAATCAGATAATTTAAACAATTTTCAATTGTTAAACCCATATATCGCATTGATTCATGTTAATAATCTGATTATCCCTTTCATTTGTACGTAATGTGTGTGGCATTCGAATGTGACATACCGACATTCGGTATGTTTAGATTTAGAATCACTGAAGATTAATATTATGTGAACATTCATTTTAATTGTTATCGAACGAAATAAATAAATTGTAATGAACAACAATAAGAAATCGTTAGGAGTGGTCTTCCAATCATGGTATAAACTTCTTTTTTTGTTTTTGAGATTTCTATTTTTACACGTATCTTGCTATGTCCTTAAACACTTCTTCACAAACCAGACGAAATTGAAAAAGGAAACCTCAATCGCAATATTAATTTTTATTTGATCAATGACAACTTTTCCATCAGTTCACTTATTACTTCTACGGTCTTCGTTATTAAGTACGTTCGAAGAATTACAGCTTGTGAAAAACTTTTAATATCCTGGAGACTTGTCATCCACAAATTGCATTTATATTGAAATCAGTTTGGGCTACAGCACGTCCAATTTTTACAATGCCATCATTCAATTTTCGTTTGTATTATTCTTTTCCATTTATTTGTTTTGTTTTGTGTGACATGAAGAATATTATTTCTTATGAAGAAAATTGTGATTCAACCATTGATAGAATTGTTTCATATCTTTTAAATTCCTGTAGCTGTCTGCAGATTGGGTTTTCTTGACAAAATTAATTTTGAAAATGAATGAAAAGCCGCAAGGTGCCACCAAGATCTTTTTTTAAACAATTATTATGGAATATTACGTGTGCTTTTATACAAATAAAAAGGTAAGACAACAATTAAGATGAAATTTTTTGTTTTATTATTTTCTGAAAAATACAAGTAATTGTAGTCAATTGTAATGAAACGAATAATATAAAATTGAAATTGATTGAATTGCAAGGGGAATAGACGGAAATATTAAGTTAGTAATTTTAAATAATAAACATTCGTACAGATACATAAATCAAATATTTTGAAAATGGAATCTTGCAAATTAAGATATTTCACTCGAAATGAGAAAAGAAAGAAGACTGCAAACAATCTCGGTACAGGTGATTAAAACTATAAAAAAAATTTCATTCTTAATGTGATTTATTGTTATAAACTTAAAAACATAAAACTCATGATAATTAATAATAATGTTTCATAATCTTATAACCAGTTCTAATGTCTAATTTCATTTCTATCTTTTAACTCGTGATATTCTCTAGAAAAGAAATAAAAATTTAACATATTCAAACATTCTTTCTTTATATGAAAACACTTCTCTTCAGTAAAAGAAAAAAATGTTTATCTTTTTGTTTTGTTTAAAATAACATAAAACAAAATAAAAAATATTGATTTACAATCAACTATTTTTGATATTTTCTATCATTCACTTTACATAATTTCTAATGATTTTACAAGTAATTTACCTATTTTAATTAAAAATAAAATGCATTTATATAAAATTCATTTTCCCTATTTAATTTGTTAAATAATTTCTTTAAGAATTTCTATTTTATTTTTTTTTTGTATGTATATATAATTTTTCTTGTTTATAGTTGAATCATTGTTTATTTGTTTGTTTTTTTTTCTCTTCTTATTTGTATAGAACTATTACTTATGAATGAATTAAACGAAATTTATAAAAAAAACAATATACAATTCATTATAATCATCTACATCTACATTTTGGTCCATCTAATTCTGTGGTCCTCATCAATTCGTATGGTCGTCATTATATTTCATTTCTAATAAATATTATAAGTTTCATAAAATTGCCTAAATGATTTTAAACATTTTAACAGCACAATATCATTATCAATTACTATTCACTTAATTATGTATATAAGAAATATAAATTGTTTTTACTAATATGAGAATACATATTACTTGTATATTGTATATGAGTGGAGTCAAAATATTTTTTTACTTTTTATAAGCAAAAAAAAAAAAATAAAAAACTTCATGATATCGTAGTAGTAGTTGTTGTATGTTCCGTTATAAATTGGTCATAATTTGGTTTAGATTAAGATAAATGTAATTACCATCACTTTCTAATTCATATACTCACGACGACTGTTAAACAACTAAATAATATTCATTGCTATTTGATACAATAATACAATTCACACCGTTTCTATTATCTCTCTACAATATTCTTCTCGTTTACTAATTAAATATGTTAAATACATCAATATTGCGTGCATCTACTGCTTAGAATTATTGATTTAAAATAGCATTTGCACTTTCTGTATAGAATACTAATACAATTCAATGTACTGCATCAATGTCACGTTGTGCTCTTGATATTTTCAATTTATCTTTTGGTGTTTGATTTTCACCCGATTCGAGTGCAAACATTTTCATTTTTTCTTTAAACGATAACTTCTCTGGAACACTATCACTTGATTTCTGATCCTTTTGTTGTTGTTGTTGTGCCAAACGTTTGGTCCTTGGATCTCTAAAATAGATAATTCAATTAGATTATTTGATTCATATGCTGTCCTACATTTAATAATGTAAATCACAATTTGTATTTTATTTTACCTGTATACTTCTTGAGCACCGATAACACCTGGGGTCGCTTGTACACTCGTGTTCCATGATTCCGATTCTGGTGTGGTAGGTGATTGTAGAAGAGCAGTCGTTTCTCGTATAAATTTCTAAATACGATGGAAAACAGATACAAAAGTTAATTATTACAATCGTTCTTATTACAAATGTATATAAATATGTTATCATACGTTTGGATCTTCTTGGTATTCATGTGATTCATTGTGTTCTTCAATTATCGATGAACTGATTTTCTCTTGTTGGCTGTTGACTACAACATTATTGTCTTCATCATGAAATGAAACACGTTTACTGTCACGGCCAAGTGTTGGCTGATACGATCCACTAAAATACGGTGAAGCATTACTAGCTGCTGATGTCGCATTCTGTGGTTTTGGTGCTACATTATTATTGGTGGTTCCCAACAATCTCGGTTTATTCAATACATTTCCTGTATTTGCTGATATTGTTGTATTTGGAACATAATTGGAATTATTTTGATCCTGCAGCAGTGTTGATTTAAATTGACCGCTTAGACTTGTCCTTGTGCTCATTTGTTGTTTCTGTGACATTACAACATACGATGAATTCCTTTCAGGTGGTGGTGGTGGCATTGCCATTTGTGTATCATATGGATTTTCATTTCTCATCACCGGATAATTGTGATCACCAGCTGGACCATTTGCTGTTGTCTCATAATCATTTAAAGTCACATTTGATAATTCTTTGGTAATTTGTGGGATTATTGAAGTCGAATTATTATTGCTATTTAAGATTTGTTGTTCATCAGCAAAGCTAGCTGATTTTTGTTTTGATGGGGATGTATTTTGACCAGAAACACCTGAAACTGTTGTGCTATTTTCAGCACGTGCGGTGCTCTGTTTCAAAATACTTTTCGGCTGCATTGTAGGTGCAGCTGAACTATGTTGTAATTGATATGTTGGATAGTAGTCGTTAATATTGGCTGTGCCATTTAATTCTGACATTGATGCAGTTGGACTGGTCATTATCGTTTCCATGTTTGTCTTTACATCAATTTGTTTCATTTGTAGTGGTGGCGATGTTATATTTTGTGGCTGATTTAATCGAATAACCTCCCGCACATCCTTTTGGAAATTTGAATCGTTTTCGTCTTCACGGTCAATCTCTTCAAGAGCACGTCGCTCAAAATCACGTTCCAACAGTAATGTTTTTAATTGATCTTCTTGTTGTTGATTGCGTACCACAAGATTTGATAAATCGACAATTTGCTGATCACGCCAATTGCGTAAATGTTCGCGTTTTATTTCTTGTTCCTTCTCACGTTCCTCACGCTCCCATGGGTTTGAAGCTGACGCAAATGCTTTTTGATTCATTGGCATTTGATATGAATTCTGTTGTACTGTATGTGGCTTATACAACGGATGCGTTGACGTTGGTGGCAATGGAGGCAATATTGGGATTTCTTCCGTGTATTGTATTGGTGGACGCTAAAATTAAAACGAATGTAATTAGTTAAATCAATAGATTCTTTGGTAGCGTTAAAATTTAAATTATTACTTGTGGTTTAGGTGCTGTCGGTGGCAATTGCTTGATTGGAGGCTTTCCTTGTGGATGGTTATATCCTATACCAATTGGCAATTGGGATTGCTGTTGTACACCAACTAATGGTTTACCTACAATCGCCATATTTGTTTGATGATGCAGTGCACCGGGTGATTGTAACATAGAATTTTGTGCTCCATGATTTGCATTCGGTGACATGGTTTGATTCAGTCCCAGTTGTGCAGAATCAGTTGTGTTTAAACCAAGTGGTTGCATACCGTTCAATGCTTGATCGCGTTGACGTCGTTTCACTAATTCATTTAATTCAATTAATTTTGCTTGTCCTCGTAATAAAGAATTATTTGGATTCTGTTGTTGTTGTTGAATATCAGTGCTATACATATAGGATGACGATTGCTGAGGTTGTTGTAAAGATTGATGAGGATGCTGTGGTGATTGCTGTTGCTGTTGCTGTTGCATCATATTATATGGTCCAATTCCACCTAATTGCTGAACATAATTTTGATTTGTATTCACATTTTGCATACTCTGACTGGTCGATATATTATTGGCATAGCCAGTGGAATGTGCTATATTCGGCATCGATGGTGCCATCATTGCATTCATACGGAGACTCTGTTGACCCTGAGATTCACGTTGAAAATTCTTAATTGACCGGGCAGCAGTCGATGAATTTGAATTGTTCAATGACTGCATAGAAATCGCATTACCATTCATTGCACCCGTCGAATTGAGAGGTTGCATCATATATGACATATTTCCACTTGATGGTAAAGTATTTGTATTATTTGTTGAATTAAAGTAAGCAGATGCTGGTCGATTCATCGATTGATTATTTGTTGAAGCTGTTGGACTATTCATCATTGTGTTCGGGTTCACAGGATATTGAGATCTAAAAATAAAGTAGTAAACAGTTTTATTATCTGAATTAAATTGAACATGGATTCGGTATAATAAACTTACTTTTCACCCAAATTCGGTTGACTTTGATTTTGATTACGATACACCATCAGATTTTGATAAAAACCTTGATCGTTCGCATTATTATTCGTTAAGTTATGGATACTACGTGATTTATTACCACTCATTCCTGTAAGGAGAATTATAAGATACGAAAAAAAGGAAAGTTTAATATTAACTGATAAAAGTTATATGGGACTTTTTCGATTTTAGGCATACAAAATGAAAATGGATTATAATGATCAAATAAGCGGAACAAGTTTCTTACCAATATTTCCACCACCAACATGATGAAGGGCTGGCACTGATTTACTGTTAGGCAATTGCTGTGTTGATGTTGGCAATGGTGGTTTACCATCAGCAGTAAATCGATCTGATGCTCTTCGATTACCTGCAAATCCATAATGAATATAAATTTTAGTCAAAAGTTTTTAAAGTTCCAAACAGTAAATACATTTGAATCGAATTTAAAATAAGAATAATTAAATGCTATAGTAAACCATAAAGTATCAATTAATTAAATCGTGCATTAAGTAATATAGGCGCATTCATTAAATTGATGTGAAATCTGTTTGGTTTTTTCGTTCACAAATTATATTCGACATTGAACAGAACTGAATTACATCAATTAATTAAAGTAATAAGAAAACTGATAATAACTGAATTGTGTTATCTGTGCCCAAAAAAAAAATAAAATCAATATGAAATCAGGATAACTGAAATACACACATAAAGCCATATATTTCAATTTTATTTCATACTTGGTCAACTTTGATGCGAATCATCTGCATCCGATTGTAACGTGTCTCTCTTAATACCACCAGTTTTATTAGATGCTTCCTCGGTGATTCGTAACTTTTCTAAAGTTTTTGCAAGACTGCATTTATCAACGTTTGATGTTCTATTCCATCGTTCTATTTTAAAATCTCTATTTAAATTGGGACAACTATTTGAATTTGTTTGATGGGCGGATGCCACAAAATCTTTATAGTTGACATAACTACTGGTTATGGGACACTTTGAACATTCTGCTGTAATATGCATTGATTTCTTAAACAATCCTTTTTCAGATTCTGTATCATCATCTAATAGTGAATCATTGCTACTGTTCATATTACAATCGTCTGTTTCAATTGCATCCAACTTATCTAATAATCTGTCATAACATGAGCACTTGTTATATTCGTTTGCTTTTAAATTAATCACCGATGAAGAACCTCGATTGTTTTCATGTAAATAACAAACACTCATTGATCTTTCTTTGCCACCCACATCTTTTCCTGCTATGCCAAATTTACCCCATTCCTCTAATTGTTCCAAAGCCTTTTCTTTGTCATCCATTTGCTGTTGTTTCTTAGATTTCCGTTTTGATTTCTTCCGTGCATTTCTTGATACCAATTCAGGCGATGACATTGTATGTCTGGAACTAATGCTATTATCTTTTAGTGTTTTTGATGGATTATGCATCCGTTCAAAATATTTTTTAAGAGCTTTTACTTTACCACTGCCATAATTCACAATACCATGAAGTGGAGGATTTGACCAAACGAATTTATACGATAACTTTTTGGATCCACTTTCCTGGAAGGTGACTGAATTAGTGCTTTGTTTGCGTCTTTTATCATCCATCTCTGAAGTGGTTGTTTCCTGACCACCAGTCTGATTACTACATTCATCGTAATCTATTCGATTCAAATCAATTTTTCTTGATCCCGGTTTACGATGTCTCAATTCACCCGAATGTCCTAGAAATGAATTTGTTTCACTTTGAGATGATTGCTCATCGGAACTGTCATTTGTTGCCAATGGTGGTGATGCACGATATTTATTCAACCGCATTAAAAGATCAGATGTATTTGATTTGTTCACTTTAAATTCATTTTGCATTCCACTATAATCTTCATTATATCGTTCAATTAAATCAAAACTAACTGTTTTTCGATTTAATGGTGATTTGGTTGTACCCTTTTTATAAATTGACTTTGTGCTACCCACAACATTATCATCACTTTCCGAATCACAATTTTTTGGTACAAAATCTTTTGAACTTGTAGCGCCATCCATATTTTCATCATCAATGAATGGAATCTCACCACAACCGATACATTGTGCACTCTCCTCATTGAATGGTTGATGCACTTCAGGTTGTGATAAATTCATTGATCCAGAATTATTAGAACTATTTTCTGCTGTGGCGTCCTTATATTCTTCAATATAAATTGATGGTTTTATTAAATTACTACCACTACCAAATGAATGATAATCTCTTGTTAAGCCACGATCAACTTGTAAACGTAAATTTTCATCCTGGGATGATGATGAACTTTTCCGTCGTCCCAAACGTTCAATACTTAAATTACTTGTTACAAATGGCCGAGTATCACGATACCTTGGATCAATGTGTAGTATATCGTCATGGGAACACCTCCGTTTGGCCATAAACAATGGTGTACATAAAAGTTCTGTGGATGCAGAACGGCCGCGTGCAAATGGTTCATTATATTGTAGAAAAGAATCCATTGGATTGTGAATTGGTTCACGTGTATGACATAAATGTTCGTTTACTACAAATTTTGATAAACTGTCATCGGATCCGGAATCAAAATTTTGTAATGACGAATGGAATGCTGATGACACACGAGATTTGGGTCGAAATTCTTCATCTGTTTTATACAGTCAATCAATATGGTAATAATTCAAATCCCCAGATGATATGAATTTTAGTTTTTTTTTTTGGTTAGCATTTGATTAAGAGATAAATATAATATTATTTCTCATTAGTAAACGCGTCCTCTTATAATTAAATTAACTAAGCTGTTAATGGTCAGGGAACATGAAAACAAACAATTAAATTAAATTAAATACCTCGACTAATATCCGGACTTGGCTGTTGAATTAGTGTAGCTAAACCATGATAAATGGCTCCTTGTTTAGCCACTTCTAGTGTCACTACTGGTCCCGTACGTTTCAAATAATCAGCGGCACTGTTTTAGTCAAAAACAAAGAATAATAATGTTTATGTCAACGCCTTCATTTTTTGGTAATTCCAATGTACATACCGTTCTTGTGTCATTCCACTCAAATAATGTTCATCCACCCGAAGCAATTGATCTCCGGCTTGAAGACGACCATCTTTATCCGCTGAACCACCCGGTACAATTGACTTTATAAATATGCTCAGTCTTTCTTGTCCTGTGGCTTTGGCAGCCACAATCGATACACCGATATTATTATCCTTATCCTTGGTCAGTTTAACAACTTGAATTTCTGGTTGTGGCATTTTTGAAGACATTGCGCTTGGAGAACGACCCTAAAGAGCAAAAATAATTATTTAATGTTAACTAAAATGATCAATATGTGAAACTTACATTTACATTATATTGTCGCATATAAACGGTCCATAGGCCAATGCTATTTGGTGGTGCTGCCAAACGACACATTCCCATATTTTGTAATGGTGTTAAAAAGTCTACTAATCCAACTGGTATCCCACGTACAACATCACAACTATAGCCATCATCTGGTAGAATTAATGCTAGTGCCAATTCACTTGGCTCCTCTAGTCTAACTTCACGACCATCAGATCGTATCATGGCATCTGCTTCCTCAGCCATACGGATTGCCAAGTCTTTCATTTGACGTGGTATTTGTTCTTGAGACAACAATGCTGTCACTTGAAGGGAATTGAGTCGAGGACATGCTCTCATTAATTGGGTAATTTCTTGTTCATAATTTTTCGGTGACAATAGAAAACTTGCACATTGATTAATTTTTGATAAATGGCATTCAGCAGCTAATTCTAATCCTTGTTTATCAGCCCACTGCCATAGTAAATTAAGACGTTCTCTTAATGTGATACCCCAATTAGCTGTGCACATTGAAGAGTTTGTGATTATCTAAAATAAATCATAAAAGATTAAATTTAGTATAAGAAAATCAATAAAATCGTTATGTTAATCTGATTTCAAAATAAAATATTGAATACTCACTGTATTAAAACAAACAACTCCTATATAATAGAATAACTGTGAAAATAATTGAATTGTTAAAGCTGCATTTACACGACATCGTCGTAATAAGGCCATAGCTGATCCAAGAACGGTGAGGACGAGGCCAGCTGCCGAATCATGATCAATATTTTCTGACAAAAATTGATTTAATGTTTGTGTTAAATCATGACGGAATGAATCGACCAAATTTCTATAAAATACATAAAGTCAAATGTTATTTATAAATCATGTTTTAAACTGTATACTCGTAATTGTCACTATTGATTTACCTGAATGCTTGCTGTACACATTCAGCCAACACTTGCTGTGCTTGTACACTGAATGCTGAAATGTGTCGATCTGATTTTAAAAAGTGCAAAAATTCAGAACTATTGGCCATCCAAAAGGAACACCATTTTGGATCTTGATATTGCTCTTGAATTACATTTAAAATTAAATTTGATACATGATGAAGGAAAATAGTTAATTTATGAGCCCTCTCAGTTGGCTGTAATTCTGGACGGTAATGAGTTGATGCCCGATACCTGATTAAGTCAAACATCAAAATTAAATAAGATATTAAGAATGTTTCACAATATTATGTTTAATGTATCATCTTTTTTACCTGGCACATAAATAAAGTGTATAAACAGGAGCTAACTTAAAGTTTGGTGTATTCACATCCAATTCTCTAATGACATGAGTTAAAAATGGTTCCTGATATGTTTCAGGAAATTCCAATACTGCCGGTAGAATAGGTTCATGGCCCTGTTCCGGTTGAGCTTTATTGCTTCTGTATAAAATTAATGACATAGAAACATTATAATATTCATGACATTCATATATCTCGGAAAAGTTTTCATATTCATCTCGTTATAGAAAAAAAAAAATTAAATTTCTTCAAGAAATTCCACACAATTTCATTATTACTCTCATTAACGATAAATTACAATCCATTCCAATATAATGAAAAGCAAGTAGTAAAATTAACCAAAATAAAATGGAATGTTTGTTTTCCTGTACACAACAAATAAGCGTTAAACAAATCATTAAGATTAATTGAATTAATTGATTGTTTTTTTATTTTAGTAATACTAATGAGTTTTTATGTAAAAAGACAATAAATACACAAACGATAAAACAATAATAACTAACAACAACAACGACATTGATTAAACTTGTTTGAGTTATGAGGGAAGGTAATATGGTAACAAAAAAAACGGTTTTAATAAAAATAAAAACTTTGAAATTGTTTTGCATTCGCACTTTGTTTTTTTTTTTTTCATTTAAAAGCTCATTACCCTCAGTTTATTCCACTCACTTAAATTCACAAGATACCGTGGATGGCCAACTGTTAATTCGATGAATTGATTTTTGTTAATTAGCACACTGAATCTGTGATTTCAATTAATTTTCTTTTAAATAAATTTAATTTCCTATCGGAATTCATCTTTTCAGCAATTGTCTGCGTTGAACATTGTCTTCATTCGTATCAATTAATTCGAATTTCAATCAACTGAGAAATTAATTTTTGTTTCCTTTTTATTTGTGGAATTAATTTTTATATGAATAAGAACAACAAAAGTGTAGTTGTGGAAAATTTTAGAATTTTTTTTTTTGTTTAAATCACAAAATACCTGGCATCTTGATTTGATCCTCCTGATTTAATACTTGATACTGATTTTGTTTCAGTTTCAACGGTGCCTTCATGCTCAAACGTTTGCTGATGACCATCATTTGTTTCACCACGTAATTTTGATTCATCGTGATACGGATTCTTTCCGGTTTCATTAAATTGATTAGTCATAGAATCAGTTGTATTTTGCATATCGTAACCCATTAATTTATGTGCTGGTGATTTCTGTTGATCAAGTGATCGTGTTTCATCATTGTCCAAATATGATTGTTTCAATGTTTGACCCTGTGCCATCGATGAATGTCCCGGTTGGCTAGTACGATCCTCATCTTGCCATGATGGTGAGGTTGGTGATCTTCCATTTTTAACAAAATTTTGTTTTTGTTTTACATTTCAATTTTTTGTTTTATTAATTTTGTGTTAATAATCAGTTGGCAAATTGTTCAGGGATTGGTTGTATTTATACATATATATTTTTAGTTTTTAGTGGTTTTATATTCGAGACACCGACATAATGCATTTAGTTATGATTTTATATTGATATGTTTTCATGTGTATCATAATAAATGAATGAGTTTTTTTTTTTTTTTTTGGTAAGTGAATTACATATTACATGTATATTGGTCATTGTGGTTTTATGTGCAAAAAGAAAATAAAAATAAAAAAATAAAAATTAAAATTTAATTAAAACATTATAATGGATATATGTAAATAACATATAAAATTGAATTAAAAAAAAATAAATATGCATGCATGCAATAAAATGAAACATATATTGATTAGCTGATTATTGGTAAACGAACAACAATATTTAATTTATATTAAAAATTTTAAAATTCATATTGAAACAAGGTATCTGGTTCATACTTTACTAATAATATTTGATGATATCAATTAATCGATTTTATATTTTTAATCAATCAATTGAATCATTAACGGTTCGTTTGATACCGTCATTTAAATTGCGTATGATTTACATAATAATTGAATGATAATAAAATAGAATGAATATACACGCATATTGATTTTGACATGAATTATTTAGGTAGTTAATATCGATGAAGAATAATGTGTTTCGATAAAATTCTTGACTATATTTAAACTGTATAAATTACCTTTCATATAAACAGGCGGCATCCAATTGTGACTGTGATAATGCTAAATTATAACGTCCATCAGCCGGTGTATCAATAAAACGGAATGACGCCACTCGACCAAACATCACAACCGAACCATTCTATAATATCAATAGGATAACAATAATTCAATAATTAGGATCTCTAATAAACATTATGAAAATGAATAAATAAAACGCAACTAAAACATAAATGGTCTATTATGCGTCCTAGAGTATATTGGAATAATTTTCGGATTCGATAAAATAAATTGAAATTCGATTTATCAAATATTTCCATTGAATTAAATCCACAAAATCCACCCACTCGCATACATACACACAACCAGAAGAGTAATTTTTGGTTCTTCAATTACTCAATAGCACAGTACATCCGGTTATCATGTCAAAGTTTATTTTAGTGTCTATCACGGGTGTGTTGGTTGTCATTAACGCACTATGGCATTTCAGTAGAATACATATATCACCCAAAATCAATGGAATTGAATAGTGGCAATTGATTGAACCACAACAGTGTGATAATGTATTGAATACCAGCGCTCATTGATTCCAATTAATTTGATTATACAGACTTAATAAATAAACCAATTTTAACTGGTTTCACCTCCTCCCCAAAAAGAATTCAGGGTATACGTTACATGGAATTCTATCAACTATTTTCTGCAATTGACTTACATGCAATACAGTTGGCTGCTGTATATGATGTCCATTCACATATGTAAATGCATCGGTGTGAAGTGGTGTTACAGTACAAACACCATCTAATAGTGAAATTAAACAATGACGCGGTTGTATTGACGGTCCAAATAATTGCAGTGCTGTTGTGTTTGCTGATCCCACCTAAAATGTAAAATACACAAAATTTTAGAATTTCACACCAAAAGTGAATGATAAATTTTATTGAAGAACAACCTCCTTGTGTCCTTAGTTGACTATATAATTTTAAATTTACCTCAATTGGTTCACTGCCAAGCTTTATTCGTCGCCCTCCATCACCGTTATGTGTCAATTCTACCAGCATTGGTCCCTCTCGTTCCACCGACATATTATTGCTCCCATTTGATACCCCAAGCGGTTTTTTCTTACGCCTTCGTGGCTGTGAATCAGCTGGTCGTCGACGGACATGAAACATGATGGAACCTAATAAACGATTCAAGGAAAAAAAACGATATTGTTTGATTACTAAACACACATATAAACAAAGACATATCAGATGATAAAAGGACGAGAAAAATAATAATGGAAAGAAACAGAAAGTTAGTTTATTATTATTGCCAGTTAGCAACCCCAGTTGGGTCGTCAGTTAATCGAAAAATAAACAATTTTTTTTCTTATTTCAATTATTTATGTGCTTTGTCTGCTGCTTTTGAAAATTAAGTCACCATAGAGCTTTACTGTTTTTTATTTTATTTGGAGCAAAAACATTTTCCAAATAAAAAATTCCGGTGAATCCACCATAACACAACTACCATCCATCTCAACTGGTAATTTATATTCTGACAATTCATTTCTTTAATACAAACAGTACTGCCAACTGCTCTGTTATTTGGAAAAAGGTAAATAGTAGTTCTCTGTTTGAAACACATTTTATTTCATTAACTGAAACTCTACATTTTATTGATTTTTTATATTGTGGTATGACGGAGCACCATTTAAATTAAATATTAATTAATTTAACAACATTAGAAATAATATTCTTTCGATTGTGATATATGAACATAAAAAAAAAACACAAAAATTAAAAATAGAACCGTACATTTGGTATCGACCGCACCACAAGACAATGGAATAAACCTTAATAACATTGAAAACAATGCTCGTCCCCGTTTAATGATGGAAATATTTTATCTATGCAAAGGCCACAGTTTAATTATGGTTTTTCATTTTCTTCATTTTCACCGTTAAAAATTTACTGACTCATTGCTGATAAAAATAAAAACTTTGTCATAAAGAAATTATAAAATAACATTATTCTATGGTAGTATTTTTATGATTTCATCACCTAGTTAACTGACATGAACAGTAACACTTGATTTCTTTTCATTTTTCTTTTTATTCTTTTCGATATTTATTTTCATCCATTGGTTGGGAGAACAGATAATGTGCTAAAAAACATTAATTTTTAGTCAGCTCATTAAAATTTTAATGGAACAACACGAGATTAAACTAAACTGATAATATTGTATACACTATGCAATTCTTATCACAAATGGTTCATATTTGTTCTCTTATAGATACAATATACAGGATAATATGGAAAATACTATAGAATTTTGTCCCAGTTATGAAAAGACTAGAACAACAAACTACTCTCACTAACTTGTGACCAATAGACTGAATAAAATATAAAACTAAATAAACCGAACTTATAAAAAATGTGTACACTTCAACGACTTAACATTGAACTAGAGACCAGAGAATAAATATAAAAACATAAGCTTGCATATTTTTTTTTTTATTCCTGTTACATATTATAAATGTTAGATAGCATTATTATTGACTAATAACATTTTGTAGGTGGTTGTCATGTTTCGTGAATTATTCTCTAGAGAATGTCAGTTGTTTTGGAAAATAACATATTCCCCAATTCCGTTTTACTTTTACCTTCGATATAATAATTTCGATTTAATGTTTGAGCACACATAAAAGAATAAAATATTATATTCGAATTGTATAACACACAAAACAATAAAGAAGAAATATGTAAATGAAGTGAATTAAAATCTTTATGCTTTTACAATCGTCAATATCGATTTAGATATAGAATTCTGATATGAAAAATAAATGGTAGGGTTGATTGTATCCTAATGACTAATGAATATGATTAAAGATCCAAACTAGGTAACATTGTCAGACCCAATACGCCAGTTAAAACCGTCACCCATTTCCATTAAGTTTGTTAACCATAAAATAGAAGAATAAAAAAGTTTCGGTATGCAATAAACTCAATTAAAAGAATATTTTATGTAAAGGGGGGCGGGTTGAATCTAATAGCGATATGTATTTCATATGTACATAACCAAATACAATTTTAGAAGTTTTTTTATTTTTATATTTTATCCCTGTACAACAGTACTTGATATACCGTCAATCATAATCAGGAAAATGTTTCAGTCTAGATTATTCGCCTTTTCCGTAACTCACCGATGAACACAAATCACCATAAATGGAGTACCACCCCACATCATTATCATAAAACAAAATATTTTTTATTTTATTTATTCTCTCACTCGTCTCTATGATTAGTATTATCACGAGTAAAGGGCCTTGTAATTCATAACAGCACATGATATCATTTTCTATCATTTAGGTGTTACAAATTTAACTCTACCCGAATGTGAAATGATTCGAAAATCATGTCTCTGTATCCAAATCGAATGACATACAGTATATGTAACGAACAATATAATATAATCATTTATAATGAATCTGGTATTATATCGCTGATTTTTTTTTTCACACTAAATATTCCACCCACCAAAACAAAAATGAAAAACCAATTTCATCTTGGTGAATTCATATCCAACGAAATGAATAATTGTAATAAATGAGAGTAGCTTTTTCGTTGAAACGTATATACCAACAAACTCATCAAAAATTCTATGGCGTAACACTAAGGATAAAAATCAAGTGATAATAAAGAAAGGAATTCTTATGTTTACTAAAATATTTTGCGCTTCATTACCGCTACGATCCCACAACAAAAATGCCGCCAACATTATCAGAATATATGAGAGACTTTCAGTATAAAACAGAGGTCATGATGCGAACTGAAATGGCATCTATACCCCCATAAAGCTCTCATAAAGTACAAATGAAGATGATATAGAATGGTGAAAATGCTTTTTATTCCTTTTTCAGTCTGTTTTTCTTTCTGTTGTTCCGTTTTTTTCCATTTGCTCTCTTTTCGATTGCCATTAAATCGCTTTGTTCCACGTACAACTAAATGTCAGAGTGCAGAAGTTTTTCTTTTACTTTTTTTTTTCACTTATTTCAATTTGAAATAAAGCACGCGGGAATATGAATTGAATTTATATATCGTCGTTTTTACACAACGCAATTTCCGTATTCGTCAGTAAAGGATAATAGATAGCAGCTGCAAATTGCACTGACAAACGGAGGTGTGAAATGCCCCTTAAGGTAATTCCTTAACATTTTATGCGTATAAAAAGACTGAACCGACACTATTTCCATTTAGATTAGGAAAAAAATATGAAAAGCGTTTGCTTCCCACAAAGAATATGTATAAATAAAAAGAAAACAAAAATAAGGAAAACAATACCGTTACGAGTTTCCCTGAGGCAGCTAATAGTCAGCATATACAAAAGAATTTTTCGTAAAGGTTTCCATACACAGTTGAAGTGTTTTCAGGGTCATACAGTTCAAATAAAAAAAAAGAGAGATGAAATAAAACCTTTAAGATATTCATCCATTTTCCACAGTGGCACAAGCTTTCTATCGAATCTAACTAGCCGTTAAATTCAATTAATGTTTACAGTTTTATCAAAATTAATGCGACATTTATTATTCATGAATTTGGTACCGCATCAAGCAATAATAGCCGTTTTCAACTTAAACATTGCATTAAATAAGAAGGAACATAATGTAACTAAAAACATCCAACGGAACTTATAATTTCCCAATATAATTAATTACTTACGTCTAATACCCCAGTCCATCATCTTTACGGTAATCTATTACACTCAAAGTATTACCGTTATAACAAAATTTTTATTTTATTTTATTGATTCGAATTTAAACTCCTTTATCCGCTAATGAATATAGGAACATTTGACGCACAATAAGTCTTAATTGTGTCATGTTTAATGTATATATTTAGTTAACTTTCATAACATCAAACGTAATTGATAATAAAAGCATTCTCTTTCTTAACAAATATAATTCCTATTTTGACCGAATAGCCATAGTGCGGCTCAACTGAGCCTAACAAATTGAAATTATTAAGTACTCATTAACATGACATGTTTCGTTCATCAAATTTTAGAGAAATCACAAAATTATTAATCACTTTTTTAATGAAACATCGTCCAGGAATAATCGCCTTTATTCACATTTTAATAGATGTAACACTGTTAAATTTGTATGATTTAAACTGTTAAAATTCCATAACATTGAGAAATTATTTTCACTTCGACATGAACTTAAAGAAAACTTCTATTTCATTTAATTTCAATGCTAATAAAATTTTAACTTATTTTTTAATTACGTTTACAGCATCTCAATCTGAATGAAATGAATATTAATTTGCAATTTCAAATGAAATAATTAATTATTAAGCTACGAGAAATATCTATTTGAACTAAAATGTTCGATAAAAAGGTCAAAGAAATTTAAAAGAAAACTTTTAAGAATATCACCGATTAACTTTTAATTATTTTGATCACTTTTTTTTCACTAGTTAATATTTGTGATGTCACACAAAACTTTGTATAGTTTAAAGTTTTTTTTTTAGATAGAAAACTAAAAAACCGAATTAAACCAAAAAATAAAAATTATTTTAAACTTGTTTCTTTGGAGTTTATAAATCATCTGACTCAAAGTTGAGAGACCAGACATCGTTATACCCTCAGTTACAATATTCCCATTCACATTTTTCTTTGCTTTCCCACAGAAATATCCCGACTAGAGCATGTACTCTCAACTCAATTGCCAATGGAATATAGAAAACACGATGAATTTGGGATATCAGAATCAGTACAATTTTGGAAACACATCGTGACAAAAGATGGTGCGCTCTTTCAATACAAAAACCAATTTTTTTTATATTTTTGGGAGAGTATTTCCTCTCCCAGTTATTCCATTATACCGATATTGAAATCCATAGTCCGTGTGTTACTCTATATAAAATAACCGACTTAACAAAATATTGTTCAAAATGTTATTGATGGCCAATGGGAGCCAATTTCAAAAACTGAATGCTCCAAACAAAACTGTATTGACTTTCAGGAATATTTCAATACTCCCAAATTATTTCGTAATGGCATTATTATTTGAGATAACAATACATATACATAATCCACATGCACGCAATTGTACTCTCACGTAAATTGAAAAGTGTCTTCAATTTCTCTCCAATAATTTCTATGCACACGGTTACTCTGTCATTCACTCTGATATCTACAATTGCGCTGAAACACTTTTCTCTTACGGTCTCTCTATCTCTCTCTTTGTCTCTGACTCTACATATCTTTAATTCTCTTCACAATATTGGCATTCGAGGAAGTTTATGTTTTCATATGAAAACCCCATTGAATTATCATTCAAGCACTTTTCTAGTAAAAGATGATTTCAATGGCAATCCAAGTCTCTTTACATACAAATACTCTGTTAGACTCTGATGTTCAAATACAAGACGACTATATTAGTTACGGTCCAAATTTTTCCATACGATTCAATCGTTATTCTAGTTAAGAGCAAATAATAGAAATGAAGGAAATGGAAAATCCTATTCGAAATAATCTACTATTTCCGTTTCTCTAAGTTTATCGCGTACGAGTATAAAGGAAATTATCCTATAGATGGCATTAAAACTAATACTTTTTTTTATGGGGGTTTATGTTTCTGAACGTTCAGCAGACGACACAATAAATAATTGGTTTAGAAGAACTTATTTATGATATTTGAAACATACCTCTAGCCGACGGATGATTCATTAAAATAGAAAGCGGACATTCATCATCATCTAAAATGTATTCTGATCCATCACCATTTACCTAAAAAAAAAACAAATCATTAATATCATAAAACAATGAAAATTTCATCTCATTATCGCCGATTGCAAATTTAATATTTAATCTCTCGTGCCTCGTTTACCTGTACTAAACAGTAATGTAATGGATCAGCCTTCTCTAAACCGTATTTCGATAACATCTCGCGTACTACCGCTTGAGCACAATCACGTATTGATAATAGCAGTGTTTTATAAGGCACATCTCGACATAGACTTTCACCATAAATTTTTAATGTTCCACCTAAAATGAAGTGATTTTACGGTTAAAAAGTATTACCCATTGTACCAACCCCAAATGCAACAATAAACCGTTGGGTATAATTTAAATAAACAATTTACCCGTGTCGGGGCCACCATCTCTTGCACAGAATTGTTGTAATTTCTTTTCAAATTTTTGTTGACGTCGTCGCCGCATTACAGCCTCAGGATTTGATATTGATCTAGTGAATGAGGTTTCAGGTAATTCAGTATAAAGTTTTTCAGCCACCTGATTTTCCGCATCCTGACCCTGTAATTTTGCCTGTTTTTCTTTCTTTTTCTGTTCTTTTTTCTCTCGTTTTGATAATTTCCGTTTAAAACTAACATCACCAGAATTATTATCCAAACTCTACAATTTACGGAAAGAAACAAATTAGTAATGCAAACAATTCATATAAAAGTAATAAAAAAATTTAGATATTGTCTAACTATTTACCGCTAAATTATTCGGCTGATTAAGATCTCGTAAAAGAAAACGGCCCTCCCGGTCATCAACGTGCCAATTGAGTTGAACCAGTAACGGTTTCTCATCCATTCCCAGTTTTCTTTCTTCACCATTCGAATGCACTTCATACAGTGTATACATTGGTACCGACAGCATACGCATATCCGGCCGGAATTTTTCAATTAATGTTTCTGTAATTTAAAAAAAAAAGAAGCAAATAACATGACATTTGCAATAAGTTATGGTATGGAATTTAATTTCACATGGATAAATATTTTATTGATTCATTCATACCTATCACATCTGAAACGGTGGCATCAGATGCTACTCTTATACATTTGGTGGCTACTTTTTGACCAGCATCTTGAAAATAGAAGCGCATTACACCATGAAATTGCAGATTCTGTGTGGATGAGAAAAATATTATTATTATAAGAAACTGTTAAATAGATTGTTCACATGTGAATAAATCTGTTAAATTTGTATAAAGAAAATATCAATGAAAGAGATACAGTAGTAACCAGTAAAACTATGAACACTAATTATAGAAACCATTCGTCCAATAACATTTCGAGTATTTCATACTTTTATAATTTAAACAGTTTGATCAACTTGTATCCTAGCGTATAATTATCTAGCTCTCTGAAATGATTTCTATTCATTCATAATTTTCTTAGGAATATCTCATTCAATTATACATTATTATATATGTATGCATATAATCATTACCTCATCTGGTTCGGAGCATTCAAATAAATCGAGACGATTTGCATTCCACTGTTGGATCACCGAACGTAAGGCCTCACGTTCCATCATTCTTTTCTCATTGACCGACATTGTCATCTGTTTAGTTTATGCAAAATATAAAACACAAACACCTGTAATAGAAGATTATAGATATTATTATTAAAATATGTACGAGTATGATAAAAATTAAATTGAATGCAAATGAGTTTAAAATTTTGTAAAAAGTCTAATTTTATCTGTTAAAATTTATCATTAATACGAAGATATTTTACTGTTTTTATTTTTAGCTGGTCTGCTAGACCATTCATCGATATTCGTAAATAACTAATTAATGATTAATTCAGGTGTATTTTTATTATTGAATCAAAATTCACATTGGAAAATTTATAGCTATGATGTATGTACATACATAATTCTAGTATATATTTTACATTGTATTTGCATAAAACCGTTTATTTTTGGCTGAGACTCACAATCATTATTATTTGATTGCCATGTTAACAAAGTATTATGGTATGACATTTGTATATTGTTGTAAACTGTACCGTCAAAAGAGTATTCATCTCATACGTATAGTAATCTATCTTCTTTGTCATGTTGAACATTGTTTTTAATGGTCGGTGGTTATAACTTTTTTTTTTTATTTTCATATAATAATCTACCAAAGAATTTTATTCTAACTGAAACCATATGAATCGTGAATTCTCTTTATAGTCGGTTTCCTGTGAGCTCATTTTTTTCGCATTACTATTCTTGTTGTTGCTAGTTGAGTGTGTGAATGTAAGCAAATCATTGAACTTAGAATATACAATTAATGGTATACAACAAAGATTAAGGCCATTACTAAACTTGATCTAGATTTTTAAGTTTCGAAGCCACATAATTGTTTGCATAAACTCGAAACCACTTCAATTCTGTTTTATTGTAAAAGAACCAGTAAAAGAAAGATCTTACTTTCATCGGCTAATGCAATTCAATGGTTTAAATATTAAACAATACATCAACTACTAGACAACTCACATACTAAATAGGGACTAATTCTGTTATCATCTTGGTAAGAAGCTCAATTGAATCCCATATTGTTTAAGCGTTCATTTAAGAATCTCTACGTAACTGATCATCATTGTTTCCATTCAATCGTTTTCCACTCAAAAGAATATTTATATATTCTAGTCGTATAACCAAGCCCTTTTTGTTTATAGATGCATATCGTGTTCCTTTTTAAATTCATAATCATTTATAATTATAATTATGTATATTGGTTTATATTTGCCATAGTCATCGGATTGAAACATATATAATATGTACATTTGAATTGAATGTCTTTGTCAACCACATTAACAAATATTTATTCAATCAAGATGGGATCCAATTGAAATCATTTCATACATTACAAAATAAAATAAAAATACCATTTTTGAATTATAAATTAGTTTCTTTTCTCAGTGGAATTTTTAGTTTTTGTTTAACAGATAAATTCGTTACACTGTATGACAATTATGTTTAAAAAAAAATAAATAAATAATAATCGAGGTCTATGGATTATTAGACGGTAACAATACAATTAAAATGAATGTATTGAGGAATGTCAACATTATGAGTACACAAAATTCCATTCCAGAGATTCCGACCACAAAATTTAAAACAATAAAATTTGATTTCTGAATATTAAATGACAATTGTTCTTATTCAACAATATCGGTTAATTTGTGTGTCGAAATTCAAAATATTTAGTTTTTATATTCATTTTCCTATAAACTACGAATTGTTATTGCAACGGTCTATCCATGAACGGAATTATATTCGATCATGAGGTAAACAATAAACAATAACGATGATAATAACACGTGGAAATCGAATAGATCAATAATCATTTGACCACTGTTTAATCTAATAATTAATCGTTTCCAATTCCATTTTGTTTAACATTTAAACTTCAACTTAAATTACCGTTTACTTCACAAAGTTATAAATTTTTAAATAAAACTCTTATTATTGCTTCTTATCTTTTTAACTTGAATATTTTTTATATACAAAAACACTTTAATTATAGAAATAATCTTTGACCACACTTGAACACTTTAAATGTTTTCTTATTAAAATAAGAGACAGTTTGTAAAACTGACAAGGTAAACTCTTCTGTGTCGATTACGATTACTTTTATGTTCCAGATAGCACAATATTATAATTCTTTTTTGATAAATACAACGAACAATGTTTGATCAATAAACGAATAACATTGAAATGTAGTCTTCGTATTACCGAACACTGTTCATTTAATGGTTATCAATGCACTATTATTTTATAGCTACACTAAAGCCAAGGTGTTACAACAGAAAATAGAGGTCTTTTGATGAGTGGCCCAATTATACACATAATAATATGATGTTTATATACTCAATGATTTTACGATAACATTTTGCAGTTGTTATTAACCAATAATTCAGTATTCTGGCTGTGCACCCAAAAACATTCAAACACTCTTTAACATCAACTTCAAAATAAAAAATTTATATTAATGGACTTTCTGAAAATTAATTCCATTCAACCAAGTGTCCAAGTGTTTAAAAATTCAATCAAATAACTACAACTGGTATTACTTTACTACAGAATGCAACGTAAAAAAAAAAATAAAAAAAAACTGGATCATGTGTAAATAATTTTCTTCTAGTTTAAAGACATTTTCGAATCAACAGAAATACAAATTGTTACTTTATATTGTAAAATTTCATTTAAAACTAAGTTACTTTAATTCCATTTCATTTCAGCTGTGTATGTTATAATAAACCACAATTTTACTACAGAAACATGATGTTTCCAGAATTTATTTATTTATATTATTAGTTAAATCGAATCTAGAACTCAATCTGGAACGATTTTATCGTTTTAAATGCATTTTTAAAAAAAGCCATAACTAAAGTACATTACAATCTAACTCGTAGTATGTATTTGAATACGATCATATACAAATTTTGTTGGAAATATAAATGAAAAAAATAATAAAATGTACTGGTATTCGAATTTAAAATTTTATTTTTTTTCTTTAGCGAGAAATTGTAAAAATCTAATTATTGCCTTTATCTACTCTAGTTACCTAAAGAGAAACTTTATATATTTCCAAACAAAATACTCATGTTTAGTAATTAAGTGAAAATTTAAAAAAATAAAATACGTTGTTAATACTCTCAGATATTTTATGTCTGTTAAATATTTCTATTTCATTTTTTTATTTCAATCCACATAGTTACACTATTTATGAATGAATAGTTAAAATGAATTAAATAATTTAATAAACGTTTATGCGAATTCATAATATAAAAAATCCCGTATTAGAGTAATAACATTAGAAAACTAGACTTTTTTTTAGTTAAACAAAAATAAAATAAAATAAATGTAGTTAATCGCGGAATATTTCGCACAATTTTCCAGATACCAGATACAAAGAATGCAATTCAAAATGAATATTTTTTCATTTCATTTGATAATCATACAATTATCAGTATTCTGTACTTTCAATTCAATGATAATGACATGACCATACACTGGTATAAAGACAATAATTTAGTTGCTTTGTTAATTAGAAAGAGAGAACAATTGGATTTAATGTGACTCAAAAAATCTTTCACCAACAATCGTTGTCTCTTTTTTTTTCTTTTTTGGTTTCAAAACACCCGTTGTTTAACTCTTAAAACAACAAAAGAACGGAATTAAATTAAATTTATAACATTTCATTTCTGTATTGAGCAACGTTTTAGGAAGCACCGACAGTTAAACAATGTAGTAACTAGTGACTCTTTAATCAAATCAATGAAAGTAAAAAAAAAGAAACGCTAAATAAGGCATATTTAACTCTGTCGACAGTGTGGCCAACTCAATGTCAATAAATGGATGACATTAATACAATTTTTGTTCCGAAAGAAAAATTAACCAGGAAAGTAAATTAACTTGAACTACTCAACGATATGAAGAGTCATTTTGGTTTAAATTAAATTGAAAATGAAAATGAAAAATATTTAGTTCAATATAAAGGTCATAGCGACTTAACCGGGGTGTTATGACTTCATGGTTTATAACTTTATGAATCAAATCGGATATTCACACTGCATCACATCACATCAGATCATTTCAATTTAACGTTCTTTTTCTACTGAACTCCTCGAAATTATCAAATTATCGTGATTGAATGTAATTTAAGCCAATTGAAATGGAACTCAAAGACTCACGTCTTGTATTGTATCAAGCAACATAAAACATTGATTTCATTAAAACAAAAACGCATACTACCGACATTTTTAAACTACACAGCAGTTTTCAGTTGCCTTTAACATAAACATTGAATCCATTTATGCTTAAATAATAACGTCAGTTAGTAATCATCATGATGAATTTAACTAAAACCGTCTTTCACTTCAAATATCCCATCTTTCAATTTCAAAATCAATAATAAACTTTGAATTCAGTTTCTTGAGATTAATTTTGTGTCCATCAAATTTATCGTGTTTCGTCTTCAGTTGCATATTACATTGTGCAATCGTATACATATTTTATATGTTTCTTTAAGAATGAATATTTTTCTGGTGGCCGTTAAACAACTGAAAACAAATTCAATTTAATATGTAAGCATGTAAATACATTAAAAAGAAACAGCAATTGCATCCAAGGCAAGCAACACGAGCTCAATCTCATAAACAACATTTAATCATAATTGTGTTTTAACATAAAAAGAAACCGTAAAGCAAATCTCATCAGTTGATGGTGCACTATTTTTGTACCATAATTAAAACAATGTACTGTTATTGGTGCCACAAATATGTAAAACATTATTTTAGGCATTCCATTCATAAGGCAACATTATAATAGAATGCATACGATTATTCTTCTATCATAGTTAAATAATTACATACGAATTATGTATTATTTAAGAAAAAAAAACCTGTTTATCATGTTACCACCAATAGATTAATCTACACATCACTATATTACCGAGTAATTCTTCATGAATGATGAACGATGGTGAATGTAATCCAACCCAAATAACTTTGTCTTTATTATGCCAACAAGTTAACGCACCAAGACAAATCACCTTCAATTCATAGCTAATCAAAGTTCATATCTATGCATTTTAAACCATTGATTTCATAACGACAATCTAAATTGACTCTTTTATTAAATCTCAACACACACAAACACACAGTACTATAAGGAAGTTAACGAAAAAATTAATTTTTTTTTCAACTTCAAAACAGCTAAACACAAACCAGAATTAATATTTATTTAAACGTTAAACCTCCCGTCTTCAGTTAATCTACTTAATTTCCTGTAGATAAAAGACCCATAGTATTCAATTTTATCTCAATTAAATACACTGATTCATATTAAAGAAAATAAAAAAAAAATATATTGAACAACCGCCAAATTGCAATTTTTAGATGGAGCCACAGCATTAAAACAATCAATACTTCCTGACTGGGCCCTCACTGTGGTATTCATTTCATACGATTAACAAGCTATTGATTTCTTATTTTAAAAATATCTAAATTTAAAACAAATTGAGATCAAATTAATTCATTGGAGTATTTAGTATTTAGGCACTTCTTTAAATGGATGGAAGTAGTCACTAAACATAAAGCACATCATAATACTTTGCAAATAATATAGTCTCGAACGTGTATATAACAATCAATATTATAAACATCGCTATTCATCCATTTAATTGGGTTTGCAAATCATTAACTTCTTTTTTATTTTCTGACTTTCAAACATGAAAATCGTTTAATGTAAACAAAAATTAGTTGTATCAGAAAAAAAAAAATCACAGCACTTTCGCTACATAAACTCATTTATAAAAAAAAGAAACTAATTGTTAAAAACAATTTACTTCTCCTCCAATAAAGTATGGCATACAGCTCTATTACTCAGTAAGATCAAGACGTACAATGTTAAAGACATCTTCAAAGGTCATTAAGTTATTTAACTTAAAATTTTCATTTAAAATCATTCAACTGATGTGTTGAAATATTCTATTGATGCAATCAACAAACAACGCCCCAAAACAAAAAACAATTTCTGTTTATGATCTCTCCCAATAAATTATACAAAGGATTATTTAGAATCCCCATTCCAATAAAACACCCAACATTTTTAATTATCAATTACAATTTTATATTTGTACAGAAACCAAACCATTAACTCCATTTGGTGTTTATTTTTATAACTTATGAGACCAGACCACTTTGCATCATATTTTTCTGTCAATTACATACTTATATATGTAAGCTCTTCTTCGCCAAAAGAATTAAAATTCCAAAAGGTATCAGAGAAGAAATATGTATATACTGAATAACAACAGCAAAAAGNAAATCAAATATATCATGCCGAGTGTGATGGTAGTCTTTAGGTTAAAGTAGTTTGACTTTTCATTATATAAATTCAGGAAGTGAACCTGCTGCGAATTTGATTTCATTTAATTCTTATTAATAAAAAATACAAATTGTTTCTTACTTTTGGGTTTTAACGAAAAATTTCGAAAAAAAAAAAAAAAAAAACAAATTAAGAGACGAACCCAACAGAATAATGAAGTTCATTCATATGCACTGTTTATATGAGATCAGATTTTGGTTTTCCTTTTACATATTTCTTTAGAATCGTTTTAGCGAAATATAAAATGAATAAAACAGCAGAGAGAAACCTCTAAATAATCGTAGATGAATCAATTAAATTGCTCATACCAATGTTATGACTCACACTGACGATTGACGACTACTTACAATATTATTCATTGTGAAATGAGTACAAAATACTAAGAATATTATTATCGTCATTTAAAATACAACACTAAAATGCCTTAGCACAATTTACCTGCGATCACGGTTTCATTGTGTTTCAAATGAAGTACTGATTTAATAAGTAAACGAATTAAAAAAATAAATGGCAGGAAAAAAAGCCGGTACCATCGTAACACCGTTAAATTGCATTTCAACAAAACAAAAAAAAAATTAAATTCCATACAATTCAAAGGTATACTATGCGGCCGTGTGAATATAAAACTCAATAATTAACATAACAGAGCGTGAGCTCTAATCGCTTCCAGAGAGTCTTTAATTAGATTTTCATTATTCTTTTAATTATGGACGAGATCGAGAGTTTTAAAGTCTCCATATTCGTTTATTTACTTCCATATTAAATACAAGTACATCTATTATTTATCATTAATAGATATATTAACCAGAAATGTTTTAAATAAATGGAATATATTTGTTGTTCCCTCTGTTACAACAAATATAAACAGCATCATCATCTGAATATCTCTTTTAATACATTATAATAGTTTGGTTAGTGACTCTCTTTTATCTTTAAATTTTTGTTTTATTTTCTTTTTCAGAAAAGAAAAAAACTTTATACTCCAACAAGTTAAGTTGGCAGTCCATATGTAATATGGCCATATTATTATTATCATTACATTTAGAATGTATGTGAATTCTGTATTTTCTGATGAATAGCGGTCTATTGAATCAACTGAATCATAGTTCCGGTCGTTAAACTCCTTTTCTCTATTACAATAAAGACACAATTTACATTCACTAATAGCTCACCAAACTGACAATTTTAGCGTAACAATCATTTAAATCACTTAATACACCTTTTTCATTTCAATTGGAAGCTTTGGTATTTTTTTTTTTATGTTTCAGAAATTTCTATTATTTTGAAAATCAACGTTCACTCCATTTTCAATTTTTGTGTAAAATCAAGTGTAACATATCAATCGGTGAAGAATATACTTTTAGGTAAGTGAACTCAATTATATTCGTTTTTATTTTAAATTGACATAGAGATTAATACGGTATGAACGAAAAAATAAATATAACACAACATAAAATTTAAAATAACATGAATAAACAACACTCGGTGCAAAACCTTTTAATTTATCAATATAATATGACTTCACTCAACGATTATTTTCATTACAATTATTAATCGTTTCCATTTTGTAATAATACACCAATCGGATTCAAATAAAAATCACTCAATTTATGTTAAAAGAATCTTTAATTACATTGCCTCTTATCTTATCTTTCAATTACAATAATACGTAATAACAACCAAAATTGGCCTATGATATTCAGGTGAAACTCACATATAATAAACATATTTTGGACACAACAACATTCTTTTAGTTCTCGTTTTTTTTTTTTAAATTATCACTAAATAACTGTCAGTTAACAAAACTTATCTATTGGAACTGAAATAACCGAATACCAGAAACTATGTGATATGAATACTTTCGTTTCTCATCAAGAAATCTTGTTTAATACTAGTTACATCGCCCATCAGCTTTATAGGATAGATCCAGACACACACATATTCACATAATCACATCCGAAGGTATGTAGAAAGAAGTCAACGTTTATAATCTCAAATTGTAATCAATTTCTACCTGTTCTTCTCAAAATAAAAATATTTCCATAATGTATTACTATCTAATTTTCTGAATCACTGACACAGACGACTAGTCGATGAATAACAATTTTCAATTCACCATATTCTATAGTACGTATGAATTCTTATTTAAAATGGAATTCATAAATACAGTGACAACAATTTATGCGCCAAACTAAAATCAACAATTTTTTTTAATTCAAAATAAATAGTAAATAGTTATGGTATTTGAATGGAATACATGAATTATGTAAAAGATAAAAAAATAAACATTTATGTTAGGTAAACACATCATGCAGTCTCTCACACTAATTTTAGTTTTTTTTTTTTGTCTCTTTGAATAACAGGAAAATTGAAATATCTTGAAAAGGGAAAAAAAAAATGAAAAATATGTGACAATTTCCGCAAAATGGATTTTAAGTATTTGTTAACATAGTTTTTCTCTTCTTTAAAAATTCAATTCATTCCGTTTGTTTTTCTTTTCGTTTTTTCACCTTACGTAGAAGTTTAATTAGTTAAGTAAACGAAAACTATCAGGAAGAACGATACGTGTATCATAATAAAATATTATCACAATGTAACGAAAACTGGTTGATATGTTCTGTACTAACCCCGTATTTTTAAATTTGTAATTATTAACAATGTGTACAGGTATTTTCTCGTTAACCAGATAGATACGAGGGTGCACACAACCGTTTCTTCTTAGTTTTTAATTCCATGGTTTGATAACTCCTCATACCGTTTTTCTCATTCATTGTGACCATGGGAATTTTCAATGGAAAACATTGTTATACAATTTTTTTTTTTATTCTCTCTCCGGTATTCTAGCTTCAGCATTCAACAATGACGCAAAGGGGACACTAAACTTATACACTGCACATTTAGTTATGATGGGAATATGTAGTTTATCGCACCAAATTTTTTTTTTGTATCTATCCTACTTCAAATTCCTAATACCAATCGACATCAAACGATTTGATGGAATAAAAAATAAAAAATAAAAAGCTGATTATAAACATAAAATAAATTGGTGATCTTTTCTTTTGTCAGTTACACAATAGAATTATAACATAAAATCAGATCAATCGAATATATTTGAGTTCACCTTCAACACTAAAAACTTAATCATTTAATTCATTCAGTTTAATAAGAAATTTAAATTTTAAGAGAATATAAACTCAAATTTTATTTTACTTTTACTTTAAACGTACGCAAAAGAGATGGAGATTTTATTTAATATTAAAACGAAGAAATCACAAACGAAGGAATTCAGATAATAACACAACATATATTGGCATTGGAACGTATTCACCATTCATGTAATATGGAAATAACACAAAACTGGTCAACATAATCTTATTTTCGCATTGCTTTGTATGAGTGGTTTTTATGCAATTCAAATAGGTAAACCTACATTTTATGTACAACAAAAAAAAAACGGAAAAACAGTATGTTTAAATTGCTTTTTAGCAATCCTCTCGCGTCCATTTTTTCCATACAATTCTCTTTATATTTTGCATTTTATATTTTATTTTTTTTTTTTTTCGAAAATATTTCTGTTGTGTATTAACATTAACAAAATGCGAAAATAATAAACCGAATGAAATAATAAAATAACAGCAAATTCTTCGTTTAATTTATACGAATTGATTGTGTTGTGTTGTACATATATATTTAATATTTACAATGGCATAAAAGACAGAAAACACTTATTAAAATAAAAATTATAACGTCAGGCTAATGTGGTGTTGACCGAGAGGAATGGTATAAGGTAATTCAACCAGACTTAAAAACTCCAAATAGACAACATAACATTATGTACAATAGTACACAGAAAACGAAATCAAAAACGTCTTGTATGATTTTATACCATTTTTATATAAAAGAATCTACCTTTTTCTTAATTCTTTTAAAAACTTGAACGATGACGATTACGAATTCCGTGTGATGATTTTTTTTTTTTTTATTTTGTTGTATGTTTCTGTTCTGTTCCACCTCTTCTCTCTCTCTTTTTGTTTAGATTGGTGATTCTTTTAAATATTCCTTGATTCTGCTTTATATTCTTATTCGGTTTCGGTGTTATGTTATGATGGTGAAGTGGTGAATAGTAGTTGAATTATTCCAAAATCCAGTTACAATCATATATCGAGTCATCTCTTTTCACATACAGACAAATACACTGATCATGCCTTATATTACTGTTTCACTCTAACCAACATTAATCCACATCACAGTATGTTGGTTAGTGTTTGGAATACACTTCTTTTCTTTTTCTTGTTGCGCCGTACCCAAATTATGTTTTCACTATAAATTTCATTAAATTTAATCAGATTTTGATGAAATTTATTCACAAAATTAAACTAAATTGTATCACACACTAGTTTCCACTAAATTTATACAATTTAAATGTAATTAAATGCACTAAAAAAGCCAAAATCACGAGCACTTTAATTTCACGTCCGATTTCAGAAACCATTCGACTTAAAATAAGTTACCCGACTTGAAATAAGCGATCGTCTCACGATCCGCTGCTGAATTTCGTGTTAAATTGAAAGCGTATTTCAACGCAATAAAATGAAAAACAACACGCTTTCCACAAAATCGCTATGATCCGGTGAATTGAATTGAATGAATTTTTGTTTTGTTTTGTTTACACTCTTGTTATAAACGTAAATCACAAGTATTTTTATGCACCAGACAATCTCACCAATGTGGTTTGCAATTATTAAAATGCAATTCAATCGATAACTCGTTTGATTAAACGACAATTTTTAGGTTGTAATCCAATTAAAAGAAGTCTTACGTAGTAACAAGCGCAATTTGTCTTGTACAATGCAACCAAATTATATGCTAATATTTCTACACCGATTCACATCAAATGCATATAAAATTACTACTAACCTGTTTACAATTAGTTCGCTTCACACATGAAGTTCAATTATTAATTAATTTTCTAATTACAATTTTCTATTTACTATCAACAATATTACATGGAAGGTAGTTTTAAAATCTAGTCACCAATGCGTTAAAAACAGAAACTTTCAAATTTGGATGTCAAACTGAAGTGTCAAATTTGATTGCAGTTGAATTGTAGGCGCTGTGCTTAACTTGAAGCTGAAAAGTACCACAATTATTTTAGACTCTATTGAACGCTAGCCATATAGTACTCTTTTAACGCAATTGCAATACGATTTTTGGATAACAGATTCAAATTGTTATTTATGTTATAGACTTTTTGGTATAGCTGCCATGCTTCAAGGAACGTTTTAATAAAAAAGTCGGTATAGGCGCGGTATATCTCCTGCATTAGCGATATCATACGACATCTGTTATTGACATTTTTACCGCTCAATCAATGAACACATAACATCGGTCCGAATTTCTATTTTATACGACCGTAGAGCTGAATATAGTTGTGGTGAGTTATATTATCAGAGTCTGATTGATTATTCATCATTCATATTGACTGCTAAAACTACATTCTCGCATATGCGTTGCGAATCTGTTAAAACGCATACAAAAAAAATATAAAAATAACGTATTAATTATTTTATGACATTTCTCGAAATTATGATCATTTAAACGTACGTTTTCAATTTAGCAAAATGGGTCTTAAATGAACTTCTGTTGTTCTCATGGATTTAAAATTGATTTTAACTCACACAAACAACATTTGAATTATCCTTGTTACTTGCATCAGATTCAAATTCGGTTATCGGAATTTCCAGTACCTTACTGATAGTAGAACTGATATTACTTTATTTGATTTCCATGTTCCTAACATCTTTAAGTTTTCAAATGAACCACCATTTCGACGAATGTTGTGGTTGATGAACGTCGAAAAGCATGCCCTGTATCTAGATTTGGTTCTTCTAATTTGAGGAATAATAATAATGGACTGCAAGCATGACAAGAAGATGCATCGCTAAAATTTTGGCTGTGCACTTTTAAGTGATGGTATCTGTATATTGCTCACATAATAAATCGAAAGTCCGATATGTTGCAGTTCTTTTTGAAAGAGGTAATTGTTTATATTTGTCGACATTTCTTGGATCTAGCATACTCACTGCTTCAACAATACATTCTTTAATTATTTCAATATCACTAAATGGTTTGCCCCTTTTCCCTATTATATTATATTGAATATAATATGTGCTATTTTTATTTTCTCAAATAAATAAATAAATTTGGGTCCTCGCTAAATAATCACGGACACGTCGTTGGTTACGCGATTTTTGCCAATAAAATTGTATAACGTAGGTGCGGGAAAATCGACGCAACTTGTTGCGAAAAACGATTAATTTGAATACCATTTGGTTCCTCTCATTCACATAACATTATTAAGACGTATTAAGACAATAATTTTTATTATTCAATCTAATTTTAAAAATATCGGGGACACTCTAAATTTAATTAAATTATAAATATTTACCGCTTTCCATGCCATCTGTTGGTGATATGGGGACACCTCAGACTAATTAGTTTTATCCACCTCGCATTAAGTTATTATAACAATCAGTTTTCAATTAATTTAATTCCAGTTACAATAAAAGAATTCAATGAATAATCCAATACAAATACAAATATATAATCCATTATTTCATGGATTTAATTCAATTGTGACAGAATCATCGAATGAATCTGGATAACTGTTAAGTAAATGAATCAATTTTGTTAGTCGTAATTCTGCGGTGCCAAAGTAGTTTAAATATTTGAAGCGATTCAAAATTGGAAACTGATTTTTTTGTAATTATTCTATTCAAGCAATAGACTCATCTTCGAAACATCTGCCGCCATGACAATATTTTTCAATAATCCTCATCGACTGAGATATTATCGTATGCAATTCTTAGTGTTCAGTTTATTCTATTTAGCTGTTCTCCCATGTGTAATTTGTGACGGTAATGTTACTCTGTCGGAACCACCACTCGAAGAGAAGCCGAACCCTCCACCAAGTAAGTTAAATCTATCAATATGATCATAATTAACGGACCAATTTCTAAACTAGGTATTCCATCTCCATTGGCACCACCCCAACCTGACCCAACTCTACAACCAAATGATCAAGTTCAATGTCCGGAGGGCATACAATGTGTACCCTTTATTCAATGCCCAGCTCACGTGAGAATGCAAAGTGAACAACTTCCATCATTCTGTAAATTAGAAGACAATACTCGTGGATTATGCTGTACAACTGGATACAATCATTCCGGTAAGAATGAAAATTCAATCAACCTGAAACTTATTTTAACGGTTCCGTAACTTTCTGCTAGATACCTCTGAGAATACGGTAAAGATGCGTAATGCGGCCGACGAAGATCCAGCCATGATGCGTAGTATTATTGATGAAGCCAAATTGCAATTTTCAAGTGTAATCAATAATGAAGTATATCAACCAGAAAATGTTGCCAGAGGTCATCCAAGTTATATTCATAATATGGTATTTAGGTAAAATAGAAAAGAACAACATAAGTACATATATTGTAATAAAACAGTTCGTTAAAATTTATAGCATATTATAACATTGTTTCAGATCCTCACCAGAAAATAAGATGAGAACAATTGAATTATCAAACCATGCGATTGAACAAATATTTGCAGCAAGGATTTATCAAGTGCGGTTCGTATAAGCCGTGTGATGGTGTCACTAAATGTTTAACAATCTAATTTATATCTTATTTTTATTCATAGGGAACACATAAATCCAGAAGAATTTCAATTGGATCACATCTACAGAGAATTAGAGAATACACCGCTTGGTGATGGTTGCTACAAAATATCACACTGTCCTATGGAACCAATAAAATATCGATTTCCATCAGGAAAATGTAATAATCCGATGCCATTGCGAAGTTCATGGGGAGAAGCTGGCAGTGCTATGGAACGTTTGTTGCCACCGGCTTATGAAGATGGTATTTGGGCACCCCGTCAACATGGAGTTGATGGCAGTCTTTTGCCAAGCGCTCGTAAAATTTCCCGTATTCTGGTACTTGACCAAGACAGACCACATAGTCAATACAATTTATTATTGATGCAATTCGGTCAATTGATTGCGCACGATGTTACCCAAAGTTCTTCCATTACAATGGGTAAATTTAAAATCAATAGTGTCATTCTTTGTGAATCATTTGTTGGCTCTAATTAATTTCTATTCGTATTATGTAGGCGATGGTCAACCGGTATCTTGTTGTGCTGAAAACGGTGTTGCATCAATGCCACCGGCATTCACCCACTATGCTTGTATGCCAATAATGTTGGAACCTGATGATGAATTCTATCGTCATTTTCATCAGGGTTGCATAAATTTTGTTCGTTCAAAGTTGTCACCGAATCAACAATGCCGTTTAGGCTACGGCAGACAGGTAAGTGATATTGAACGCTTATGTCTTCATTTATTGTAAGTTAATTTAATGGTATAACAAACATATTGTATTGTTAATAGTCGAGCAAAGTGACACATTTTATCGATGCTTCTGTTATTTATGGATCCGACACAAAATCTCAAGACAGTGTACGAACTTTCGAACATGGTAGACTAAGGATGTTCCATGATTTTGGCCATGATCTATTGCCACTTAGCACTGACCGTGAAGCCTGTTTAACAATGGAAAAAGGAAGTGCCTGTTTTCATGCTGGCGATGGAAGGGTCAATCAATTGATTACCTTGGTAGCATTACACGTTTTATTCAATAGAGAACACAATCGAATAGCTGGTATTTTGAATCAATTGAATCCATTTTGGAATGATGAAATCATCTTCCAAGAAACAAGGAGGATTGTGATAGCAGAGTTCCAACATATAATCTATAACGAGTATCTTCCATTGATAGTGGGTTAGTTTCAATTGCTATTCAATTGTAACATCCATCAACATTTATACGATTTTTTTGTATTATCTACTCTTGTAATTTCTATTAGGTACTGATAACATGAAACGATTTAATTTATATCCTCAAGCGAATGGATATTCAAATGATTATAATGTAGATGTCAATCCAGCATTAACAATAGAATTTACGACTGCGGCATTTCGGTTTGGCCACTCAACTGTTGCAGGTAAACTAAAGTGAGTACAAACAATTTTAGTTGACATTATATTAGATAAGCAAAATTGATTATGAATGTAACTAAACGGCAACCCTAACTTTTAGTGTACATCGGAATAATAAAATCGATGAACTGATTGACCTACCAGAGGTAATGTTTAATCCAGCTAGGATGCGACAGAGACACTTTTATGATGAAATTTTCAATACGATGGTGCATCAACCAATGCAACAGGCAGATATTTTCGTAACACATAGTGTACGTGCGCTACAACATTTACCCATTCCAATTGTATTTATTGAAAAACGTTTAATAGCAATGCATGCTTTTACTCATTCCAGTTATCACGATACATGTTCCGGTCGGGTAATCCATTTGGTTTTGATTTAGCCGCTATAAATATACAACGTGGCAGAGATCATGGTTTACAACCGTATAACGCCTATTTGGAATTGGGTGGTAGAACTCGAATTCGTGACTTTTCACAATTTGGAACCGATGTATGGGATCCCTTTTATTTTATTATTTAAAGATGAAAATGACTTTTCGAAGATTAATTCGTTTCATGTAATTTTAATTTTATCCGTTAGCTTGGACCTAGACTAGCGTCTATTTACAATCACCCTGATAATATTGATTTATGGGTGGGCGGTTTACTCGAGTCACCGTACAAGGATGCGTTAGTGGGTGCCACGTTTGCCGAAATAATAGCTGATCAGTTTTCACGGTTCCGTCGCGGTGATAGATATTTCTATGAGAATGGCCCAAATATTAATCCCGGACATTTTACACCTGAACAATTACAAGAAATTCGTAAGGTCACATTGGCACGATTAATATGCGACAATTCTGATGGTATAGCGATGTTTGCTCAATCACCGAGAGCATTTAAACGACCGGAAGTGCCTGGGTAATTAAATTTATTCCCATCCCTTGTTAACCAATCTGGTTTTAAGTTATCCATTAATTTTTATTATTATCCATATTTTAGGAATGAACCCGTTCAGTGTCAAAGTGAATTTTTGCCGCGTATTAACTTGCGTTTGTGGCAAGGCTGAAAACGGATAATGTAAAAGTTGAAATAAAAGTCTCATGAAAATAGTTTTCTTATTATGTTAAATTATATACTTTGTGACATAATTTCATTTTCAAATCATTATATGATATTATATTTTATAAAAGATTAATCAGTATGAATTATATAAGATGTGGGTTCATCTTTAAAACATCAAAGAGAGGATGTTGAATACGATAGAAATAGAAATCACATATTATTTATGAGCTTAATCATTGGTTTTGACTTTCCATAGAATAAAATTTCCAATACAAATACAAAAACACTGATCAGGATTCCCAGTATCCAAATAAAGAAAGCACTTTGTAAGTGTTCCACTGTAAGTTCTTGGTCCTCATCACTATTCGCTGCTAATAGAACTCTTGTCTACAATAGATCATAAATTCAGTATAAAATTCAATTAACAATTTGATTTTGAAATTTATTAACGATATGACCTTATCGGTATTATCCTTTTTTATGCGCTCACTCCAATATGAAATCAATCCAGCTTCGATTGTGTTTAAAAGTAAGTTATTAATTCGTTCCAATAGGGGATATCCCTACAATGATGGTAATAATTTATAAAAAGTTGGACGTATAAACCATTTTTATTTTTTATTTTTAATTAAAGACCAACCTTAACCAATAACATCTCAACAGGTGGTGTTACAATATTAGACGGTATACTTGTTATCATATACTTTCCATTATTATACTTGTAGTTATCTCGCACATAATTAAAGAATTTTCGACTTATTGCCATGGAAAAGTTTCTGTTCATATTCAATAATAGATGGATTTAAAAATGATATCATTACTGAATTGCAATCGTATATCATGTGGTTGGTTATTCGTAAAGTGATAGGTTTAAGTATTTAATTTACGAAATGAATTCCATAGAAATTTATACCTTTGAAATGCAACTTTCTCGAGACACTCATTAAAACGTTCGCATGTCTGATACAAACTCATCAATTTTAATGCAATCTCATCTGAAGAATATTCTTCAAGCGTAAAATAACGGCTGCTTGATGTTGTCATTCCAACTTTAATACCAGATTCGAGAATTTCATTGATACTTTCCAACTGCATTATAGAATTTTGTATTTTAACTGTGAAACTTTTTCTGTACTTTTCATTTTATGAATATTTACTTCAATTCCAATTGTTAAATTGGATTTGAAATGCTTACGTTTCGTCCGAATCGTGGTGTTGTCAACATCGATATGAGTGTTGTGGTAAACGCTGAGGAGAAATACAAACTAAATAATGACCACACTGTAATCAGTATCTTTAATCTGGTCCGTTTAGGCATAATCGATGTGGGTTGACTTATCACCATACCCAATGTAATCAGCAGAACTTTATCAATTTTCAGATAGGCTTTTCTATCCTTTAATCGAGAACATATTGCCGTCACATTGATAATAAATGAAATACTGATATAAAGGATTACACTGAATAACCAAACTGGCCAAGATAACACGCCAAATACATTCTGCCACATTGGTATCTCATCAGCAGTGGGGACTATCCAAGTAATTTCATCCTTCAATAAATTAACCAATTCATTAATGTAAGTCCCCTTAAAAATCATTATGAGCATTAAATTCTTGCCTGCATATATTGAACGGTAAAATCAAAATAGATATGAAGTAAGCGATTTGGAGTGATTGTTCCAATTGCTATTTCAGCTGAATGTTCCATTAATGCTTTCATCATGCCTGTAGCTGTACCATTATGAGCCACATCTCCCCATTCCTCTGGCAATTCTGTATAACTGAATAATTGAACTCAATCATTTCGATTGAACTCTTATATAATTATTAATATTTTACAATCACTCACGTATACAATGGAGTAAAATTCGCTCGTCTACTTATCGTATTTAATATTTGTATTTCAATACCATAATGAGGTACGATGTCGATTTTACTAAGACTCTGAATTTTAGAAGATTGTGACAATACGAATGGAGGTATTTCGGTTGTTATTACATTAATTGGGCACTGGTTCAAGTCCAATGGCACCTGAAGAGAGATTACGTACATGTGAAAAGTCATTGTATCCACTCTAAATTAAGTTCAAAAGCCCAACTCTTGATAATTGACTAAGTATCAAGGTGTATTAAAATAAACTGTAAGTGAACTCAACGGAAAATATTTGACAAATTAATTAAGACAAAATGTTATCCCTGACCCTTTGGCAATTGACAATTACCAACTGGCATCAAAACAGTAGGACAGTGATCGAATATGTCTCTCAGTCTAAAGAAATGTAAAATTGGTGTTGAATGCCGTTGTGTATATGTGAATGTGTATTTTGTAGGACAAAACATTTTAATTCATCATTATGTAAATATTTTAGTGGTCATTACAGATATCAAAACCAGGCATACTAAACAGTAGTATTTCAAGTAAACATTTACCTTCTGTGGAAATATGTTTGCTTTAGGGGGATGAATGTTATTTTCCTTACAGGTTCCACAATCAATTATTTGTGTATCTTGTTTGCCACAGTTACCCGCATCAAAGGGAAACCATGTTATAAACTTTACCATCAGCAACAATTCCCAAAATAATATAAAAATATAAAAATGAATTCCATTACAAGTATCAAGATAAATAATTCATAAATGGAAAGGCAACAGAAAGAAAATAATATGAGGATGTTATATGTAATAAAGAATTTCTTTTTTTCGCTGACAGAGTCTTCAACCCAGCGGAATGTCTAAGATGAATTGTATGAAAAATTTAGTGTGAAATATTAAATCAACTTTTTTGTGTGCTGTAATATAAAAAGGAAACAGTCGTCTGTATTTGTTCCTTGTTTGCCTATATGAGTGGGGGTGTATGATTTAATAATTGAAGTGTGAGATAGAATTCAATCAACTAAAATTCGAAACGAATGTTGGAAAAATCTCAGTCAATTTTTCTTGGTGGAAAATTCCATAAGTGGCTTAAGTGAAACGCGACTGTCTAACGGTCTAAAATATTTTCAGATTTTCATCTTCTGAATAGTGAATTGAGATGTGAACGTAACGTGCCAATGTCACAATATTAAATCTGTGGCAATATCATTCACCTAATAAGATTAACAAAAAACATTTTTTTTAATATACAAACTCGTTGAATATAATCTACACCATCGACCATTGGTACCATAATGGTGACATTTATAACATAATGTTTCCAGATTTCTCGCATAAATAGTACAGTGATGGATCGCATTTCTTCATCCGTTTGCTCTTTGTCCATGTAAATTAAACACTTGGCGTGTGGATTCCATGATATTGTTTCCAATAGAAAATCTATAATACGATGAAAGTCCTCTGGTGTACGCATAAATAGGATATAATTATGAACTTTTTCAATAAATGAAAACTGAAATGAATGAAATTAAATTTTCTGAACTGATACGACTTTAGAATTTTCCATTTCATTACTGCATAATGCTGATCAGTAGCCTCTTTTGTCATTAAATTCCATTGCAATTCACCCATCATTTTATTTAAAATAATAACGTCCGTTGAGATTCCAGTATGTTTATTAAGAACATTTTTTAATCCAGACGTTACAATACATACAATAGATCCCGTCTCAAAATATTTTCTTGCGATTTTCATAACACAATTGGACGATGATTCTTGTGCGGCATGCACCTCTGTCCTAAACTCCATTGCACTGATATCACTACTGATGGTATTAAATAAATACACTTGAATAATTAAAATTTTTACCCACATTTTTATTAAATTAACACAACTACAATTTGTTCTATACGAACTTTATGATTTGACATTTGCCACAGAATTGGAATAATCAACTAAATAATTCATTTGTTTTATAGTTAAATAGCTCTTCTGTTTCAATCATTTAATAGTTCTGTTTTGTTGAAAACATAAAAATCTAATTATTTCATTAAGTACATTTACTTGTAATAAATTCATTCCCGAATAACTAAATTATTTTATTTGATTACAGTGGATAATTTCGCCGGTATTCTGATGAAGTTTAATTAAACCATAATATACTCTTAGTCTCAACGGATGAGTGAGAGGAGGAGGGTAAACATTATCTTTTGTTTTATTCGCATACATTTTATGAATAAAAGGAAAATATTTTTTTGTTAAATACGTGTATTGTAACATCGGATAATCATATACATTTATACATAATAATATGGTAACTACTCATGACGAATTGAAAAATCAAGAAAATATGTACAGAAAAAAACAAAAATTGAATAATTTCAATACGCTAATGGAGTGAATTCATATGAGAGTGATTTAATATATTCACTTTTTGTATGCATTTTCATTTAAATGTAACCAATTTTTGCATACAAAGAGGATGTGGATAACAGAATATGTTACCTTGATTAATCATTATGATATGATTCGACCATCAGCGGTTTCAATCGTTAAATGAAATGATAGATATACTGGAATTCAAATTGATTTAAATAGAAGCCATAGATAACCAAGTACGTTATTTCTATGACAATAATTACATTTACAATTTTAGTATCAGTCACTCATTTTTTAATTCAGTAATAGGATAAATATTTCGTATAAATTTCATTTTGTTTTTAATACAATTTCACCTTACCCATGTAATTGAATCGATGAAGCCAATTAATCGACTTCAACATTAAATATATTGTTTTTAATGTGAAGGTTAGGGGCGAATTTCTGTTTTCAATCACGATACAATCAAACAAGATCCATTAACCTTAACTTTCATGTTCATCATATCTATTTTTAAGGGTCTCGTATATTACCAGAACTATAAATTTTCTTTATAGATGATCTGAGAAACAATGCTTTTTAAATTCAAATTAAATACAAAATTTAGTTGTATAATTGATTATAATATTGATTATACTTTATATAGTTCATTTGTTTGCTTGATAGAACCTTAGAGATCTTATTAATTACAGACATAAATTGGTATTATTCTACCGACAACACGTTTACCAGAGCAATGTTGTTAATCCTTAATTTGTGTTCTTACGTACATATATGTGGGTGATTAGACAACAAAACACCTTTCGGAATACTATGTAACGCAAAGCATGTATGCATATGGTGCCAACGATTATATTTAATATGTTTTTATAAAGAGTAAATTAATATCTGGTAGTTAGCATATGTATTACATCGAACATTCCATTATATAACCGATAGCTAAATAAAGATCCATTTAGTCGCATTTACATAGTATAAATGGTTCGATTTCAAATATTATTTATAGTTACATACATTGGTATATATCGGATGAGAAATATGAAAGCAAAAAATTAAAAATTGAAAATAATTCTCTAGGTAGAGGTCAAAGTGTTATCGCAATTAATAATAAAAGAAAAAAGGTTTTTTGATTTAAACAACAAAAAAAAAAACAAATTTTGTTTTTGTTTTAACCATTTCTCTATAATTTTAATTATCATTTTGGTTTCAATATCAATTAAATGTAAAATTAATTATTTATATTTATAAAAAAAAATTCATTTATTTTCTATGTATACAATTGTATCATCATCATAGTTAAATTGAACAAACATTGATTGATTTATCTGGCATTTAACTGGTAGTTAATTTAACTATTAGGAATTAGTTGTTTCCCAGTGTAATTAAAATCTCTGTGTATAATTTAGATAGCTACATCATTGTATGTGAACAATATTCATATATAAATCATGTGTGTGGAATATGAATATATTGGTAATTGAAACATGTTACCATCATCAAAATGGAACCAAAATAATAAAATAAAAATTCACTGAAAAATGCGACAGTGAATTGAATAGTTGAGTATTCAAAAACCTAAAGTGCTAATTGTTATCAATTATGTATTTTCTCATTTTTGTGCTCAGTATATTTTTGTGAGATTACTGGAGTCAGTATTCAAGAGTAGACGGTGCTAAGTGAACGTGTTAACTGTGTTATTCTGTGTATTATTATTACTTCAATGTGGGATTTAGATTTTGTTTAATCAAATTTGCCTTGAGGTTAACTCACAATTATGTGTATGGGGTATGGGACGAAAGGGAATTTTTAATGAAAATCCTTTTGACATATTTTAAAATCGTATCGACAGTGACTTACTTGATCGGATTTAATGTCAAATTGTTATAGAAATTAATTAAATAATGTTTAATGCAGAAGATTGTGTTCAACAAGTTGATTTATTTGATGGTTTATTAACATTTTCAATTTAAATCCAAATAAATTGAGGTGAAAGCATCAAGTGATTTTTGTTTTTTTTAAAAAGATATTAAAACTCATTAGATTGAATGCTGGATGCATTTCCAAGTGAATTTATTATAATTAATTTTTAGTTATTGACAGTGAAATATAAATTTTTCGTGTGGTTACTAACTACAAATAAATGTACTATAAATTACCTTAACATAATTGTTTGTAATTTTCAATTTAATGTAATATTGAATAAGATAATTACACGTATATTCATATGTTTAATAGAATTTTTATTTAAAAATTTAAAAGAGTGAATTGTACAAACTTAAAGTGTTCATGTGATTTTTTATATATAAATTCAAGAATATTAAATTAGTTAAATTGAAATAGCAATCAATTTGACTACATTAATATTGGCGCGTGGATAAATCAATGCCTCTGTTCCTCATATGTACATAATAAGATGTTACTCGTCTAGATTGATCCAACATTGTGTACGAGACTCGTGGTCCAGACGAATGATCAAATCTAGATTTAACATCTCATTATCAATGGTATATTAAATTTCACGGAAATATTTTTTTTTTATTTCATCAATTCCATACGAGTAGATGTGTATTAAAATTAAAATGGAATTCTTTTACAATTTCACTTCATTGGTTCATAATAAAATTTTACTCGAAATATTTATTGTTAATTGTTAACCGTATAGGATTTTTTTTAAATGAATATTTAGTGAGTTGAATGATGCCGTTGTTTAACTAACAAATCATTTAAAATTATTTGCTTGAAAGTGATTAAAAAATTATGTTGGCAAAACAATTAGAGGATCCATAAACGGGACCTGTATATGTGTATTGAATATAATAAAAAAAAAACTTTTCGTTAAAACGGAATAAGAGAACAGTTTTAATTAGATTGTCATTTTATTGCTAGAATGTTAATAAAACATTCACTGTTGATGTTTGATTCTATTCCGGTGTAATTTTAAATCAGTACGTTTTCCATACAACACCATACTGTGCATGAGAATTTCATTACCAAAATAATTGAAAATAAATTGGAATGAAATTCAAACATATTCATACTAATTCATTGACAAACTATCGATATTTTGGTATGATAACTATATGTTGAAATCTTAACTGTGCTAATTTTTATGAATTCATTTAGCATACAACTTCTACCCCACAACAACTGAAAAATTAACAACAAACATTCAAAATGAATCGTTTGATTCGGTCCATTCATATGAATATATAATCATTTTAATCTGTACAAATTGATAACTGTTGAATATAATAAATTTAAATCATAACATAAATTTAGTTGCGACTGAATAGCTGATCATATCTGAAGGAAATTCCGTCTTCTTAAATAAAAACGTGACTCATAATAAATGACCTCTAACGATGCATAAGATACTATTAACTGATGATGAAATGAATAGATATTGTTTTATTAATACTTCATTTAATTAATTGTGGTAAAGAGTTAATGCAAATGCATTTTAATATTTTCTATAGTTTCAATTTAATGAGACATAAAATTTCGATTAAATTTTATTTTATCGTTACTTGTGATTATATACTGTTACAGTTCTCATAACACTGTTGAAGTGATTTAGGATAGAATTTCTTTGCATAGAATTACCCATCTATGTATAAGATGAAAATTGCTAAAGGACAACAGTTAATCGTAGCTTTAATAGAACTAGCTGACAATAACTGAGACGAAGATAAACTTTATATAAAAGTGAACCTATGGTTATGAATACGGCAACATCCAAAATGATATGCGCGGTGGCCTAAATTCAAGTTCATCCAAATACACACCACTATACGGATACGTTGTGAAACAGTAGCAAGTAACAGTTCCGTTCAGTTAAACACGCACAGTGAATACGAAAACAATCAAGAGTACAATTTGTCTGCTAGTTGACTTTTATTTTTAGGGTGAAATTTTCTGGTTTATAATTTTCCCAGTATATTGCAACTGATAAAGTTATATCAAATGAGACACAATATAAAGTACGTAACTAGAACATAACCGTTGCCATTGTTATTTTATAATTTCAACCGGACAAGTGTTGCTCACCGTTCAGTGAATATACCTGATATTCACCTGATTTCCCACTTTAATTTTAGTGACAAAAAAAAACAAAATAAAATAAAAATCATCCATTCAATTTCAAATGGATTAAATACTGTTATTGTGTGTGGTCAATTTAAAATACATTTTCTTGTTACCTTTATTCGTTCTGTCAGTTAAATAAATTATTATGTGATATAAAAAACATAAAAATAAAAAAAAAGAAACGTGAATTACATTCCATTGATTTGTTTCGTACCAATGAATGAGTGAGGGAAACGACAAAAACAACAACTGAATACATTTTAGACTAATTTTGTATACGCTAATATGAAATATAAACGAACAATATTGGTGTGATATTTGATTCTGCTTATTTTAAAACTTGAATTGCAATTTGGAGCTTTTTTTGCGATGAACGTCAATCATGTTACTAAATATTTGGGGGGTCATTATTTAAAGGTTTCATTTGTAGTTTTTCTTAATGGAATATTTTGTTTGTTTCTTAAATTGTGAATGTCGTCTCCTTTTAAAACGTAACCACCTAAACATTACGTGTATTAGTTAGTATAGAGAGTTTAAATAAATTAAGTTAATTTCGTTACTTCTGAGAGTTTTCTTGTGCCATGTTGTTGTTGTTGAACGTCAAGTTTATTAACCGTCATAATACGTACATCGGTTTAAGGAAAATTACTGGACCAAAAATGAAGATATAAATCAAAAATAAAACACAAAACAAATTTATTTAAAAGAAAAAAATGTTGTGAATAGATTTAATAAATGAAACAAACTACAAATCTTGTAGTTTACAATAAGCCGACCTATTGATGTTTTGTTCGTTCAGTTACACAGTAATTGTTTATAAAAATATAAATAATTGAATTGAATTCCATGATGAAAAAAGTTTTTGGTACTTTTCTGTTAACATACAGCATACAGTTGATGTTTACTGTTTATGATGTCCATAATATGATAGATTATAACAGGTGGGCAATGTTAAGGATAATTAGGTAATATTGACCTATCTGAAATTAAATTATGACCGTTCGTTAACACCATTGATATTTAAAGTGGCACATTATTACCCCATATTGTGAATGAATAAATAAGTTTCGTCAACGATTTGAGTCCTTTAATTTCATTGCATATTTTATCATTAGTATAGTACTCAAATAACTTTTCAATGACACATTTTTCTATTCATTTAGTAAGGTCTCGAGGAAAGAATTTGTTAAAGTTTCCCCGTCGTGAATAAAGAAACAGTTCATTTATTTCAATACTTTTTCATTTGTTTGAAGGGACAGTGTCTTATAATTAATTAAATTAGTAACTGCTTTATGTTTAACTCTGTCAAAAGTTGTCGTTAATTAATAGTTAATTTATTAATACAATGCGTACTACATATACATACAATAAATATAATGATCAGCATATTCTTACAAGAAATTTTGTTAATAATTAAAGATCAGACATTATAATAAAATCATTGAGTCATTGTCCACGTATCCTCAAAAATCAAAAAAAAATAAATTTTAAACTTTTTTAAAGAGTCACTTTAATTGATAGATTTTTTTTGAATCATAACAAAATCAACATAAAAATGTGTGATTTATGTAAAATGTTGTTCATAATCAAACGCAAAATAATAAATGATAAATATCATTAATAAATTTTAATGAAGTTAAATCGGTCTTTATCATGACACCTCATTCAGATTCGGCACAAGGTGTAGCATGGGGGATTCACACTAAACAAGTTATACGACGATTATTCAATATTCAACTGCTTCTTTTCAAAAGGAAAACAAAATATTAATAATACAATGGTATTATGTAAAGGTTGTTAATATCTGGTATCTGGTCATTGGTATATTAACATTATATGGCCGTTATGTGTTTTTGTGGTATCACCATTTAATTTCGTCTCTTCAACTTTAACAGCGACTTGTCGAATTATCTTAAAAGAATTATTTGTGGAAATTCCTGTTCGATTAATGGATGATATCCCAATAAACAAAAGAATATTGAATTTGAAGTCGCATTAAAAGTCACATAAGATTATTTTTTTCATTTATTTATTGCTTAATAGTATTCACACATAATTAAAAATAGTCGGGAGGAGGCTGGTTGATGTCTATTGAATTTTATATAGACTTTTTATGGTACGCGCTTTAGTGTGACTGGGGCTTTAATTTTATTAATCATAAAATTAATACAGTTAAAGTGTATGATATTTTAATGATTTTCTACAATATACATAATTCGTCATATGGAAGTGATTGTTAGTGATAAGCTTTATTGATGTTTTATCAAGTTGTTGTTAACTACATATTAAAATTTTAATCATTTAGATGAAACTGAAATTATCAATTACACCATATTGTCCAGCGTATACGTATACATCATATAGATACAATACATTTAATCATAGTCCATAATGATTCATGAATAAATGTAATTTTAATTTGGAATTACATCAAACAATATATTTGGATAAATATCGAGGAAGTCATTATGTGATTGATATAAGGAAGGTGTCAATTTTCGTTAATGTTTAAACAGTCCATCCATTCATTACTTAATTTAAACGAAATTAATTGTTTAAGTGATCCGTTGTTAACATTGTTATTATATAGAATACAGAATTTAATTATTTTTTATGATAAAATTGATATTATAATTTTTATTTTATTTTGTTTTTGTTATATGATAGTAACCTTGGCACTCTCATCTGATTTGTATCATCGTTCAGAGTATCGTATTATTACTTTGATGTTTCGACAAATAATAAGATACAATTTTATTTACAATTATTGTTTATAATGAGGGGAAAAAGATTAAAAACAAATTCAAACGTTTTTAGATTTTACTGTTGTGTTATTCACTTGAATGGATTAACCATATTATTATTTTTCTAATTGATAACAGTGTTGGGTTGTCCTAAATGTCACATATACAATTGAGAAAAGAAATAGTTGGCAACAACTATTCTTATACTTAACGGGTAAAATAAGATTCCATTATTAACTTTATTTTTGATGCATAGTTGCCGGACATAAATATATTAAACTTCAAGTATTAGAATCAATTGTGTACACTGATATTCATTAGAAAATTCTGGGCAGCTCGGAAGCTGAGACAATCATTTCTCACTGACATTCGTGTGACTATTTGTTTCAGCTTTCGGACTTACCCAGCACTAATCCTCCCATAGAAAACTATTATTTTCAATATATTTTCCTTGATTTTTTCATTAATGTTGTCTCTTTCCATCTCTATCTCTCTCTTTTCGTAGTTGAATAAAATTCTAATACATAAATTAACATATTAAGTTATGTATATATTAAATTTTTTTTCTCTCCAATAGAGAGCTAATTAAATTAACACCTGCTGAAATATGAAACATGTGCGAAAATATTTTATCTCAATACAAGAAAAATGAAAACCAAATTTAATAGACTGAAATTTTATACAAATATGACTGTCATATGTACGAGTATGTATACTAAGTTTATTTCATTTATTTTATATCGATATTTATAGAATCATCTAATTTATAGTATTAAATCCAATATTTCGTGAATACATATTGACATAAATGTAAACTAGCTATCTTAAGTAAAGAAATGGGAGACACAAAGGAACTACTAATTTTTATTTTTTTTTTTTTGTTCATCATAATGATTAATAATCTGTCGTTAGTCGTTGGATAGACATCAACCGTTTGATGTGTGTCCATCCATAGATCTATTGGTTTCAGTTATTTATTATAGTTTTCATCTTATTTCTTTGATTTTAGTTTGTTGTTGTTGTTGTTTCCTATTATAAAAATTTAATGAACCACAAATCTTGTATTTCTGGGTGATAGCACTCATTTGTCCGAAGTGAATTTTACTGCAAATAATTTTCAATGAAATTGCATTCATTTTGCAAATTGTAATTTACTACTAATACAGTAGTAAAGTTTTAATCCCACTATCACATCTCGTATTATTTGATTTGTTTTCTTATTGTCGGTATCTAAATTCATTACAGAATTCCATTTTAATCTTTTATTTCTAGGTGAATAGCATTATATTGGAAGATAACCAAAGTAATTAAATTGAACTAAAGGATTAGTTAAAAGGACCATTAAAGCTATTATTGATTGATTTTTAATGTATTTTAATTTATTGGGTATACCATAATGATAAATTTTAAAATGTTCTGGTGCGTTAAAATTCGATATACAAGACAACAATATTGTCAACAAAGAATAGTGATCATTTAATCAATTAATGTGTAGAATGTTCCTAATCAGGCGTAAATTTCGCCTGAAAGTGAATAAGAAATTGCATGTACGTAGTACTCATAATACTAGTGAAAAGTGAACATATTATATTTGTATTGTAATAGTGTGTAACGTAATCCCTGTTGTCATTTTGTGAAAAGTTCAGAATTTTATAATGTCAATGTGAAAAGTTTAGTACGAAACATAAATTAATTTACAAATGAACTGAATTAAAAAAGTTAAATTTAATGAAATTTTAAATAAAATTTCAGAATGTTTCCATTTTCTAGTCAATTAGTTATGATGTCAAATTATTGTTGTGTATTTATATTCATAATAATTATATTAAATGGTGTTACTGTTAAGCCTATGAGTGTTAATATAAATACACTTAATTCATCCAATGTATTAGTAACGAAACCATTGAATCCATTTATAAATGACATTAGTGAAAATAAAACAAATGATGTTGGATTCAATTCGCTACCATTAACTGTGGAACAATATCAACATTATGATACATCGACAACACAAACAAAACCAATACCCTTGGTGGAACTAGATAATCGTACAACTCCTGCAGCCTCAACGAATCAAAATAAAACAAATAATAATGGTTCAGTACCCGGTTGGCAATGCCATTGTTTTGATACCAGTATGCGAGATGGATTCGATAATGTGAGTAATAATATGTTTTACATCAATTTACCAGATGGATATATTTAGTTAATTATCCTTATAATAGAGCATACCATAAACAGTTAAACTGATGACCATTTATGTAACTATTTCCCGCTTCTATTTTAAAATCTAATTAATTTTCCTACAAGATATAGGAAATGAAGAGAAAAGCAAATGTCATTTAACAGCAAATAATTAAAATTACGATTAAACAGTTCCGAAATGTTTTCATTTTTAGGTCAAAGTCAAATGTCTTTAGGTAACAAAAATTATACGAAACATCTTAACAATTTCATTGGTTTTGAATTTTATTATTTCTACATTATGGAAATTCTTTTAATCGTTGTACATAAATAATAAATATAAACGAATCATAGTTGTTTTCCTTGTATTAAGAAAATTTTTATGCCAAAAATTTTCTTTTATTTTTGAAACTATATCCTTGGGATAGGATAAGTTTGTTATTTGCTAGGCAGTAAATTTGAGCTATACGTACAATAAAGCAATTAACTTCTATTTAATGAATTATAAATATCGTATGCTTATGCCATTTATGTTGGCACTAATTCAGTTGACAAACATGAATATTTTGACATTGTAAAATGAATATTTGTTTACTTGTCGAAGCATTAATCTTATGATATTTATTATATTTTCACTCCTATAAAATGTGTATATGAAATGCGATATAAAATCAAATGAAGACGTTAAAATAATCCTCTTTTCCGATGTTCATTAGATACAGTGACGAGTAATGAATAAATTGTTACGTAGTTCTGACAAGCAATTTGAATGAGCTATTGTAACGCATCTGAACAGTGGAATTGATAATGTTATATATTATATGTTATACTCATTGAATCAAATAACATCACCACCCTATTATCATCAAAGTTATACGTGTACATATGTCAAATGAGAATACTCTTTATGGGTGCCCTTTTATGGCAGATCAAATATTTTGTCACGTGTATTTTTACGCGTTCTTTGATTATATCAAATATGTTCTATGATATAATTATCTTATCGTATATTTCTTCTTCTATTCCTTATGATTGATGTTGTAGAATGATATTCCATGCGAATGTGAGGGTCCTATGCTATTACGGATCCCACAACGGTTACCACTTGGTATGCAACGTCTTAATATCAATAAAGCTGGATTGAAGTTATTACGGGCGACAGGTTTAAAAGTCTACTCAAAATCATTACAAGATTTGTAAGTTTATTTTCATTTAATTCACATTCTTACAATTTTTTTATTCAAATAACTATGCTTTTGTTCTTTCTTATACGTAGTATGTTGACCGATTTAAATGATTTTGAGCACATTGAAGCTGGCGCATTCGATGGCCTGGAAGTATTAAGGACAATGTTGGTACACAAAATGAAATTTTAAATATTGTATCATTAATAACTATTATGTTTCGTATTTCTTTTATTCAATTAAAAACTGTGAATAGTTATATTTCGCATTCACCAAAATTGAAATACCTGAACGCTGATGTATTTCGTGGAATTCCAGAAACTTTGAAGTCTGTGTAAGTAACAGTTAAAAAAAAAATGAAACGGATTTTCCAGTTTCGATTGAATATGTTTTATTTTTGTTTCATGTTATTGTTTATTCGGTGGCACAAAGAGAAAATAATATTTATTTATGGCATCTTTGTATTAGATTACTTCTTGTTGATAAAAGTGGGGGGGGTGATACTCTTCTTTTTATATTTTTTTATTAAATTCTATTATGAAATTATTTTAATATAGGCGAATCATATACTGCAGTTTACAACATATACCAGATTTACGATTATTTTCATCCAACATAATTTTATATATGCTGTAAGTATAGGATTATTCATGATAATATTCTTTTGTCAAATATGTTTTGTTTTTTATGAATGTATTTTGCTTTAGTGACTTAGAAGGAAATCAAATAAGAGAAATTGAAGAAAATTCGGTGAGAATAAAGACTGAACAAATGTAAGTATTTTATAATCTTATGTGGATGTCGGTAATCTAAATTTCTTGGAATATGAAGAAAGGGACAACCGTTATGTAACTTTGTTTGAAAATATTTATTAAAGTGGAAAATTCTTATTTTCACCTTTTTGCTCTTATGAAATTTATGGTGTCCTGAAGTTAATGTAATATGAGATCATATTATCGTAGGTGTTGATGTTTATTAAATTTCATTTTGATTCACACCAGAAGACATTTTTTTTTGTCTTTCTGCCATTATCAATAAAACGATTTATATTTATTGATATATTGTAGTTATTTATAAATTGATAAGCCAACAACAAGTTTCATAAACATCTTTAATATCTGATTACATTCCATAGTATTCCAAGTAGGACAATGAAATACTCATATTAATATTCATTATCATTTTCATTCTCACAGGATATTGGATAACAATGCTCTCACTTATATTGATAAGAACGCATTTCAAGGATCACAAATTGCTCAATTGTAAGTTATAATGATTTTTTTTTCATTTCATTTTATTTTTATTTTGTTACTGTATATCAAGTATCAATTGAATACTAAAATTAATAACATTTCTTCTTGTCTGTTGCATGCTATGTGTTTTTATTTGTATCATTATGATATGGCAAATCAACAGGAGTTTGAAAGGAAATCAAAATTTAAAGAAACTTCATCCGTATGCTTTTACTGAAAGTGGCAACATACAAGAATTGTGAGTAATTACGTTTATCAAGTTTTTATCCGATTAAAGTAAAATAAAATATTTTTTAATTAACTGATTCTATTGAAATAATTTCACATTACAGAGATCTTTCGGGCACTTCATTAGAAACATTACCAACGAAAGGTTTACAAGATTTAGAGATATTACGTATTCAAAATACTCATACATTAAAACAGATTCCATCCGTGTATAACTTCAAGGTATTTCTTAACGATATGCGTTTTATGATAATTTGTTGTGGTTAATTTGCTTTTTAAAAATGACGTAATTAATAAACTTTCTATAATCCTAAATGATTTCTGGTACTACAGTGAATTCATAATTTATTTGAATATTACAGAACCTTAGGGAAGCATGGTTAACTCATCCGTTTCATTGTTGTGCTTTTAAATTTCCATCACGTCATGATCCCGAAAAACATGCAGAAAGACTAAAATATATAAAAAGTTTACAACAGCAATGCATTGATAATGGACATAAGGATTCTGTTAACAATAAGCATGTAAATGGAATGGATGTAAGCTCATTAGCATATGGAAAGAATTAAAATTAAAAATTTTAATTTTTAACGATTTAACATTTTAGAATGATGAGTATAGAAATCGCAGTGAATTACAAGTCCTTAAGGCACAGAAGCGTACAAAACGAGGGTAATTATGCCATTTTTTATTATCACCTTTGATGATAAATTACCGTTAACAACGGAAAATCATAGACCCTTTATGTTTACATGTTATTCACTCAAGTGACTGATAAAAATTTCACTTCTCATATTATCATAGGTTCACGAATGACATTAACAATGGAACGGTATTGGGTACAAATGAAGGTAATTTTCCATTATTTTGGCCAATGAAAATTTTAAAGTTAATTAATTGGATAAATATTGTAACTTTGTTAGATAATGGGATGCAGAATGCTATTGATTACGGACATTTTTTGCCAACACTTGTTGATGTATTCTCAAATAATATTCATTCAGAATGTGGTAATATGACTATAAAGTAAGTAAATAATTTGAATTGTTCAACAATATAAAGTTTTCATCTAGGAGAAAGTATATTTGTTGCTTTTTTAGTAGATGTTAAGGCGAAATTAATAAGATAAAGTTTATTTTGTATGTAATCTATTAGGGAAGTTGACGTCAAATGTTATCCAATGCCGGACGCACTAAACCCATGTGAGGATGTAATGGGATCTCAATGGTTACGGATTTCTGTATGGATCGTTGTTTTCTTGGCTGTGTTTGGAAATGTGATAGTACTTGTAGTTCTATTTGCTAATTGGTATGTAAATTCGAAATGTATTGCTTATTACTTACATATTGTGTATGTAGTTAGAAGTTGAAAATTGAAATGGAAAATATTATTAATACGATATGTTTATTCACGGTTACAGGAAAGATGTGACCGTGCCAAAATTTCTAATGTGTCATTTAGCATTCGCTGATTTATGCATGGGATTGTATTTATTATTGATTGCTTCCATTGATTTACATTCAATGGGTGAATATTTCAATTATGCATTCGATTGGCAATATGGTATGAATTTCAAATAACAAAATTAATCTTTAGGATTTCTATTCATTGTTTTCTGGGATTGTAGGCTTCGGATGTAAAGCTGCTGGATTTTTAACAGTATTTGCTGGCCATTTGTCCGTTTTTACATTAATCATAATAACGTTAGAACGATGGTTTGCCATTGCTAGAGCCATTTATCTGAATCAAAGGATTCGTTTGAAATCAGCATGTTTTATTATGTTGTCTGGTTGGATATTTTCCATAATGATGTCTTCGTTACCGTTATTCGGTGTGAGCAACTATTCGTCAACAAGGTACTGGACTTAGATCAAATATACTGTATAAATTTTCATTTAAATGTGATATCTCATTTCCAGTATTTGTTTACCGATGGAGGCTAGAGATTCCTTAGACATAACATTTCTGGTAACAATTGTATCCGTTAGTGGATTTGGATTTGTGGGCATTGCGGTTTGTTATTCCCAAATATATTTGTCATTGGGCAAGGAAACACGACACCGTTCTGGCCAGACACCCCGTGGTGAAATGTCAATTGCGAAAAAGATGGCTTTATTGGTAATATATTTCTGTCACCCTAGAATAAATTACATGGGGATTATTGAAAAATTGATTAATTTAATTTTAATATAAAATTTGTTGTTGTTGTTTTTTTTTATCTACGGCATTTTTAGGTGTTTACGAATTTTGCTTGTTGGGCACCGATTGCTTTTTTCAGTTTAACCGCATTAGCCGGTTATCCATTAATTGATGTTGCCAAATCTAAGATTCTATTGGTATTTTTTTATCCGTTGAATTCGTGCGCTGATCCATATTTGTATGCCATATTAACCGTTCAGTATCGACGTGATCTCTACAATTTATTATCAAAGTGAGTTATATGTGTTTATGTAATTTTCTAGTACCCTTGTCAATGTGCATGTTCATCTGATCTTAAAAAGGACTGATTTAGTTGAACATTTTGTTGTAATTATTAACTTCATTTAATTCATTTGTTTTGCTTTTAAATTGTAATCATGTTTCTGTTTTCTCAATTTGTATGATTTTGTCTTTTTTGTTTTTTTTTATTTCATTATTATTTTAATGATTAATCCTGAACTAATTCTCTTTGTTCTGTTACTCTATAGTATTAAGTCTAAATTCGATTTGTCTAGATATGGATTTTTTGTGAAAAGGGCCCAACAGTACAAGATAAGTTTTTCATTGCCAACGACAAATCAGTCATGCCCTATGCCATTGTTGGATCGAAAAGTCTCTGTACAACCTGAAATTGAGGAAGACGAAGAGGAAAAATGTTTGAATCACGTTCGACATGAAACGAATGCTGAAGAGTTTGTTTAAAGAATATAAAAATTGACTTTTATTTTCAACACTAAAGCTTTGGATTGGTTCCAAATGGATGAAATGAACTGAATCACTGGAAATACATTAAAATTTAATGTGTATATTATTATGTAACAAATGGTATTCAATGCATATGCATATGATGTTATAAATAAGAGTGGGCCATTTTCATATGAAATCATTCAAATCACTGGAAAATTGGCACATCAATAGTGTATCGTATTATGTAATTATGAATGTGATTATTATGTATTAGTAATTGATATCAAATGTATATTAATTTAAAATAAATAAGAAATGATAAATTAAATGACTCTTTACCTTGTTCATCAGTTCGACTTCTACAGGAATTTGGAAATCCCGTAAAAAAATTTCACAGTTCAGCCTCTTGCCACCAGTCAAAAAATTTCATAATTTTTTTTTTTTAATTGTCATTCAAAATCTGATGATAATAGTAATTATGATATTATTTATAAAACAGCTATCAATGAGTTACGTCATTGGACATACCACATTGCTTCTATAATCAATGCAATTCAAATTTAACATAAATAGTGTGATTATCCAAGAATATATTGCTGGGCAAAAGGGTCGAAAAAAAAACCCCATTAAATGTATTTCATAGAAAAACCAAAAATTTCATAAATTACTTCGTGTTTTATCTTTTGACCGTTAGGATATGAATTCACGTATCAAAATAACTTACACCCGAATTGTCATAAGCTCGAAAGAAGTCAATATTCATAGTATAAAATTTTTCAAGGTATGTCTGCAGCAATTTTTCATTCCGTGGCAACTTTTAGACCCTAGTTTCGACATAAACGCGTTTAATGTTTTCAAACTTAAAATACTGATCAGAAAGAAGTGGCGACATCTGTGGTGAAAATATCAACTAAAAAATGAAACTTTTTGAAATTCTTTAAACATCCAAAAGTTAGGGAATGCAACAACTAAAATAAAACTTTTGAAATTTTAGTGATTCTCTTGTCAATTCTTGTAATTTTTGAGTGGAAATTACCAATATTAATACAATTTGGTGCACCAACACCGTATCATTGATTACAACAACAAAAATAAAACATTTGAATTTTTAGTCATTTTCTTATAGATTTCTTAGGATTGGAATTAAATTACCAACACTAATACAATTTGGTGTACTGACACATTTCAACAACAATTTTTGGAACTTTTGGATTATCAGTAATTTTCTTATAGTTTCCTTAGGATTGGAATTAAATTACTAATACTAACACATTTTGGTATACCGACACGTATCATTGAGTACAACAACAATTTTGAAACTTTTGAAAAAAAATAAAATTTCTTTTAAAACCCCTAAATGCAAGCATATGCAAGGAAGTTGAATTGATCTATAATAATGCCAATGGCATTGAAAGATTTTAATTTATCAAATTATGAAATTTCTTAAAGAAATTCAAAGTTTCAAAATTTCCGCTATTGAGAATTGTCATTCGATGTAAAATTTGAATTATAAATATAGTAAACAAACCGAATTATTTTTGGCCAAAATCATATGTTTTTCTTTCTATCAAGCATAACATGTAACGGTTCCGTCCTATTCAAGGGTCGAAAGGAGATCAGTTGATTTTAAATTTCAAAGTGGACATATCTTGTAAATTTTTATACCATGGCTTGTATATTGACACGCTTTCTCGATTTTGCACTTAGTACAGAGTGTGAGTAAAATATGTCATTCTGAAAACAAAACCTGTTAAAAGTTTTCAATCCACACCATAAGACCCAAAAACAGCTGACAACAGTATTTCGAGACGAGCAAACCTGATATCGTTGTATCATGATCAATCCATTGTTTTTGTTTTTAAAATCCAATACAATTGTATGAGTGTGGTGAACTGTCGTATCAAAAAGTTTTTGAATTCATCATTTTTTTTGTTTTTGCATTTACATTACTGTATTACACCTTTAATTAAGTGTAGAGTAAGTTCATTAGAAGTCGCGGATTGCTATTAAACATATAGAAACCGCATAATTCGAGTGAAATCATTCATCCATCAAATAGGTTTGTAACTTCTTGTTTTTATATTCCAATTTTAATTACGCCCTAATTAATGTACCTTATTTAATGAATATATTGTCTACGAAACAAGTTCTTTAGCGTGTATGACTAGAATTTTTATTGGACCAATAAGAATTTTTCATCTTTGTGTTTGTTCAGGGATCGAGTGTTAAATGGTCAACCGCAGATTTTATGCAAAACTAAGTTGCGAACAGGTCGTCGTTCTCTTTGGCTGTTTTGTTCTTTTATCTTTTTATTTTAGATTTTATCAAATCGGAAGCTTTTAAAATGGAAAGCAGCATAAAATGATAATGAAAAGCTTATTCATCAGATTGCTTCATCATTTCATTATCGGTCTTGAACTCATTTAATGATATGATGGAGTCATGATAATTACAAAGGCAATGGTGCGTTCTATTGTACTAATGGTACACTACCCGTTGTATTTGAGTGATTCATGATGTATTATAATATTACGGCGAACTGTTCAACTGGAATTAAAGGTCAACTGCGAATTGATCAAGCTGACTGCATATTTGGCTAATCACAATTCTACGTGTATATTTGTACGTTAAATACAAAACAATTTTGGAATTTCTTCCGCTAAATTATTGCAGAATTTCTGTATTCGAAATCTTGAAAATTGTTTTCATTATATTATTGTATCTCGTTATCAACACTCGAATCCATTGTTTGCAATTATCTAACATAAACTGTGTGACTACCTTTAAAACCGTATATGAATTAGTCTTAGCACAAATTTACATAAATTTTCATTTTTATTTTGTTTTGTATATTTTCAGAACATTAAATTAGTCGATAACAATGCCTATACTGTATAGCATGATATCTCGCGGTATTACCGTTCTGACGAAGTATGCTGAATGTGTTGGAAACTTTGTGGAAGTGACCGAACAAATAATATCAAAAATACCACCCGAGAATCATAAACTCACTTACTCACATGGCAATTATTTAATACACTATATATGCGAGGATCGAATTATTTATATGTGCATTACCGACAGTGTAAGGCTTCACCTCAAAAACTATCAATTACCATGTTTATATTTCATAAAATTATGTGAATTCATAAATTTTTCTATTGTAGGACTTTCAACGGGCTAGAGCTTTTCTATTTTTAACCGAGATAAAGCGTCGTTTTATTTCAATGTATGGTTTACAAGCAGCAACAGCAATTGCCTATGCAATGAATACCGAGTTTTCACGGATTTTAGCTTCTGAGATGAAACATTATAGTGAATCACGTGAAGTTGATGCATTATCTAGGGTTCATGGCCAAATAGACGAGCTGAAGGATATCATGGTTAAAAATATTGGTAAATTTATAAAATTAATAATGATTACCGGTTGATTACTGTTATCCATCAACGGATTATTATTATTATTCATTGTTGTAGAAAACGTAACGGCACGGGGAGAGAGAGTCGAACTATTGATCCATAAAACGGAGAATCTTAGGAATACGGTGAGTTGTTATTTCATTAATGAATGCCAATGAACATTTTAATTTGAAATTTTATTAAAAACCAGAAGGTATAATTTTATATAAATTTTTTTTTGTTTTTAGTCTGTTTCATTTCGGACCCAAACACGGAATCTCGCACGCCAAATGTTTTGGAAAAATATCAAAATGTATGTGATAGTTGGTGTTATAATCCTTTTTATATTGTATGTTATCATCAGTATGGCATGCGGTGGTCTAGCATGGCAATCATGTATCCACAAACAATAATAATTCACTATTGGAATAAATTACATACTATTATCAATTGAATTGTAATGAAAATCATACATAAAATTAGACTTGTATTGTGTACATAGACGCTAAGTGAGAATGACTGGAATAATAGAGTGATGCTGTGTATGTTTGGCAGTGCCACTCGATATTTGATTTAAATGGTATGGCAAATCGAGAGATGATTGACGATAAAATGCTTAACGTGATCAAAGAAAACATTAATGAGACTAAGTATTTAATTAAATTTCTTTCATTAATTAAAATGTCTCGCGATGTAACCATATTGAGATATTGAAAATTTAATTAAATTGTTATTTGATTGTTAATTTTGGATAATATTTTCATTTGAACAAAATAGAGAATTTGAAAAAGTAATGCAATTTTAATACAATAAATAGAATTGCTATTCATTTCAATCGAATGAATAATCATAAGAGTAACATTACGACGATAATAAGAAATTGAACAGAAACATTAAATTATGTATTTTGACGCGGAATATCCAATGTGAACCCAAAGTATTCCTTCTCGTTATTTTATATTATTCGATATTATTATGATAAAAATAAATACTATAATATAATTTTTATAATATGCTAATTATGTTGAAGTAAGTTTCTTTTGTTATTTTAACTTTTATTTTATTCCAAGTCAATCGTTTTCATTGTTTAGTTATTGAATAATTCATATTTGTTTTCAGTGTGCAGAAAATTCATATCGAAAATTTTTTGAATATCGTTTAGAATGTGTCTTTGTCGCTTGGATGTTATTACCGCTCCATGAAATTTTATTTGGTAAAGAGAAAAGGATCGACTCATTCATTGGTATGAGGATAATGAACAAATATTTATTGTCTTGTTGAACACAACACACTTTTAACTCAATCACGAGTAACTGATTGTTTCGCATTGGGATGCAAGGTCATGGAAGTTTAAAGTTTCAAATAAAACGAACTCGATTTTCTTATCGTCTGTCTATTGACAACATGACGAGTTGAACGTTTAGTGAAAATTCTTTTAATTTTGCACATTACACATTTTCCACTGACTATCGAACAGTAAATGCCGACAGCATTAGAAAATGGAAATTCTTAGTTTGCTGTCAACACGAATTATTGTAGCAGCTGGCGGTTTTCTCAATTTTCTTTTATTTGGTGGATGTGAAACCGAATGAAATCCGATGTGGTTGAAGAAACTAATATTTCTCTTTTCACCGGTACAAAGACTGATGGAATTTTCACCAGTGGAATTGCGTTATACCAGGAGTATAGCAGCATATTCTCACTTTACTATTGGCCTCTCACGTTCGTGAATCCATGAACGGTTTCGAGCGAATCACACAATTCAATGAAAAGAACAATTTTCATTTGAATGCACAAGCAACATACCAACATAATAAAATATTGGAAAATGCGATAAAGAATCTAACAACGTACAGCATAAGGGTATGAAATTCTCGGACAGTTACACAGAGAAGAGTCATACACAGAGGAGAGTAGAGTAACATAGAGAGTTGACTCAGAAGAGCAATAGATCGATGCCCATGTATGAATGTATTTATGAGTGTTTTCATGTTATTTTACGAAGGGTTCAACAGTGTGAGCACGGAAAATTTTTGAATACATGATAAATAGAACCAAAATTGGTAGTGAAACGGAGCGATACAACATTATCAGATTTTAGTAGCTGAATGCAAACGGTACAGTGAGGATAGAAAATCATCCGTTTTCCTAGACAACCATTAATACCGGGCGTTTTCATCTTAAATTATAAAACAAAAAAACAAAACAATAAAAAAATTACTCTGTGGTTTCATTTAGTGTATTTACTTCAAACGACTAACCATTAAATCATTAAGAATATGATTATTTAACGCGAGAAGGATTTTAATTATGTTGTAGTACAGTGTTTATTACGAAATACTCCAGGCAGATCTGCCCTATATCTGTGAAACGTTTATTTATAGTGGGAACGGTTTTAATTAAACGAAATGAAATAATTTCGTCTGTAATAACACAGCAAGGTTCCTTTCATGTATAAGACTTATTCGTTTTTTTTCTTATTTTTCTTAATATAAGGTAAATCGTGCTTTACCAAACTTTGTGTTCAATTGTATAAAAACCAAAAAGCAAATAATATTTAAGTGATAAACTAATTTCACCTTGTTTTCTATGTTAAAAAAATTATTATTAATGCAACACTTTTATTTGATACTATTGCAATTTTAATAAACACATATTATTATGATCTGTGAATCTCAATCACTTCATTTTATCTCAGTGTGATTTTGACTGTGCAAAAAATAAAAAATATTAACAAATTGAGGGTAACATTTCAATCTGAATTGATTTCCGGCCACTCAAATACTGAAACATATTTGCAAATCCATGCCAATTGAATTTTTATCAAGTACAAAATCATACAGTTATGAACAATTTTTTTAAATGTTGAATACTTTTTATTTGTTACAAGTGTATGAATATGAATGTGTTATTTCTAAAGCCTTTAGCTGACTAGTTAATTTGATATAAAAATGAAAAATTAAGAATTAAACTTTACCAATTTATGTGCAATTCAACTGTGTAAATTTTATGTTCAATTTCAATGTTAAAGCATTCAATATGAAACGTCTGGCTTTAGCTGCATCAGAATTGTGATGTGCCCAAGATGTGTTAAACAGTTTTATTAGATAACCGTAATACATAAAAGCTTTTTACAATTGTCATAACAATTAATGGATTCTATTCAATGATCCAATTTGGATTTTAGCTTTTCTTCAGTCTCTATCGTACGGGAAAATGATGGTTTTCATACTACTTGCAACATTATTGTTTCATTTTAAATATCTTCAATGGTATTAAAGGATTTATAAAAGTGAACAAGTTATTTATCTTAAGATGTTGTGTAAGCAAACAATTCAAAACATGTGCAATAAAAGCTCTATTGTGAAAAACTAGACAGGTGTAGAATTTGTAATAGTCAAGTTTGAAGAAATTCGTTACGATATAGAATAAAAAAACAAAATGGATAGTTCACCAGATTTATCGTTAAAATTACGACGAAATTCATGTGGATCACGGGATTCATTTTACATGGATTTTGCTCAAGGCATCGATTCAGACATCGAAGAAGTCACCACAATTGTACCATTAAATAATCCACAGGCAGCTACAGCTCATTCCCAAGGTGGAATATCGTACACTGGTACTGTTACGGACTCAGCCACTCTTCCAGGAATAGCCGATAATGGCATACCAGACAATAATAATCAGATGAATCGTGGTGCATCTAATCTAGATTATCCATCAACATCGAATTCACCGATAATTCCATTACCGCCACCACCTCAATTTCCTCCAGACGATGAGTAAGTGATTTTCTATTTGAAATAATCTTTACGTGTCGCTGATTTCCAAAATAAAATGAAAAGGAAAAAAAGAAATTCATCAATTGATTCAGTCATAGTTTGTATTACTAATTTAATCCAAAAATCATTTTTACGAATTTTAAAAGAAAATTTCCGTTGTGTTTAACATTAAATAATCAAAATAGCATTTATGTATCACGGATTCAGCAACTGTTTTCACCCATAATTTGACTCGCATTTACAAATGATTGATTGATATTTGATCATAATATCAGTTGTTAGGTCGTTAACCACATTCTTGACATTCAAACGGAGCGCATAAAATTAAATTGTAATATTTACTATGGTTTTACCATTCTTATTGGCACAATGTCATTGAACGCATCACGATGCACATAATACCACAGAGTGAGTGAGTAAAAAAGAAACAGTTTTCTTTTAAAAATCAGTGTGTTATGCTGACCGTTGACAATTTTTCCATTCTTATCACTTGTATGATAACTGAGCTGGAAAAATTGCTTCGACTGCATTTGTTTAAGTTTCTTTCTTCTGCATTCATATTTTCATTTCGTTGAAATTTGGATTATCATCAAAACATTTGCAATGGCAATTTGTCCAATAGAAAGAACATTTTTTTTTCTCATTTAATCCGAGATGCCGTTATCATGCACGCGTCTCACACCACCATTAGCATATTGCACAAGGGGGTAGCCATAGAGAAAGATGATTCTAGCAGTAAAGACAAAGAATGTTAATAACAATAATAATGATAAATGCGCAATATGTGATGGGATAAGAGCCCAATGCAACCGAATCTTTGTTTTTTTTGGTATCCGAAAAGTGAAAACACTGTTCTTTATTCAACAATTCATGGAAACGCATTTTTCAACAACACAACGCAAATACCATAAGATACTTATAGGGATGGAAATAAAAATGAAATCAAAAGAATTGAATTCACTGCCAAGTGGTCCCTATGTACAACATAATTGTATGGTAAAATCCTGTTCGCACTATACAATAAATTGAAATGGTGACGTTCAATGGGGTCCCCTTTTTTTCAATGAAAAACAAAATTTCATTTTTGCAACCGTGTTTGTTTTGTTAACAACTCAAAGTACACAACTGATGTAAAAGAAAATTCAAACAAAAGATTAAAAATTCAAAGTCATGAAGTTGATCGTATGCCAAATTTAAAAAATTTTAGATGGCAAACAGGATCCAATTGAAGATTCAAAACTTTATATTCTTTTGTAACATATCGAAGACAAAGTGAAAATTCTTTAAATTGAATTTAATCCGTTCACTTTCGATTTTCTAGACTTTGTTAGCAATACTTTATTGTTTGATTGTACGTATACTAAGAGAATTAGATTTAATTCGATTAAAATACGCGTGATCCATATTTTCGTATGCTTAAATTAGATGCATGATTGCATAACAATTACATACGACATCTGACATAATCTGATGTCAATATATATACTTTGGTCATTTATCTCAGCCATAGTAGAGTCATTGAATTCGCAGATGTTCATTCCGCATTTATCATTAAGTTATTACTTTGATTGTATTTAATGAGACCCACACGTTGTGTATATTTAAAACATTTATAACTGGCCACTTTATGTTGCTGTGTGCTAATCATAGATGAAACTCTCTATATGTAAATGAATAACAAGAGGAAGATTCCAATCAGGAAATTAACCTTCAGAAATGCTAAAAAATTTATCATAATAAAATAAATTTCTCGGTAACCGCGCGAACAAATTGAATATGAATTCTATCATCCAAAAACGGTAATCTGTGGAATCACTTTTTTTAGTTTTTTTTTTTTTTTTTTAAGTAAATTCAATTGAGACAGTTAGTCTCTCTGGTTAAGTGTAGCTGCGTTCAGATAAGGTCTCAGTTAGACTTGGATTAGACTGAAATTTTAAATCTCAAGAGTGTTTCATTAAATTTTAGTGACTATATCTGATTTTATTTGTAGAATCTTAATGGAAACACATACACCACATCCACCATCACCATCAGAGCCTGATAATGCATTGGTATCACCAGAGACTTTGAGTCATCATTCATCACCTGAAAGGATGCTTAATAGAATGGCACAAACTCCTAGTATCCAGCATTTTACCATTGAGGAGAAACGACATTTGCCACTGTCTGTATCTGGACACCATCAATTGGTAGCTATGACACCACCACACATGTCGTCTCAGACAACTCAAACTTCACCTGGATCACCACCAGCTACAGGTCATTTGGCACTACTGTATCACACATCCCATCATCATCATATGCATCAAATGATGCCAATGGCTCGACGTCCATCCCGTTTGCCCGAACATAAATATGTTCCACCGAAAGAAATCCGAGCGTAAGTCTTTTATTATTCCAAATAGTCTATCAGACTCAGTGTAATTATACGGAATCAGTATAGAGATAACAATTATAAATTATTATTTGGACTTCCTCTAATTGGCCGTGCCAATTTAGTAACAAATAATTTCAGAATTATGTTAAAGTTCAATGCTGAATTCTAAATGAAATGGTTATCTTCGTCCTACACCGTTGAAATATTTAACTGATTTTGACTATGAAATTCAATTGTTCATCATGATAATGTGAAATTTTTTTTTTTCATATTTTTGGATTGTTTTCATCACCAGGATTGATGCATTGGCAACAACGTTTTCAGCACTTTACGGTAAATTGTTAGTTGTAATGGGTATTGCATTTCCAATGGCTGAAGTTATATCCACCTACATACCACCATCATTTTATGAGGTAAATTATTGGATTTAATAAAATTTCGATTACTTTTATTTCCTAAATTTTATGTGGTTTGATTACTTTTGTACGAGGGTTTTACTTTTTTATTACATTTGTTTGAATTAGTTCCAGGTTCCTGAAATAACCATTATGAAATGAATTTTTTTGAATTAAAATGGAATGCAGTTTCCGTTTTTATTGCCATTTTTTTTTAGGCCCATAAATTTTTGATATCGTATTCAATTGGAATAAATTTATTATAAATTGAATCACATTAGATATTCACACATTGTGAACAAATGTTGAGAAATATAATATACGTAATCGAGTTTCTATTTATTTTAGGGATTCTATTTGTATCTTTATGTTGGCAGTATGCTGTTTCTATTCTTCATGTATGCAACTATGATTTGGGGAAAACCAAAAATGAATAGTGCATCAGGTACATATTTTTATATGAAAAGCATTGAGATGATTTAGTTTATGTGGGTGATGATAATGTTAAGGGTGTTGCTCAAAGCATAAGAAAATTGAAAAATATTTTCAATTTGAAAACATTTTTTTTTTTATTACAAATTTTCAATTTCGCCGGTCACCTTTAAAATTGAAAAGGGGATTGTATGTTAAATGGAATTTTAAATTAATCTCCGTCATTTGTTTGCTTATTTTTATTTTTGCATTTGGGCTTGGTGTATAGCAACTAAAACTGCATCGAAACCAGTGGTAACACATCGAAGTACATCTAGTAGTTCAGATAGTTTAGATGAATCAGATACGGAGAGTGGTTCATCGAATGGTAAACGACCTCCACCTGTTGTTCTGCAAAGCCATCGTCGTTCATCGGTGATAGCGGCTCAGGAGAGACATCACTATGGTAGTTTTTATTTGCGAATGGGTGCAGTTGGTATGTAAATCAATATATAAACATTAAATTGACAAATTTGATAAAATTCACATCTACTTTTAGCGTTTGGTATTGGCAGCATGATTTATTCAGGCCTAGAGTTAGGCCAATATTTTGAATTGGAAAGAAACACAAAATGCCATAATGTTTTATTGGCACTAACGCCCGCTACTCGAATGGCATTCATTTTTATTCAAATGTATTTTATATTTCTTAACAATGAGGTAAACGTTTATAATTTAAATAATTCATATTTGGACACTTATGATTGATGTTCTTGTAAATTGCTTTTATTGTAGCAAATCAAAGTTTATCGACATAAAATGATTGCCAGGTTCGGGTTAATGCACATGATTGGCACTAATCTGTCCGTTTGGTTGAATGTCCTCATTCAGGAAACGAAACATGAAATTTTAACGTTTTATGATCCAGAAAATGGCACATTAAGAATATCGCATCGTTTAAGTAAGTAAATAATGAATGATGACACGCGATTGACCACGGTAATGAATATCGTTTAATCGTTTCGTTTTATGATATTTTAGATAAACCAATGCATCACGCAATGGGTGCGATTGCACATTTACGTAGTGCAAGAGGATTAAAAGGACCGCATCGGATCTATGAATGTCGACGGACAAATATAATTGGTACTTTAGTACAAGATGCCTCACCATTTTTGTTCCCTTGTACCATTGAGTATTCGTTAATTTGTGCTGCTATCCTGTATGTAATGTGGCGAAGTATTTGCCGACCATCACATGTGCAACCGTTAAGGATAGAAGGCCATACACCTTTAAAGAGATCACCGCATCACTATTCAGTGGATTGTGCTAGAGCCCACAAGGGACTTTTTATTGGAATTTTAGTTCTGGTGTTGACCATAATTTCGTTAATCCTCTTCTTCGTATTGATATCAAGACCAGAGTTTGTGACACTTGCTGTCATGGAAGTAACCGTATGTGAATTGATTTTATATGGTACGGCTACATTGGCCACAGTTATAGGAATGGTCCAAGTTAGACATTTAAGATATGATTCAATGAGAACTTTCGCGCTAGATGACATTCTGTTGGTTGGTGGACAAACTGGACTATTTCTTTATAGTACATTTACTGTAATCGGTGGTCATTTCACATTAAAGGGTGATAATGTACTGGTCCTTATCACTGCATTAGCATCAATTGTCCAAACAGCATTTCAAACAATGTTCATATTGGATGCGAGTCGTCGTAATGTATCGACACCAGATCACATAAGAAAGAAACCGGGACGTGAAATAGTAACATTTCTTTTGGTAGCTAATCTCGCGATGTGGGCAATTTCAACATTAGAAAAATCAAGGGCTGAAAGCCATCCAATACAATTGAATTTTTACGGTCTGTGGGCATGGACAATTATAACTCATGTATCAATGCCATTGGCAATATTTTATCGATTCCATAGTACCGTATGTTTATGTGAGATATGGAAGCGGGCGTATAAAATGAAACCGACTTATATGTAATACCAAAAATGAAATACTCATTTTTATTCACCGAAATGATGATTGATTCAATTGAACATTAATCATATTCGGATTTTATGCCATTATGTAAATAGACTTAAGTGATATAAAACAGCATAATGAAAGAACTGAATGTATTAAAACCAAAAAAAACAAAAACTCTAAATATTATAAACTTTAGTGACAAATCAACTGTTATGCCATTGATTATTAAATTGATTTTTCTTGTGATGGGTGTTGAAATGATGAATTTGTAATTATGTTATCGAGACTTTTGGATTTTATTTGTTAATTGTTTCTCTTAAATTCATGATCGCTTTTCATTTTGTGTTTCAATTTTCTTTGTAAATTAAGCAAGTGCAATTTTAACTTATACCGTCAACAATAGTTATAGAGATTTAATCACAGATTCAAATCAAATCGTTTACATTTGGATACTTGATTTTAAATAATTTCTCTCACATGTATTATGTATAATGAATCGTACGTATGTATACAATCTGTATTGAAATTAAACAAAAATTTGTTTAAGCGTCGATGAAGTAACATTACTTGAATCCATTTATGGGTCTTCTATACATACCTTCATACATTTTCGGGTGAGCCAATATAAACAGATAAATAATTTAAGTAATATTTATATTCAATCAAAATATAATTTGGTATTTAAGTATTTTTCCAGTAAAATAAAGAAAAAAAATCGTTGATCATTAAAGTAAATAAATAATAAGAGATTTCAATAGTTTTTTTTTCTATATATTTTGCTGATTGTAATTCCATCCAGCCATATAAAATTCCAGATGCTTTTATTGCTTGAAACGCCGTTTAATTTACTTTTAAACAGTTAAAGAAAATTTTTAATGAAAAACTGCGAAAATGCAGAATATTTTATATTGAAAAAGTGTTTGTGCGTAATGAAAACTCATAAACATTTTACATATTGCTTCCTTGTTACATGAATAATAAATAAATTAAGTAATTAGAAAATTTTTTTGTTGATCAGACTTGCATTCACAAATGTTTACAAATCATATTAACGTATAGGAAAATAATCGGTTTGCTATTTATAAAACTGCTGGTAATTTGACACAATTGATGATTTTCGTGTATATGGAAAGTGCATGTTGGGATTATTATGCCATAAATATATCAATGTATAATCAAGCAATACTTTAAACTTCTTCATAAAATTTAAATTAGTCAGTTTACTTAATTGTAGCAAAATGCAATAAAGATGAAAAATGTTAACAAATAACGTTCTAAACAATTTTCATCAATTGAACATGATCCGTTGAACGTTTCATACAGTGATGTACACGTAGTGCGCCATATTCAAACAATGTTGATATTAATTTTCCTAAATTGTATTTATAGAATTTTGATGAGTTTTCCTCAATTTTGCATCAATCGAATGATATAATGTTTAATGATTAAAAAAATGTAAACATGACATCATAATATCATATTCTATATATAAATTATATGTGACTGACTTTTACAATAAATTACAAAAAGAAAAGGAATAAAGTGTAATAAAATTTAAACCAACAGACACAATCAAGACAATTAATGATAATAATAAGCATCACACTTATGAATATGCGAGTAACGATACACCTGAATTCTAAGACCAGAATGTCAGTATTAATTATTTAGCTACTGGTTAATATTCCTGTAATACAGGTTGATACACCCGTTTACACACAGTGACGATTAAATTATGTAGATTAACCCCTTTTTGGATCCCTTTTTATCATAAAATGTGTATTTTTGAAAACAATTTTCCAATACTCCCAATTTATTCACTTTTATAATACATATATACTCATATAAACCCAAAATGATAGATCTGAAACCATCGAACAGTACCAATTGATACCATATTATATCATAGAATATTATTCACCTATTTGAGCATATAAAGTTTATTAAAAACATAAAATAATCCTTTGACATGAATTAACCGGGAAAAAGAAAAAAAAAAACTTGAAATTGAAATACCTTTATAAATTCCCACCTAGAAAGGCAAGATCATTTCTACTCAAACGAAAATTTAATCAATCAATAGACCATTTTTATCAGTCCACATTGTATGTGTACTCGTACTTGTAGGTAGTAGAATCGTTCAATATAGTTCAACTAAAATTAAATTATTTTATACATATGAACATGTATGTAACCCAATAACATTTAATAAAATAATTTCAAATGAACAATCCATTATTTAGATGATAAACGACAGAAAATAACATGAAAATTATTATGTAAATCCATAGTGTATTGTATTATAATGACATTTATTCATTCATATTATGAAAAAAAAAATGTTTATTTCTCTTTTCAAATTTATAAAATACAAAACAACTGAATTTTATTAAAAGTAATACCAATTGATTATTAAATGTAACACTTATGAGTTTTTATTTAACTAAATACATGAACTGATGTGTAACATTTTTGATTTTCATGATCACCTGGACAAGGCCCACATAACAGATGCCAGCATCACATCAGCATGGACCAATACTCTCGACGTCGAATTCAATATTTCAGATCAAAACAATTCATTCGATTCCTAATCCATAAAATTCACGACATGAATTCGCAATGGTATTTCACCCTCACCGTATCAAATAAATGTGAGATAGAGATAGCGAACGCGTTAGGGACGCCAATACTAATAATACCCTCGACCAGATATTCTATCTATCGTCGTTATTTTCATTTTCATTCAATTCAATTTCTAAGGGATAAAATTGCATTTTCATTTTAACTGAATACAGAATAATGATATATAATTCTCTATTTTTTATGTGCATGCGCTTTTCCAACCCACAAATACAGCATAACAGAAATTATAAAAGTTCATTATAACCGATATGCGACTATTTAATAATTCTCTGTAATACATTTAACTGCAATTTGATATAGTTAAATGTTTCTTTTATTTGCAAATAGTAGTGGATTCAATTGTATAGCAACAATCGATATATCTAAATAAACTTATCGGTTGAATTGAATCGTCTAGTCGTTGGTATTAAAGATGCATTGTTTTGTCCTGATAACCGGCATTTTATGAAGCAAAAACTTTTTGTTATGACTGTTGATGGCAGTTAAATTGTAATTCTTCTTATTGTTTCGTTGTGCAGTGGAAAGATAACCAGCAAGTTGATTCAATTATGGGTAATTTCCTAGTTGCACTCTTAAAAATCAATAACAGTCGACCATTGACTTGAGGACCGTTCAGTGTATTAGGCAAGTGAACTATTATTCTGTTTATCAAAGTTTCAGGTGGTTTCTTCATTCGATTCCCACTAAACTCCATCGAATAGTGAAAATGAAAAATTACTCGCATTTCGAATTTTCGATATCACAAACTTTTCACGCTCGTCGCTTTAGCGATAAGCAGCAGCGATTCAGTGTGAATTGAAATACGCAACAGCGGCTGAGCATTGTATTCTGTATTCTGTATACTGGCAGCTAAAATAGTGTTTCACTTGAATTCGAGTCGAATGGTTCATATTTAGATGAGGTGCGTGATTTTCGTTCCCTTCGTTTCTTTCAAAAAGTTTTACTTGTAATTACTAATTTACAATAGAATCTATTCAGTGTTGAGTTGAATCAGTGATTTGGTTATTTGGTACGGAAAAAGGTAGATGAAATTTCTTTCTATTTTCTCTTTAATTACAAAAAATCGAATGTGAAAGATGTGAGTGCCGATATAATACTGAGTGCATTGCGTAGTTTATTTGGTTAAAGAATCGTGTAAATCCCCCGAAAAATAAAAGGAATTTTATCCTACGATAGATGCAATAGATTCGTGGTTGATGCTTTGTTTAACATCCCCACAAGAATCCTGCGTTTATTTATCATCGAATTTCGGTTTACGTGTATTGTTACCGATCAAAAAATAAATAAAATGAAACGAATTTTCCTATCGACAAAGAACATCAAATGGAATTATCGGATTTATTCAAAGTGAAACATTATGTTTTTCATCGATGAAATCTTTTAAGAAATTACTTTATGATATTCTCACAATCTATTTATCTTAACCATTATTGGCTGTGGCATTGAATCCAACTTGAATACAAATCTATTTTATTCCGTTTTTCTTTTAATTACCAATTGTTAATTATAGAATCTGTGTATTGATTATAATGCGAATGTTAAATATTATGATTTAACATAGTTTTTAGTTGGGTTTTCAACTAAAATGATGAAAAAAAACACAACCAATTCGCATATATTGTGTATTATTGAATCTTAACGGGCCAATGTGGAACGCATAGATTCACAGTCGTGAATCGACATACGAAAACGTGTAAATTAAAATAAATAAAAGTAACATACATATAATTTTCCTCTATCCGTTTGTGCTAATTTTTCTTTCAGTTTTTCAATCCAATGATATTTTCAAAAGAAAAAAAAAAATTAAAAAACCTAAAATATTTTATGCTATTTATTTTTGCTTAGATTTTTAACGATTATTTGAATATGTTGTATAGTTGGTACAGTATCTGATCACTGGCTGTGTGGTTTATGTAAATTCATAAACATTATAAATTCCGTTGTACATTTTTATTAAACTGTTACAGTGTAACAGACGAAGAAAATAAAATTGAGTAAAATATCATTTAATTCGTGTCATTCAATTCATAATTTCTGTGTTTGTTTAGCCAATTGGCCACCCTAACTACTTGAAACGGAATAAAACCAACTGACGAAAGGAAAATTAGGATTTCTAATGAGAATAATGTTTATTTATTTTAATTGCATTTTCGTGTGATGAAATGGTATTCCTTTTGGACTCTCTTGTGGAATATTCATGTTCATATATTTCTTAATAAAATGACGAATTATGAACAGCAACGGATTGTTTGATATAAAATGATTGCAAGAAATCCTTAAGCATTCACAGTGTGGTTAAATTGTAACCATTCGTAAACATTAACTAACCGTCCAATGGTTTTAGGATATTTTACGTTTTTCTATTTTTTTTTTTACTACCGAGTTTTTATGTCCACAATGCATCATTAAATTTATGTGCGATCAAGGGTGGGGTGTTAAGTAAAACCGTATCGTTTAACAATTTCCATTCTTTTTTTCTATTCTAAACACTATTTTCAGGGTGTGTTTAACATTGAAATATAGGAAAGTGGAAAACTATAAGAATACATTGCATTTTCAAATATTTTTTTTTTGCTTTGTAGGGATACCCTAAGCAGAAGTAAACATTGGAAATTGTGGAAAATAGAAAAAAAAACAAGGAAAAATTTAGTGAAATTTTCATTTGAGTGTGACAAAATTCAGTTCAAAGAAAACAGAGTGTTACAGTAGTGCAGTACCCAATAAGATATTTGGATGCCATTACGAATGACGAGTGGTTGTCATTTGATAAGGACAATTAGTGAGATTACCGACTGGGTTTGCTATGTAATTATAAATTAAATTTTATTGAATTACAATAAACAGAAAGAAACATTCTTCATTCTTTGTGTGGATTTTTGTTTTTATTTGTCTAATTCTAAATAAAAAAAAACAAACCAAAACTGAACATAAATTAACAATCGTAATCACTGGTGCATAGAGAACACATTTAATACATCAGTTTTGTATGCAATTTAATTTCATAGAATGTAACGTGTTAAATAAACCAGCTAGCTCCAGTATTGTTATGGACATTTAATGAATGGAGAATAATTATAATTTTCCGTGTCAATAATAACATAAAAAGTGTGCATAGATTTTTATTTGGTGGCTTTTATATGTATAGCATAGAGGAACAAAACTAAACACGGGTGAGATTCAGATAGACAGAAAGTTAATAATACCGTAACTGTCATGTATTAATATGACATCAACTAAATGTACCTAAGCATTAGTGTTACCTTTGAAAGAATACAAACATTTATAATGTACAGAATGTTTTAGAATGTAAAAAAAAAATTTATTTCGGTATTATTTCAGTGTAACACATTAAAAAGTGATTCGTTTACTTATAAAATAAAAACCAAAAAAAAAAACACTGAAGACATTTTTAAAACGTAACATATTCAATATAAATACATATAAAGTTATATAGAGAGCCCATCTCAATTTCATAACACGATACTTAACATTATGTTTATTCTTATTTAATTTATAACAATAAATAATAAAAATATTAAGTGTTTCATAAGCAAAAACATAAATAAATATCGCAAAGCATTTGGACTGCATCATAATATTAATGCTGTTATTTGCCAAGTGCATATTAATAGTGTGTGTTTAATTGTGTATCTGTGTAATATCTAATACACGTAACGTATAATAACTAAATCTCAGTGTAAGCTCAAGTAAATGTCTTTAATCTGGCCAGTTATTTTGCATTTGGATATCAGCTGGATCATTTAATAGGTGAATATACCATAAATGAAAGATTTACATTCCATATTTTATGACAACAACATTACACTTAGTAGTGGATGCACATAAATTTATTTTCATCTCGCGTTCTATTGACATGAACTGTATTCGGAATAAAATAAATGCTACTACGAATGCTTTTAACAAAAAATGGATTTTTCTTTTCTCCTTCAAAATAAGTGTGACGATGACATAAATGGACCAAAAACTAATTCATATCGTTTATGATTAAAATCAACTATTCTATTTATGTTTTTTATACAAAGTAAACAAGTTAAACAAAACATTTTTCATCAAATACATTTAGTGATTGAATGTAGTTTTGTGTTTTACTGTTGCCTTCAACTCACCGTAATTGGTGAGAGTGCATATAATTGATGTATGCATTTCAAATATACTTAAACTGCAATTAATTCATGATTTTCATTTTTGGAATTCATCAATTAACAAAAAATAAATTTGTTTTTTTAGCCATTTCAGTTATGTTTTCATGAACTGAGGTGTAACTCCTAACATTATGAGTGTTCATTTAGTTGATCATAAGATAAATAATTTGTAGAAATTTTCTTTTCTTTTTTGTTTTTTTTTTTATTTTTGTTTTCTTACGTTTTTCATTGGAATTTTGATCTGACAGCGTTCATGTTTCAGAATTTGTTTACTACTTAATCGGATTGCGGTTATTTAAGAGTGTATTTTTTAAAATAATTAGTGGCATACATGTATAAAAATGCATTCAGAAACCAGGTGCTTTATATTTATTTCCTGTGTAAAATAAGAAATTAACAATCTGTTTGTGGCTAAGAAACCAGACAATATTCTCTTAAGTCAATGTACTTACTTCTTTTTTTTGTTTTTACTTTTATAAAATTGAAATTCTGATTTTAATTCTAATTTGACCACGAAATTCTAAGTGGAACATTTATAATTGTTTTCCGTAATTTAATACGTTAATTGATATTGATTTGGGAACACCACTACCGGCTTACCAACGAACCCCCACTAAAGGTGATTGACATAGACGACAGGAACATTATCCTAGTTTAGTTGTTCACTGTCTACCACAGTGAATTGATAGTTCCAATATCTACCTGCTCATGTATTGTGGTTTATTTACCCCATTTCCCATAAGGAACAATTCAACAAAAGTTTTGTTTTGTATTTCTTTGTTCCCATTCAAAAAATAGGAAATAAAAGGAATAAAAATCCCTCGTTTAAATTTCACCCTTCATCATCTACCCTCATTATAACATATACATACGTCTCGGCGTCCTGTGACGTCGCATTTGAATCGTCTCCTGTATTTAATATTGTAGTGAATGAAATTTTTAATTTCATTTTAACCAATGGCGTATTAATAATTTACACTAAAGAGCATTAGTGTCCATCTCTTAGTGTAGTGTATCATATGAATATGCGCATTTATAATACAAAACGCATAATTTTTCAATCGAGTACTTTATTTGTAATGTTCCTTTGTTCTAAAACATTTCATGTAGTCAAATTTGTTCAACAGTTTTGCATTTGAGTCCATTGCTATTTAAGGTTACTGTTGAAAATGGGTAGATAGCGAGAAATTCTGCTATATTGACTGTAATTTTTGATTACATTATAAATGCGATTCGAGTGGTTCATTGCCATTTCTTTTCCTTTTCGTTGAAAAACATTCTACGCAGCAGGGTCACTGTACGATATTCTCTCAGGTTTTTTGTTTACAAAAAAAGTTTTTCTTGTATTCAAATCCGTGTCGGCGTTTCGACTGATCTAGCCGAATGCAATTTCCGAAAGGAGTCTCCCTCGGTATTTTCATATTTAACGTGAAGTAGCTACTAACTAGTAATATGTATGAATGTATATGCTCGCATTTTCGTGAATGCACTGTGAAAATATGTCGAATTTTCTTTAACAGGTGGTAGTCATGGTAACCCACACATTTTATTTTTTTTTTCTATTTTGAGTGCGATTTATTGTACAAAACATCTTCATCCGATGCTTCCGATTGTTAATATCCACTCGCTTCTATGCTTTGATATCCATTGTTAAACAACGATTATTACTATAATCATTGATGAGATTTTCAGTTCAAATTCTATTAAAATAATGATGCTAGACAAGACATCGAATAAATTAACATTGAATTTAATGATTACGCGCCAGAATATTAAATGCATTAAATTTAACTAGAAAACTATTTATAAACCATTAGATATGCTTAAACTATGTTTGGATTACATCCAAAACAGATTTGTTGAATATGTTTAGAATTAAATATTTTGGTTTTTCTTCTATTAAAAGAAACATTAAATTTCTGGTTTTCATAAGTTGATTTTTAAATATTTTTATTTGAATTGATTAATGGCCTACAGATGAATCGATGAGTGGATAAATAATAGTCGATACGATTACAGATTGATACAATTTTACAATTACAAATTAAATATCTACGTGAGCATAGATTTCAATTGAAATCACATGGTAATTGAAGCATTATTCAAGAACTTGATGGCAACTCACCAAATGTGGTGGCTTCTTACGCCTTCAACTAATAAATACAAGTCATCTGGTTAAGGTGTATCGTAACGAAAACGAATAATTCTTATTCGATATTGTATATAATTCAATCAAAGAAAACATAATTGAATGCAACATAAATATTTATGGTGTTGCTACTGGTCTTACTAACTGTGTAAAAGAATTAGTGTAGGTTTTCCTATTAGGTAATCTGTTGTCAACGGCCGTTAAGGAAATATTAAAATTGAAAACGTAGAAAACTGTGTAGTTTGGTTACATTTGAATTCTTATTTTGTCATTCTTGCTTCACTCTAATTAACATAAAATTATTAAATTAACCAGATTCTATATCTTTTGCCATACAACAATCGATATGTGTGTACTGTTAGTAATATTCAATGATCAGTTTACAATACTATTGGATTATGTTTCAAATCAATATACATATTCTACGGTATGGTATGCACTAATGTCCATTTCATGATCGTATAATTATGACAACTATGAATGTGGCACAAGACGATTTCTGTTTGATTTTATTTGTTTTTTTTTGCCGCAGCCGTTCAATTAGAACCTCCAATCATCTGTTTTTCTGTGTATATCATAATCAGTTAACAAAATGATAGTATCATGTAAATGAATGTGCAATGATAATGGTAGTCATCTATAGTAACTGGTTTTTAATGTAGACATCCATAAGTAGCGTTTTCTTTACGATATTCGTTCAAAGAAACCATTTGAGTTTTTATTCTGTGATCATTAATTGTAATTGCATCTCTCATTGGAACAACGAAAGAAGTAGCGTATTCCATACTAAGTAAGACCAGTGATTTAGGTGAAGGTTGTCAAGTTATCTAACCAGAGTAACATAGAAGCCACTTAGTCTGTTTTTAACTTTAAGTACGTTTTTACCAACTCTTAAATGATAAATGAATACCAACTAAAGTCAGCGTTAATAAAACCATCAACAGAATAATTACCCGCTTAACGAGTATAACATTAACACTGATGGTGGTCAAAGGGAAATTATTGACTGCGTTTAACATCTAACAGATTTTTCTGATTTCTATTGAAGAGGAAAGACTTTCTTCTTACTATTCCATTAATTTCAGTTTGGTTTTCGTCACAGTGACCTCAAATTGAAATATGTTCATATGGGATAAGGCACGTGCTTGTTATATGTCATAAGTCATAACTGACTAAAACTATCATATAAAAATTTGAATTTTAATGTTTGTTTTTTATTGTTATTTTTAAAATTTTTCATCATTTTAATCTCAGAATCGATGAAGAGTGATGACTATATCTGTCTTGGTTAAAATTAAAGTGTTTTATAAATTAATGTAATTGCTATCTTTCTTTTTATTCTTTTTTTTTTGGATAATTATTAATAGGAATAATACGGCGAAAAGGAATGGTAATCTGAATGTGGACATAGGAATGCAGCGGTGTCCGTACATTCATGAAATGAAAGAACGTTTATTGGGACCAAATTATAATCAACCGCAATCAAATCGTGAAAGTTACGCAATGGATTCATTAGAACGTACAGGATTAATACAAGACAATCGACAATCAGAACGGGATAGCAATCAGGTCGGAACGGTAGTTAAGGTAGGGGGCATCGTGTAAAGTGTTGGATTCAACGGCTCAAATAAAAGAATTTCTTTAAATTTTCCTAATGCTCTGATGCTAATAATTTTTTGTTATCTTTTCTGTAGCTCATGTAATTCAGCAATGAGTTTTTTTTTTAATTGCTGAATTTATGTTGTATATTATTTACAAATACCAAAACATTTAATTCTTTCTAAAATCATTTTCTTTAATATCAAATTACAAAATAAATTTTATTTTTAATGATACCATAGAGACCAGCATCACCACCACCACATAAATTTTTTATCGAAATGAATGAATCTTAATGGCTTATACCCTATGCCCCCCTTACAATAAGTAACATCATATTAATTGATTATTAATTATTGTGTTTAGTTTAAGTTAAAATAACGAGAAAAAGAAAACATTAAAATTTATAATCATTTAATTACAATATTACATTATGTACGATTTTATTAAATGTTCTATCCTAGAGGCACACACCTGCATTATTAGTAATTAACAATTTAAAACAATGAAATAAGAAATAATATTTTATGATTTTTAACAATCGAATCGAATGAAATTCGCACGTTTCTATAGTACAATTAATTTAATAATTGCGTTGTCTAACATGCTGATTTAAGTATAATCGTAATATTAATTCGTTTTTCTGTAATATTGTAATTTTTTTAATTACTTATATATTTTTAATGTTAATTATGATTAGCTATTTACATATGTATATGTATAGTTGACATTAAATTCTAATGAAAACTATTAATATAAAGGTGTTTTATCAACGGTTTTCTTCTTCTTTACTTTTCACAATTTTCAATGATAACAGCTGAACCCCGATGGATATGGTTCTCATACGAGCCCAACACATCAAAGAACACCGCTAGTGCCTCAGGATTTGGGTGAAGACTTTAACATTGACAATGATGATATCGTACTCTATGATTACCGGCGACCAAAGAATGCCAAGTAAGTAATATTGACATAAAATGAATAACTGGGTGAGAAATTTCTAAAAAAAAATAAAAATAAAATCGAATTTAATTATGATATAGTACTCCAAATATGTTAAAAACAACATTTCTTTTTTTATAATTCATTAATTCATCAGTAATGTGAAATTGAATGAATTATCGACGTATAACAGCCACTTGTTAACTAATTTGACCGGGATTAACTAACAAATATCTAACTTTGTTTTGTCTTAAATTGAATTAAAACTATGTTGTTCATGTTTTATTATAAAACAACAAATTGATTATTTTGGCACAATTTAATGTGAATAGAGAACGAGATATATTGAGCGAGATGTTTTAATGTAACTTTGTTGAATTTAAAACAACAAATTTTGCTTATTGAAACATGGTGCAGGTACCATAATCATAAGCATAATAATATTATCAGTGTTCAATGTTTTAAATTAATTTCTGTTCATTTCCCAAAATTAGTCATTATTAAGAATTGGTTAATCGTATATGTACATCAATGTTGCTTTTAATTTAATTTTTTCTTTATTATTTTCAATATGAACATTCCAAATTAAAATCAAAATTAATTTAATACTTTTTTTTTTTAAATTTGTTTATTTTGATTTATTCAATGGCATAAAACAATAAACACATTTCAGCACTGAATCGGGATATTATCATGTTCAAAGGAAGAAAAGGTTAGCATTGTTTTTATTAATAATATTTATTAACATAACATATTATGCATTGCTATCAAGAGTCAATTATTAATTTAAAATTAATACGATCTAAACTTAATCCAATATTGTAAGAAATCACCAAGTGTATCACACTGTAATAATTACTAATTAATGTCACTAAATGCATTTAGTTTACTAACATTTATCTCTATTACTGACTAATGCCTAAAATGCTTAAAACCACCAAATGACCAGTTTTATTCAATTTTAATGAACCTCTAGAGAGTTTATGCACACCTCCTTTAGCATTCAAGAATTTTAGAATATTTGAGCACTCATATGATCCCTGATTGAGTTCATTCTCATTTGATCAATACATTACCAAATTTGGCAATAGAATGAAGTCATAACAAATTTGATATTCACTGAATTAATATAATTGATATCGATTTTAATTGAATTCACATATTTTGTTGATCCCATGTAAATAGTTCAATGATTTATACATTATCGAAGTCCTGACTATGACATATGGTACATAACAGCAGTGCCATGAAATCAAATGACCGTGTGTTACATAAAATCAGCCAACAAACACTTAAAATTGAAATGAAACAAAAATCAACTTTATGGAAAATGAGTACTACTAACCAATTGCAACTGGCGAGAGACAAATGGAATGAAAGAGAATGCAATGCTCATTGCTCAGCTATTGAAAATGAGTGTATTTTCCATTACCATATTCGGTGCGATGCTGTAACTATTTTCTCTATCGATTGGTTTTGTTGGGGCCAGAGCAATGGAAATGAAAACATACATACATACAACAGCAACAACAACAACCAATACGTTTGATGTTTTTTTTACTCACCGGAATTTTAATGTTTGATTTTATGTGTTATTGCTGATAACACCAGTGAACCATAGCACTATGGAGGGATAGAATATTCAAAGTACTCACTGGTATTATACAATGGTACAATTTCTATAGTAATCACAAAGAACTGTGAGTAAATTAGAATTCAGCCACCGGAGATGTGATATTGGCATTACAGCATCCCTCTCATTCTGGCCATGTATTTTTGTGTTCAGAGATCAACTATGTACGATACTCCTTAGAGGTGTTGAATACAAGGGATGTTTTGTTCTGAGAGATTTGCGCATCCCTTCCATGATTACTCTTATAAATCGGTACTCTTGTAGTGGCGCAATAACATAAAATAGACATTCTTTTTTCTCTTGATGCTTTATTTTTTCAGCTACAGTAGAGAAACCGACGATATCAATTCAGTTTCAGTGATAACATTAAACTGAATTGTTTGATTCTTGTGAATTTATATCGTTTTTTTTCGCAATAACGCCCGTCCATGGTAGCAAATCTGAATTTATTTAATTTAATTAAATTAAATCTAATCCGAAACTAACTGGCGATTTTTTAAGCGAAAAGAAATTTGCAATTAACACACACCTGTTTATTGTGCCTAATTCGATTGATACCAAACGAAAGAATTTTTTCACGGTATCCTAGGAACAACGACAAGAAAACGGCTCTAATGAGTGGAAAAAAAAATATTTCTTTGATTAGAGTCTTTCTCAACGTATTCCAAAAGGGTGTTCATTTTGCAAATAAAAGCCAACAGCAATTTGGATTAAATCATTCGATTATGGAAATTTTTTTTGTAAATTATAAAAAAGAATAAAACCCTTTGATTACCTGGCCTGAATTCGTTGAACTTGTAATACTTGTGATATGTGAACATTTTATAAATTGATTTTTATATAGACATCGCCTAAGTTTAGGGTGTACACTTTTGTTCAGGCAATTGGAAAACGGGCACTCGAACACAAAAAAATTTGTAAAATTTTCTCAGTTTTGTTCAATGGGACGCAACATAATTCATTTGGAGCTACTAATGTGATCCATACATACCCTTTGTTTAAGGTTCATTGGCTCCTAATAATGGTATATCGTTGTTGTCCCACAGTAAAATGAAAATCAGTGAAGTTAAATAGCCGCCAATTGATCACCGATCCAATATCGGGGGGTCTCCGTGTCATTTCTGTGGATTCTTTTTATCTTCTTACGATTGCCAACAAATAAATCCATGGTCATTTGAATCGCATAGAAGTATGAAGAATATATTTCATATAATATTTGTCCTATTTTTAGATAGGCCTAAGCGATTTTAATTCCTCATCGAAAGAGAATGAAATTACAGTGCGAACGAAAGAGTAGTGGTTCTCATAATATTTTATGTTCATAATAAATGCGAATAAACCACTTGATTTATTCCACCGTAGTTTTTTTGTGAGTGTTCAATGAAACTTAAATGAAATGATTTTGTTTAAAACCGGAGGTCACTAGGTCGCCCGGGCACAACTGAGTGGTTTTTTTTTTTCGGTGGATTATATGATTTTGTTTTTGTGTGTATGCTCAACATTAAACATTCACCACTTAGAGAAATGGTAAAGAAGAAAGGATTCCATTCCGTTGCTGAGTACTCTGATGCTCTGGGATACTTTCGTTGCTGCTCCAAAATACCGTTGAGATGTTTTTAAATGGATTTTTTCATCATTTTTCTTTTTTGCCGATAGGACCCCACCCCATATTACATGCAGTGATTATTTCGCGCAAAATAAATCGTTTATGCGCAGCATCACTGAATATAATAATTCAGTGGATATTCAGCTCCATATTCTCTCAACGAAATGAGATTTTCCTTCATCAAAGGCGATTCTTTTTTTTCTATATTCTCGTTTCGCACATAACAGACTTTTCCAAGCCGATACACGGGGCCTATATTAAACAAAACTTCTGATTAACTCAGTGTGAAAATGTTCTCAGATGATATTTTTCGTTAGAGCTCTTCTGATACTGATGATGGCTTTTATTTTTCAATATTTTTTTTTTTATAATTTTCGCTGATGTTCATCTTATTTGAAATCGTGTTGTCTCAGTGATACATATATTATGAATGTACGAGTAGATATAGATTTTTATACATAAAATATTTAAAAATGTTGGCAATCTAAAAATGCGGAGAGTCAGACATTTTCAACATGAACTGAGCCAATGGGCATTTTTATCGATATGGTTGTAACGACCAGTACGAATTTGTGTTCAAATCAAACGGATCAGTTTCATGTGTTATTCCCTGCGACATTATTGATAAAATAATGATCGAAATTATACAAACGAAATCACGAAGACAAAGGATTTCATTAGAAATGGCCAGTTAGTTTCAGTTAGTGAGGATTAAAACTATTAAATTAAATGGGCATTTAATCGTCACGGTTAAATATTAGTTCCTTGAAGTAGTAACGAAGAGTAAACTGAATTTCTCTTTTTATTTTTGTTAATTTAAGCAATCCAACGTTGAGTGATTAAATGGTATTCTTAATGATTGGCCACATAATGGAGTTTTGGTGTTTACGAAATTAGTAAACTAGATCTTTTCGTTTATTACAAATAAACTTGAATTGGATAATTTCCTTGAATTTTCATATTCAATTGGATAGTGAAGAGTTATTAGTGCGATTAATCGGTAGGATTACGTTGAGACATTTGATTAGAGAGTAGTAGACTGTTGAATTTAACTCAAGTAGTGTACGTCTCCAAAAATCTTGAAGTGATTTTGTGCTTCGTTGGGACAACCAAAATACAGAATGGTTGGCAGTAGTGATGTTAAAGTGGCTACAGTGGACGTAGAGAGTGGCGACAATATGGCTACACTTCCAGTGTCACGGGCCCATGGTGGTGGCAATGGTAACGGTGCCAATAATGGTGGCGGTGCTGGTGGTGGAGGAACAAATGGCGGTGGTAACGGATCGGATAATGCTGATAAAGTGGCCGCCCTTAAAGAGATGGAACTTAAGAATGTTATGCCAAAACCACTTGAAAGGTTCATTAGCTATTTAAATACCACACACTCAGACATATAAAAGATTATTTTTAAAACTTTCATTAATTTTTGCGTGAGTTCTTCTTAATGAAGTTCTCTGATTGCGTCTGACTTTTGTATTGCCAATACCAATGGTCAAAATTTAATCTCGTGTATGTTCTGTTTTCTTGTTCTAAGATCATTTTGTTTATTTATTTAGATTAAAATGTACATAATTGATTTAATGTGCGTGCTTCACTTTGTGTAGCGGGAATTTATTGTTAGCATTGACATGAATTGATCCATAGGATAACATCTTAACTACCTTGAATTTTGTTTTTTAAAATTATTATGATATCAACTGAATTATGTATTTTGGTAGTCAATCTAATCTAATGCAAACAATTCGTGTATAAATTAGTTTTAATAAAAAATTAGAGACGGCTCCAAGTCTCTGCATATTTAATGGTAGGCAAATCATTATGAGGGATTGTATGTATTCTTTTTGCGACTGATGGTTGGCTTCAAAACCACTAATGAGGTTTTTGCAAATAATAAAGAAAAAAATGCATAAGGGACGCGTGCTCCTTAATTAACATTTCCATTACAGTTTTACCTGATAACTTTTACTTGAATATTCAATTTCTGTTGAATTTCATTTCCACTAATTGCACTTATATTTTTGTCAATTATAAAATAAATTCACGTTTGATTTGTTTGATATGAAATATGAACTGTTTTTCTTTTTGGTGGTTCACCATAAGAGAATCAAACATGCAGGTTTTCATTCTTCTATTAGTTTGAATAGTTTTTAAATTACAATCTTCTGGTTTTAACTAACCCCCTTTTGTTGCACTAAATTGAACTAGTCTGACACCCTCTGTTTTTGTATTCCATAAATTGGTTTTTTTATTTGCAAAAAAGCCATTAAAGAATAGAATAATAAATGATTTCGTGTCATTTATTCAATTAATTTTTATTTCATTTGTGTTGTTCGTTAACTCATAACATTCATTTTAGTTGAGATGCTACTTAATTAATGCTTACAATTGATTATTATTTTAACACATACGTTGCTAGAATGAAAGTGTGTGAAGGTGGAACTCTGTTTTAATTGAACAAAATAATAATGGTGACACACACTTGTGATAGTGTAACCATATTGTCGTGTATTTAATTCTAATTCATTTGGTATTTTTTTCATATGTTTCAGGACATCATTATTCATCGTTACTAGTTTAGTCTATGCTATGATCCTGATCGTAGTGTGTGTCGCCTATGTAATCAGCGATGTCAGCACTCATAAGATTCCTGTTGTTTATTATGAAGCATTCTTCACTTACTTATATGGATCAAGTATTCTCTTCTTACTCTACGTATTCTGTTTCCTGTTACAAGGTAATTTTTATTGAGTAATTTTTTTCTTTTGTGATCTGTTATTTGTTGTAATTACAATGTACATTAGAAGAACACGTTTTAAGTGAAAGACTAATGTTAGTGTGCCGGTTTATGCATACACAAAGTCATCAAGGAAAACTTTATTCAGTTTATGAGTTCAATTCAATCAACATTAATTGCATTTGCTTACATGGATTTAGTTGTTTCATTTTTAAATCAATTAAATTTTTCACACTACTTCTTTCACCATAATTTTTCATTGTATCGATAAAATTAAATTTAAAATTCACCTAAATTCCAAGATTTCATTAGTAAAAATTCAATCATATCGCACTTCTTGTTTTCGTAGAGAGTTCATGTTGCAATGGCAGCCCACCGAAAGAAAAGAAACCATCAAAGAAGGAGTCAAAGAAACAAAAGCCTAAAAAACCTGAACCAACTGATGCTAAAGATTCAAAGAGTGGCAAAGAGGCAGCTAAAGCAGCTAAACCATCTCCCTTCCAGGTAATGTCACAACATTAATCATTCTACGATCAGATAATGTTTAATAGATTCCATTATTCATTACAAATGAATACAGAATATAGTGGCAAATGACCCATAAAATCAATTTAATGTTTCCCATAACATACATAATTTAAATAATATGCAAACTTATCTGATTTTATATTTTATTATGATTTTAATATTTATAATTTATTTTTTATTTTTTTTTATTTTTCGTTTCTTTTATTCATGAAACCGATTATCTGTTGCACATTTAAAATTAAAAATAAAATGCATTTTAAATAATGTATAATGGCATCATAATATCAAATAAAATTCATATTCACAACCACTTTATTACTATATAAAAAATAAAAATAAAATGAAAACAATTGAATATAATAAACTGAAAGGAAAAGAAACCGATCAAGAAACGTGATTTGGTTCGTCAATCGATGCAATATCATCAGGTAAATGATGTATCATCAAAACTGTTTCTTCTTAAAATTCTTTGTACAGCCAGTGATTAACCATTATGAGTACGAGTTTTTTTTTTGTTGTTTGTTGTGAAAGAGTTTTAATAGAATTTCTGTTTAAAACATCTATAGATAATTAGGCTAGAGTGTTATGATTAATTATAAATTGTTGGTCGCTCTACTTAGAACCAAACCAGTGACTTGGTAATATTATTATCCCTTTTTAAGGGAAAGTGATAGATTAAGAGTGATGGGGGTAAACGATTCTCTATTAGCTACTATGAGATATAACTAAACACCTCGTATTAATTTTTAATGATGTAATTAAAATTTTACCGATTGAGATTAATTAACAGCCGATTTGTGGACCATCTATTTTATATGTTGCCTGTAGTATAATTATGATTAACAGTATTTGAATTGGTTTTACTAATAGCAGTATACATACGTATAAACGTAGTAAGAGTTGACCGGTTTCTTGACAATCGTTTCATATTGTACATATTCAGTTAGTTAAGATTCCTCTTGGGTCATGTCTATTAAATTGATGGTACTTATTGATTCAATTATAATTCATTGGTATATGTTATGTTACAGGATTCAACCGTTGATGCAGAGGCTGGTGGCACCCCAAAGAATATTCGTAAACGGAAGACAACGATCAATGATCCAAGTCATGGTAGTTTCTTCTTACGCGTTGGCGCTCTTGGTAAATCTAAATATTATTTGAATATATCGTCTATGAGCATTGTATAAGCTAAATTCATTCTTTTTTTCTCGTTTCATTCTTTTCTATTATTCTAATTCGAAATGTTATAGCATTTGGATTGGGTACAATGATTTATGTTGGTCTTGAGATTGGTACATTCTTTGAAATACCATTTGATTCACCATGCCATGAAATACTTCGAGGTGTTAATCCATTGTTACAAATGATATTCACGTTTATGCAGATGTATTTTATATTCATGAATTCACGTGTAAGTATAATCGATTTTTAAAAATTTTCCTCAAAATGAATAAGAATATTCTTATATTAATTATGTTAATAATTGTATCTTTATCTTTGTATTTGATTTCTTTATATTTTAGTTGAATATTCATCGTTTCAAAGTTCTTGCACGTTTTGGTCTGATGCATATTTGTGCTACAAATATTTGTGTTTGGATCCGTACGCTTGTGTTGGAATCATTGAAAGCATTAACAGGATATCATATGCAACGTCGTAATATTACTGAATCGGATCCAATTTTGGAATCAATGCGACAACATTCGTTACGTCATGCTGGTACCGTTATGGGAACTCATAAAGGAGAAGATTGGGAATATTTACAACCAACTGGAAATGATCAGTCAAATAATCATTTGGCTCGTATGCTCCGTTCGACAGTGAAATCAGTCGCTGATTTTATTACACAACGTCCAAATGTTGGTGAATGGGATGATTATCATAGTACCGCTAAACCACTGCCAAACTATCATGGATACGATAGTCCTGGATCAATGAAATTTAAGAAATTGATCACTAGTACCACTGCCGTTCCTTCGACTACAACGACCACCACGACAACCTTACCGCCTCCAACAACTTCAACCTCATTCATTGAATCGACCACCGAATATTTCAGCACAGTAGCATCTTCATCATCAGCAAATCCATCAACTACTCAGGAGAGCTTAGCTACTGCATTCTCCACTTTCGGTTCATCATCATCCACACCGGAAGTATCATCTACTACACCGGAATCAACTGTGTTCAATAACATTTTCAGCGGTATGGAAAATGCATTCCAAACATTATCAAACTTAGCACACAATGATACTGAAGCAACAAATCAAAATATTGAGAGCTTGGACTCAATTCATCCAGCTGCATTGATTTCAAACAATTGGGGAACAACAAATCTGACCAGTTGCAACCGACAGAATATTATGGGCACAATCGTTGAGGACTCATCGCCATATTTATATCCAGTCGTAATTGAATATTGTTTAATCGGTGCAGTTGTCATTTACGTTATGTGGCGTCATATTGGAAAGAATCCCAGGTGAGTGATATTCATTACGATGTTAAAGATAAAATTATTTTGATTAATTTGATTTGATTCAATTTTAGATACACCAACGATGAAGATTTGGAGCATCGCTTAGAAGTAATGTTGTCACGTCGTGCTGTTGCTCGAGCTGCCGTCAATTCGGATCGAGTTGATTGCGTTGGTGCTTCAAAGGGATTATTCTTTGGATTGTTGCTATTAGTTGGATCATTGATATGTTTGATACTGTTCTTCGTATTGATTCGTCATTCAGAGTTTGCATTGTTGGCCAAATATTTGGCAGATGCATCACATTGCGCCATAATGGGACTAGCTGTATTCGCCATCATTATTGGTTTTTGCAGGTAATGTTTGGATATCCTTTCTAACTGAAATTTATTGTAATGTAATTGTAAAATTCGTTTAAATTTTTAGGGTCCAGAGCTTAAAATTCCGCTGTGAAGAACAAACAAATTTGAATGATATTTTACTTCGTATCTCTGCATTTGGATTATTCATTTATAATGTGTTCACGATTATAGCTGGCGCATTGAATAGCATCGAATATAAATGGAAGAGTGAACCAAGTCTATTGGTATTGATAACTGGAAGTTTAGCTGTTATTCAGGTGGTATTCCAATTATTGTTCATTGCCGATGTATCACGTCGCCGTGTTCATTTACCAGAACATGATAGAAGTAAACCAGGCAGACAAATTGTTACCTTCCTATTGATCTGCAATATTGCGATGTTCGCTATCTATACATTCGAGGCACAAAAAGTGTTTGCCAATCCGGTATGTATTTAGTTTTGTTTTCATTTCATTTCATTTGATTATGATGAGGAATGAGTTGTATGGTCATGACACATGGATAATTTACTTACTGTGATCTTATGTGTCACTGTATTCCACCCAGAAATATAATGAATTACATATTTATTGTTTTTCTTTTCGCCGATTTATTTTTAGGTTCAATCGGATTTCTATGGTTACATTGCCTGGTCTTTGATTCAACGTGTGACATTGCCATTGTGCATTTTCCATCGTTTCCACAGTGCCGTAACCTTGGCCGAAATATGGAAGACTACCTATAAAGCACGTCTTGATTAAATTAGAAAAAAAAATTAAGATAAATATCAAATGACGTGATTCAAAAGCGATTTTTATTCTATTTTCATTTCGAATATGAATGAATTTAAGCTGTTTTGAAATGAAAATCAATTGGGCCGAGATGACAGCAGTAAAGTTATTAAAAAGGAATAAATTCACAAATTTTACGTAACTTAAAAAGGAGCCTTTTATCGTGAGGCGAAATTTGTTTCTTTTTATTTTCTAAATTAGGATTTTTTAAAGTTATTATATTTAAAAATTTCATTGAGTATATAAGAAATAATTATATAATTGAATAGAACATTAACACGAAAAAAAAAAAACACAAAGAAATGAAATGTTTTCAAAACTCTTTTGATTATAATAGAATTATAACTGAACATAAATGAAATGAAAACAGTGAAAAATACCAAATATGATAGATATGAAGATGAATTCTATTACAATTAGTTTATTATAGAAATTATTATAAATTCAATATCACTAATTTAAGTGCAAATGAGTGAATCAATATGATTGGTATCTCTCATGATGTATCGAGATCCAATTTGTTTGTTTTTAAAATATCGATTTGAATTTTTATTTATAAAGAAAAGAAAAATATGTTTTTATTCTAAAGATTTTTCACCAGAACACATACAGTAATTGTTTGCATATAATTTAAAATGAATATGAATGAATGAATTAACGACATAGTGACGATATTTAAGTGTATTATAGATAATTTATATATTAAAATTAATTTTATTTGGTGTTCAATTAGTTTCCGTATATTACTTTCAAATAATACACCGCAGTGTTTAAGCAGTTCTTAATTCATGGAAAATTTTATTTTCAAATTTTTTTGTTTTGTTTTGTTTGTTTGTACGTGTAAGTGAAAAACAATACGCATTCTGTTTTCATTAGATTTAACGAATTTTATATCATAAGTATTATGATGAGCTACAGCAAAAATCCAATATTTCAAAGGAATGAAAATGAAATAAAGTTTTTTTTTTTTTTCAAATAATAAAAGAAATAAAATAAAAATTCTAATAATATTGTATTTGTTTAGTAGTTGTGGAGCCGAATTTAATGGCATCATCTGAGTGTAAGCTAAGTCGGTCAAATATTATAATATGATGATGATTTAGAATAGTAATTTAAATTAATGAAACGAAGAATTTGAATATTTATAGAATTTGAAATTGATGATGTATGGGAAAATCAAAGAGAAAAAAATAAATAAAGAAACAGCGTAAAACGGAATCGCTTTGATGCGATCTTTGAGACGAATCTGTATCATTCAATGAGTATTACAATCGTCCATCATGTTGGAGGCTCTTTTGTGAAATTGATCTGTTTTTGGTGTTATGAAATTAATGGAACTAATCGAATTGTAATTGAAAAATTGTTACATAAAATTAAATTCGTTAGATTAGAAACGGAACAGGTTAAATCATAAATAACATTTACAATGAATTCTGAACGTTTAGTTAATAATCGATGGTGTAGCCATAAGTGATGAGATTTTAACATAAAAACAATCTAATAATTAGTAAATACCAAATTATATAACAATGAGTGTATGATTAACGTATTGTTGAATAGTGATGTGTTTGGAATCACATCTAACAGTTTTGTTTAACGTGTGTTCAATTAAACATTTATGGGCAAATGAAATGGTAACAATTTGACATGGGTCAGAAATGGGTATTTTTTTGTTGTTGATTTTCTATTCAAATGTAAATGAAAACTAGAGCCCCAACCAATTATTAATGAAAACCAATTTAAAATTGTTTAAAGACATACTACTTACATATGTATAAGAACATTTGAAACGATAAATGGACATTCAATATAATTTGAGATATTATTAATAAATTCACACTATCAAAATATTTATTAAAAGAAATGGATTACAATATAATTAGGTATAACTATAAATGAAGATGAAAAGAATTATAAAAAAGAAAAAAAAAATGATAAATAAATCTTGTTCCAATTTTTATGTATTTAAATGTCTGTAGAATATTGTGTAAGAGAATGAATGAGATTCAGTCCCTCTTGATATCGTTAATCAGCCTGTATAAATGTTCAGGTGACAGAGACACACCGTTTAACGGTTGAAATTAATAACTTTCACATGTATCTCTATCTAATGAACCAATAACGAGCCATAACAAATGAGAATATTATACAATTTAAAATCGTTAACGATTCATAACATTTCATAGCATAAAACTCAGTAAATAAGTAAATGTATCTTAGTGTAATATATATTATTACACTAGACGAGTAAAAAAATTATTGTAGTATGGCAATTAACCATTTATAATTTTTAATAAGAAAAAAAGAAATCTAAATAATAGAAATAACATGAATATTAAACAGAATTTCCAATAATACAATTAATACAGCCAAAATGACATATTTAATCAGCATTAAGAACATTAACGATTACATACATTCATAAGAACATGAGAAAAGAAAAGAAACTTTATAGAATCGACGAACACACAGAAGAAATTTTTTTTACACATTCGGAAAATTCATTCGAATGAGATCAACCGAATAAAATAGAAAATGTTATTGAGTTATTGATTACAATTTTTACTGAATTTAAACAAAATACCAGAATTTATACAAAACATTTTTATGTTTATTTAACGGAATAATGATAGACTTAATGTTTAGTGACATACAAATCAATGTTGGGTGACTGAACATTCACAAAAACAAAGAACTTTTTTTTTTTATATTTTTAATGATTGACTTCCAATTACTGGAATTATTATGATACCACATAGATAATGAATGATAAAATGAAGAAGATTATTTAAAACCACTGTGGATGAATAACAAATCTCATGAAATATTAATTTTATTAAAACCAATTTTATACAATTTAAATCGATTGACATACAATTAAAATTAGAAATAAAAATAAAAATCTTTGTAATGTTCAATGTAAAAGGGATGATGTGTAATAATTAATTACGATTTAGGCGTTAATTATGTCTCTTTTGATAACTAAATACCATAGACGTTTCATGTGAATTTTAATGAAAATAATTCATTTTGTCTTTTTATAAAACATCTCATTAAGTTCATCAGACCAAAATACAATTTCAATGATTGTTATAAATTGTAACACCATAACTGCCGTTTACACTAAAGGAAAACATATGTAACATGTAGCAAAATAATAAAACAATTTAAGAAATCAGAAAAGCGATAAGAAACACCCACCAATTAAATGAATTAATTAAATATTGAGACCAGTTTGTATGCTTTACAATTAATTATACTCTTACACGAATATAAGGAAAATCATCAAAATCTTTTATATTGTCAAATCCATTTTATTTTTTTTTTCAATTCCATCAAGTGTCATCATACCATCATCATCATTATTATTATTTTGATAAGTTTTACCAACGAAAACAACAAAATAAATAAGTGACGATCAATTTATTATACTAATTTTACCATTAGTTCTCGTTCATTGACACCATCAACCAAATAATAAAATCATCGATAAATATGTGTGAACAGGTAGAGAATACACTGCTCAACCTGAAATCATATTGCAATATTAACGTACATTTGAATTATTTAGTATTTTTTATGTGAATAAGAATTGTAAATGAAGTTATAGAAAATAAATAAAAACTGAGATGAACTTTTAAAACAATTACACTTAATTACTTTTAGTGTTACGTTTAAAACACATGATTAAGACTTTTGTTTTTTTTTTTTTTTTGGTTTAAGAAAACTGAATTTTAAAATTAATTAGCTTTTCTTTTCTTGAAACTGATACAGATTACATATAAATTACATTTATACAAAATTGATACAGACGATGCTAAGTAAAAAAAAAAAAAGAAAATAATAAAAACATAAATAAAGTAGATCCATCTGCATTTAATATTAAAACATTAAAAATCTAGTAATTATTAAAATGTAATAAATATTATGTAATTCATCTAAACCATCTAAATTCAATAAAGAAACGATGATAATATAGATTAATCCAAACTACATAATGTTTCTACTTAAATTTGTGTGTCTTATTGAAGTCTCAAATCGAATAAATTGCAACTAACTATTAGCAGCTCAAAATACTTTACTTATTCCATTAGATGCTACTTTGAGTATTGGTTCCATTTAAAGTATTTGCAATCTACAATTTTGATAAATCCTGAAACACATGTGTAAAATTGGAATTGGAATAACTAGTTTTAAAATTAACTGAATTTGAAATGATTGATAACTTGAAATTGAATTTTAAACAGTAGCAATAATTTTCCCTTTTCTTCGGCGAATTGATTCGATATTTTACTGTTTTTGCTCTTGGCCACCTTAGCACTGCCGTCGCAAAATGACTGATGTGTCTTCACTGAAATGAGCTATTTCTGAAATTGGAACCAGACGGATCAAAATCAAGTGCCGTGTTTCAATTAGAAAACTATTGAATTTTATAACTGTGGTATTTAAGCATCGGTGTGATTATTGGAAATTCAAATTCAGTTGATATCAATAAAATGAATTGATTAAAAAAGAAAATGGTAAGAAAGTCACTCCAAGTCTGGCGTACATATTCATATAACAGGGTCGACGTATAGTAAACACTCTCTGTGGTTGCATTCCAAGGGAGGAAATATTTTGTCAACTATAGAGAGGTGTCAACATTACGAGACTCTCAATGAATAGTGAATATTATATTAATACATACATGTCGTCCATGGTTATAAGTAAGGATCCGAAAAAATTTAAGTTAGCAGCATATGATAGACCAATTGAACAAATGAGTACCTTTCAATATTTCGCATATTTCGGAATATAACCATCCTTAATTTTGCCTACCGACAGATTTTGAAGGTGTGATAATAAATTGTAAGTACAAAATTCTTTAGCATGTTCTAAATGCTTCAATTACAGTGATAAGTAAAACAATTTACCGATAAAAGAGGTGTGAAAATTATATTCGTTGTAACGCCAGAGGTCTTAATACACCATTTAGGTGGTAACAGTATGTATTTTTAACAAGTACCATTCAAAATTTCATATCTAATGCGAGTTAATCTGTATGTTTCACAATGACATAAAAAAGCTCATAAAAATATTGTGTTGAAATCATATTTTTATTTTTCAATTAAAATTTATGAATAAAACGATACAATACATTGAGTTAATTGATATCTAATCGGTAATATCAAATTCACGGTGTTATTACGGTGTGTAAAATTATAATAATAGGGCGGACAAAATGAGCCATATTTATTCTTAATCACCACCAGATCGCATATACCAAATAAAGAAGAGGAGAGAATCTCCAAAAATATGGATTGCACATAAATTTGCATACCTACAAATGCCATCAGCATAAATGAAGTTAACAGAATCGCATTCAACCATTAATGAATGTTTTCCCTAATTACCAGATTGTGTGCCAATACGAGTAACACCGTTGAATGTTCTTGTTTTCTTATTTAGGATTTTGCCGGAGGTGGTGGGCATCAGATCTTGAATTCTTAAAAGTAGTTTTTTACCTCTCATATTTCAAAAATTCGATATAATTTCGTAGGTGAACGCATTTTGCTGTTACCACGATCGTGTGCTATTCTTGCGATTGTAATAATGTGTAATAATTCTTCGATCAAAAAAAATTGGCCGACTTCTAATTATCTATTAAACAGTGTGTGGTAGAACGGCAAATAATCAGTTTGTACGAATATATTAGAGAATGAGATTTTGGAAGTCTTTAATAACGAATTGTGATTTATGCTACACCATAAATTCCTGTTTCACTTAATACATAGTGCCTTATCATGTCCCGGTGATCGGCTTCAATAATCGTCAAACTTATAATTTTCTGTTTCAAATATACGCAAATAGCATGTAATTAACTGAAAATATAAATTGATTGATCTCTTAACTTGCGTGCTTATCTTGATCATTTAGTGGTTCATTTAATTCAATTTGGAACAACTAAAATTCACCTTTAAGGAATCATACGTATTAGCTACACTATTAGATCTCATGGCATAAGAAAAGAATAAGAAAATTCAATATAAAATAATTCTTTATTTTACATATTGGTATTGTTTATACGTAACTTTACATTTACATAAAAATTATTTTATTCATAAATTAATTCTAGATTGAAATGAATGAATTGTTGCTATTATATCTAAATAGATTTAATATAGTAAAGAATTCTATTTATGTATACATACTGGTGAGTGAATAAGTGAATTGTTGGTACAGTTAAATTGTACAGAAGTTGTAATACTTATGTGAAATGGTAAGATTGTTTACCACGATTGTTCATCAGATGACCACCAGTTACGTTTTTCTCCATTACGAGAGATTGTACCATGATGTACAGCTGAATAGGAATTTGGTGAGTTTGTCTCATAGGATACGCCACTGTGATGATTCACAACGTAAGCCTTAGCTTGAGACAATGGAACTTTTTGGTAAATAATTGATCTTGGTTGCTCATAAATATAAGCAACCGTATTCTTCGGTGTTGTCTGTTCAACAGTGTTAAGTTCTTCTTTCACTGGTTTATAATTACCAGACAACTGAGATAATTGATACTGTGGATTTGTGCGAAGGATGGATGTTGATTGAACAAAAGTAGGTGGAATTGTTTGTGATGGAAGTACTGGTGCCAATGGATTCTTACCAATAACTGAAGGTGGTTGGGTTGGTGGTGTACCAGTTGGGAAATTTGATTGAATCACCTTTGGTTTCGATGGTTGGCCAATTGATGGATAACCCAATGGGAAATAGCCACCGTATGAATTAAAACGATTTTGTATATTGTTTCGTAATTCACATACAGTTCCGTCAACAAGTGTGGCTAGCGGTGCTGTATAAATCCGGAAATTGACATCAGAAAAATCTAATTCGGCGATTAAGAAAACCGGCATACGATCAGAAAGTACCCAAACATCTTGATTCTCATCGATTTTAACGTCAGCTGGGAATACCAGTCCAACATCGTCACGATCAACGACACCATGGAATTGTGGATTATATGGCATTGTTGAATGCCAACAGCCAACAGCATTCTGATCAATTAAATTGAATAACATAATACCATCATCGCTCATCACTCGACTTGTGGTATGTCCATTGGCGCTACGCTCTTCCATGAACGTGAAATCATGATAACTGTCTTCGACACGAGTCTCATCGCGTAAGACTCGAGTGGATACAGAGAATTCCCGATGACTGGCCAATGGACTGAAGAATAATGTGCGGTAACCATCTGATTTTAATGGTGACAATGCCAAACCAAAAATACCTTCCTCACCCCATTGGAAATTGAGTCCAGCTACATTGAAATCACCACGTAATGGATCTGGGAAGAAATAACTGTGTGCATTGAATCGCCATGACTTATTCTTTTCCCACGAATAGACAACTAATCCATAGCCTAACTCATCTGAGAAATAAGCGAAAGTATCATCACAACTTTTGCCAATATCAACAGCTGTATTCGCAATAAAAGTGTTTGCATTGGTATCTTCTGGACGGAATTCATAACGACGGATTCGCGTATTTGTTGCCAAATCGAAAACATTCACTGAATATGGACAGATTTGTTGTGTTGTATTACCAATGCCAATGGTACCAGTGTCAAGTACCCATAAACGTCCACATTTGTCAGCTTTGATACGATAAACTGTTTGTAATCCGTTAGCACAATCACCCACCGTATTACTCCGTATATCAGGATATGGAATTAATTCTGGTGAACCAGACTGTGTTTGATCCATATTGATATAAGTTAATGTTGCTGGAATTCCTATAAAACAAAACATGATGTTAGAATAGATGTTTCAAAATATTTAATTATCTGTTGATAGCTGATAGTATTTTTTTTTTCACATTTAAAACTGCATTGTTGGTAGCGTCAGTAGCTACTGCATAACAATCAATGAATTCTCACTGGTTTTATTTATCAAAGAAAAAACAATGGAAAGAATTTTAAACGAAAACAGAATCATCCATTTAATGGCACTCAGTTCAAGGTGACATTATGTTAAACCGTTTCGAATCTTATTTTTGACTTTAACGATATGTTAATCGTATATAGAAGCCATGATAAAGCACATCATTATTTGAATTAATTAATGGTCTCTCTCGTTGTCTGACAACTATAAACGTTAAATTGTAACAAAAAAAAAAACTTGATCCACTAATAGGAGCATAACATAACAATAATGATTAGGTAGAAAATATTTCTTCATTACTATGAATTAATTTAATTGTTAAATATTTGATTCGTGATGACTTAAATGTTTTCTGTTTATTGCATATAATCATTGCAATCTTGTGTAGGACTTACAATAAGAATATATAAAAATTATGACATGAAATGCTAGTAAATATTGTAACTACAATCAACAATTATAATTCATTGTGGTTTTAATAAAAATTACATTACCGTTGAATAGAATCAAATTAAATGAAAGTATACATAATTTACCAATTCCACCTCAGTTAATGTGTGAATTGTTGTGATCTTAGGAAATGATATTTAATAATAATTGAATGCATAATAACTGAAATAAATTATGATTTATCGTATTAAATGGGCAAGAGTGCATACTTAACGAATAACTTTAATACACATTACATAGCTATTCGTCATAAATAAAGGCGTTCACGTACTCTGTTAGGGTTTTGAATGTCTTGTTCTACGCCACAACACATTTTATTTAAACACCTCAACGTGCATATTGATTGTTGGAAAATATAAAATGCACTCAATATTTTGATTTCTTGTAATGTGGATTAATCAACATAAAAACCAGTGAGCAATACGATATTGTAGAATAAAAAATTTTATAAATAATTTCTTGACTAAGAGATTGACTGCATATTATTCAAGTTGATTTTTAGTATGTGAATATTAAGTGGTTTCTATTTTGCATCTAAACGAATTTGTCAAGTTATGTCCATTTCACTTTTATTTTTATTTTCATTTTTGCTTGGCATAGAATTTTCTGCAATAATCTCATATGCGTTTTTTTTTTTATGAAATCAACTCATGACAACATACATATAAATAAGTTGCATAAAAATGATTAAATACATCACGATGTATAGTTATAAGTTATAACACTTAATCATATTATTCATTTATTTATTTATTTAAATACCATCGTGTATAAACTAATAACACTAGTTAAAGTGCATTTATCAAACGTATAGTATTTAATTCAGATCAAATCTTGAATTGTATTGATTGCTGATGACTATTATTATAAGTTGATTTTCTGTTATTTAATGGAAAATAAAAATTAATAATGATTATTACCGTCACTTCTAGTCTTTATTACACGTATGCTCTAATTTCAACATTAAACTTATTACAGCATTTAAACGTAAGTGATTTGTACATTATATTTTTCCTTTAATTTTCTTAATTTGTTTAAAGTAAATTAGTTATAGGATTATCAGCAATTCATATTAAACTCTTTTGATACGGGAGTAACGAGTTAATGTGATTAATATGCAAATCAATTAAAAACAAATTGCAAAATCGACAGTTGATAAATTCAAATTAGTGTGTTGTAATAAGGTAGATATGTATTTTCGCGCTAATTAAAACATATTTTTATCTTAATTCATTTGTTTGAATAACCAAACGATTCACGTGAATTTAAGCAACGAAATGTTAACTCTTGGGTGATTTAAAACTCTCTCAATTGTCTCTCAGACAGTGTAACCTTCGTATAGCACCATAATGTTTTCTGTAGTGAGACAGGTATTTCAATAAAATTCATTGCCAAAGTCACGCTTTTTTTTTCAAAACTTTTTTTTTTTTCTACAACAACAATAATCGTTATGTTATTTTGAACATTTTAACAACAATTTATGTTAAATTGTATTATTTATCAGTTCACTTGGGTTTTATGCTGTCAATTACAATCACAACCCAATTATGATTACAATGAATTACATAACAATGTCATAGCTGACATACCACCAGTCATTAGATCAATAGTTAATGGTATTAAAGTTATTTATGGTGTGTAAAATTGCTTTTCGTGTAACTAACATTTTAATATTTGTAATCGATTCAAATAAATCTTATTTAGTTGATTTCGTTAACAACTTGATTCGATTGTAACGATATTTAGAACAAGTTTTTTTTTTTATAAATTCTGTTTTAATCGCAAGAAATCAAAAGAAAAAAATAAACGATTTATTTTAAGACTGCTCATTTGATTGTTTTTCATTATAATTTTTTGATTTTATTCCACAATTGAATGTGCTACGCAATTACTTACCATTTCTCCAACGTGGTACAGTGACAAAGAGACGATTCTGCCAATGTTCTACACCGACAGGTAGTGCATTTGTTGGAATATAATCACCAGAGGCAAGAGCCATTTGTTTCAATTCTTCACTGGGGAATGCAAAATCCAATTGTGTCCAAGAATAACGTTCTTCTAGTTTTAGGGCTGATTGTACACCACCCACAAGGGCGATTGCACTAATTAAAAACACTTTATGCCACATTTTCTAACACTTTGTGTCCCTATCAATTCACTTTAATTCTCAACCAAACGGAAAAATCGGTTTTTAATCCACAAATTCCAATTCAGAAAAACAAAAAAAAATTTATTTTGTCCACTTCTCTTTGTCTGGCTACTTTGCTACTCTTCACCGGAGGCAATCAAATATCGAACTAAACTGATTCTTTAAATCACCACTTTATTTTATATACAAACTGTCCTTCGATATACCACAAACTGTGATCATTTCATCGGTCCCATGGATTATATTACAACCCCACTAATTTTCATTTCGTATTTCTTGTTCAAAATGCGGTTGTTTCTTGAATAAAATAAAATCAAACAATTTTTATTTAATTCGCGATACGCGTGTGAGAGTGTTTCCAGCATTAATTTACCTGAATACGAAAATAAAAACGCACCGTATTGGATAATCTATTCGCTATTTTATGTGATCACCGCACAAAATATAGTAATTTATTAATTGTCTCATTTCGACCATATGAATATTACAAAATTGAGAAAAAAAAATTGAAAAAACATTATTTTATTAGAAAAAGAAATGAAATAACACACACATACGACATTATGACTTGGAAATTTTATTTTAAATTGGATATTGTCATCATCATATGCAATTCACGTATCGGATTAGAAAAAAATGTATACACGTAACATAGGAATTGGATACCAGAAGGTGTCTTAATGTCCCATTTGGTGCGTATCGCAACTAAAATTTCCGTTTATTTTTTTGCCATTAAAAGAGAAACAATTCAAACACTTCTACATCTTCATTCAATATGTTTGAGTTTTTTCTTGAAAACCTACTGTTATTGAAAATAATTCGATTTTTTATGTGAAAACAATTTATTATTATCAATGGTAATCGGAATTATTTGAAAAGTAAAAGAAATAAGTCCAGTTTGACATGATGATTTAATAATCTTGTCTCTGTCTCATATTTAATTAGTTTCAATATCATTTATTTCTTCCATCGTTACTAAATATTATCGCAATATTATGATCAGGTTCAACCGTAAAAGACGAGACAAGAAATTGATTGTTCAACTAAATGTTGATGCACAACATTGGATAACAATTTTCTTTTAATTTAAACGACTAATACCATTTTGATATGATTAAAATCAAATGTTTTGTATTTTCACTGTCAACTAGTTTTTATTGGCTACACCGTAGTTGTTCAAGCCAAAAGTGAATACAATTTACGAACATTTAATTGCCAGTAATAACCAAAATGATTGTAGCACGGAAGAGTATCAACACTGTTGAGATGAATGTGACCGCATAGGTTATTCACTTTAGACGCCACTAACTATCATTGTTTTTTTAGTTGTTTATGATTATTAATTTACAACAACTAACACTTGAACCTATAAATACCAGAGACAGGAGACTTTAATAATTTAGTTTCATGTTTCTTTTAATTTCGTTATTCTTTTTCGTTTATTCACAATATTTATCTTTTTATTTATTTCTTAAATCCATTAATATTACGAAAATCAAGAATAGCAAAAGAAATAAAACGAATTAAAACAGAAAATTTTATTATAATTATGAAGTTGAATGATTCTTGGGATCGCTTCTGTGCGTATACAATCATTTTTTTTTTTCTTTTTGAGACTGAATCAAAGTGATACAAACAATACTGGCTATGAATTAAATAATAATTAATGATTTGCTATGGGTACGTGTCACTAGGTACAAATTAAACATACCAATTCATTGGTCCAGTGATTTAATGAGTCCTATACTGATTCAATTCATATCACATGAGAAATGAATTAACCGTTGATGTTAATACCATTGTTGGTCAATTGGTGGTGAATAAATAAAACTCATTTAGGTAGACCATTAACCAAGAGAATGATCTCTATCAGCCAGAGCTTACCTTTAAGAAGAAAACAATCAACTGACAAAAAAAAACTTCTTATAAAAATGTTTAATTGTAAAGTTTTTGTTTCCTTTACAATGTCTTAAAAATTGTATTTGATCATAAGAATTTGATTTTCTGATTTATACTGAAAGTGAATTTCATAGAAGTACGATAGACGATGGCGTATGTAAATGAACTTAAATGGTACCAAATCAAGTGAGGTGACCTTCGAAATCAAACCACATCGTACCAATCTAATTAAGATTATAAACTATGCGTATTACATAGAGTTTTTGTATTTTTTTAAATTTTAATGATTATTCGATTATTGGTTTATTATCTAACGGGGCCGTTTCATTTGGTCCATTAGACTACTAGAGTACAACACTATATGGTTAATATTATGATTACAATTAACAGTATACTTCAGTTAATCATGATTAAATCATTAGGTTTCAGTATAAAATTTCAATAAAAAAATTTATCAAATCAAATATTTTATTAATTATTTGAATTATCATTACGGAAATTAATCTATGAACGATGTAACAAATTGTTGGCCATCGATAAAATTTATTAAATGCATGATCACTTATTTGCATACACGTAATGTTACAATATTCATAATATGTACTCGTATGATCTTTCACTATCGCTTTCAATCATTTTATTATTAACTGTTATTGGTATTTAATATAAACTGATGTTTGTTTAGCTCAGTGTTATTTCCTATTTGATGATAATAATTAGATGCAATTTGAAGTTTAATACGTAGTGAAGACATTGCCAATAATTGACTGCATATTGCAATACTTTCGTTTTTTTGCAATTTTAAAATTCTCTATACGATTTGTTATTCACTTTTGTCTCTCTCTCTCTTTTTCTTTCTATTTTAATTATAAAATGTTGTTTCTGTTTCGACGTGTTGTTGATTTAAATTTTATTTAAAATGCATACATTTTGTACGGTAGATAACATGTTTATAGTGAAACATAATAAATTCAATGTGGTTTCATCATATTCTTAACTTTTATTATTTATATTTTTGATCTAGTTAAAAGAGTCTTGGGGTGTTTCACATCATATTAGTTATTTATCGTTTGTCACCTTTAAGAAATCAGGGTAACTGGTCGGATTGGATTTAATTGAATTCTATAAAATGTTTGATTTTTGTTTTTTTTTTTATTTTAATTTTGTTGCAATTCTATAGCATGCAGACATATTAAAGTAAATAGTAATGGACAAATTATGTGCGAAATGATTGTTGATGCAATACAAGGGTATCAAGTTTATAATGTTTATGTTGTTACTAGTACGCACATTCATAAAAATTTCAGCATATGTAGTAGCATGAATAATCGAAACAAACTATTTAATTCGGTCTCCTGATTAAGCGGTATTTTAATTATTCAATTTTTAAAAGCAATAATCCAATTTGATCCATTTAGTCATATGCAACATGACATGTGAATACAATTAATGATTGCAATTGATTTGCCACCGTATGGTTAGTTCTGGTAAACTAATCTGTTCGCATAATTTCAAATTAATTTGATTGCGTTTTTTTTCCATTCATTTTTTTGTTATTTTAAATATGAAAATTGATTTTTGTTTTTAATGTCATTTAGAAATGCACCAATAAGCACCAATAATTCGTTAACTCTTGACAGCAATTGACGATGTTTTCTGTGTGGCCAAGTACTTCAAAATTGTTTAGTATCAATAAGGGACAATGATAAATTGAAATTTTACAATTGACATAAAATCCAGTAAAGATATAAATAAAAACGGAATTTCCATGGTCATAAGTCAATACAACATGATAACCAAAAGAGCAAAAGAGTGAAAAACAAGAATGCATTATGCCCTAATGATTTTCAATGATGTAACTTCGGTTCAGTGGCATACAAGAATGCATGCAAAACTATTCAATGATATAACTAATCATGGAATGGTAGACATAGAAAATAGTACAAATTATGTAGGTGTTGTATTTTCAATGTTTTTCTTTTTATTTTTATTTTATTTTTTCAACTACTTTACATCATGTTACATGAAACTTTTTAATATCGTTAAATTAAATGTGCACATTTGCATTTATGTTTTAGCTTATATGTTATGTTTTGTTTTTTTTTTTTTTTTTTTTTTTTAATTTTTTGCTTACACAATTTAGTAGAAATGATTCCATTTACTGTGTCTTGTATATTTAGAAATAAACAATGAAATACCAAATGAATTTAAGTAAATTAATGAGTTCATTTTTCATAATGATCGAATTATTGAAATCCCTAAAATAAATGTCAAATAATAATTTAATAAAACGCACAATAAATTACACTTTGGTTGGCAAATACAGTCACTTAAGTGTCAATTTAAATTCAATTAGCAAAAGTTTATTGGAACTATGCAAGAATACCAATTGCATCAATCGGTATCTTAATAAATTTTGATTCATTGTAAATTTTTATATGAAAAATGAATTGCAGTTTATTTACTTTCATTTGTTTCCTCATTGAATTTATTTCATTCTCAATTAATAACTTGATTAATCTCTTAATGTGCAGTTGTTTTCCTTGTATGTCGTATTAAAATGTACAGCAAGTAATAGCTGAAGAGCTATGGCTATCGTGACTAGACTCAATGTCTACTAGCTTAGTAAGATATTATAATTATTAAATCTTTTATTTATGCAGACGATCCGTAACCACTTTAACTGGTTAACTTTTGATTAAATTGTGTGACTGTTAATTGATGACCATAATATTTATTATTAGTTATGAACGGTAGTTATTAGATGCGACGATTTATTATTAACAACATTAAGCGAATACTGCAGTGCAGATGACATGAGGAAATTATGCACATCCATTGATCAAATTGATTACATTTTAATTGTGATTCATTTGATATCAATTACAAATAACATGGTGAGCAACCAATTACAACGGTGTGGAATATCACACCTGTGATGCATTCGGAAGTGAATGCTGTTGGATTAATTGTAAATTATGGAACATTTTAAGATCATTGGTTGATTCTTAATCATTATGACTTCAAGCGCTGCCTGCAGCTGCAGCAAGATAATATCGATTGTAGTCGAGACACATTTACTTCATTAGCCTGAAGGTATGCAAACAACCAATATTATTGGTGAGAAGGATTCGTTTTTCTATTGAATTGTTTCAGAGAATTGCACCAAAATCCATACAGTGATATTGTTCATAATTAAATTTGATGGTCAATATGTTCATAGTATTCGAATCCAATGCTAGTCTCAGAAAAGTACCATAAATTAACGAAAACTTTGATGATAATAATTTTCTGCCTTTGGATATGTTTAGTTCAGTTTAAATGAAGTATATAATTGAAACTTAATAATTTAATGAAAAAATGATTTCTTACGTATTGCCTGAGACTTCTTCGGTATGGGTCTATGGTAACTTCGTACTTCAAACCAAATGAGAGAATTAATATTTGTTACAGATATTAACAGGAATCAATAATCGATTTAATTAAATTCATATAAACATGGAAATGAACTCATGAAATGTAATAAAACTATCATAAAATATGTGCAACTTGTTTAAATAATTTCTTTTATTTTACGGGATATTAAAATTCGTTTTATTATTCATAATTAAGAGGTGAGCAAACCGACGGTACACACGGTGAAATACTATTACCGAAATTATGCCAATAATTAAATGATTTTATGATTTTCACCGTTCATTTAAAATAAATCATTTCAACAATGTTGCTTTTATGTTATCTCTTGATTAAAATTGTCATTTAAATAATGGGCAACAGAAAATGAAATTCTCATGTAATCCCTAAATTTTATTTATAAAATTTAAGTAAAATGAATACTTTAATATTTTAATTGAGTTGAAAATCAACCATTTGTGAATTAAATGGACTTATGAACAGGAGCACTCAATTTTACGGAACCGAAATTCCATTAACGGTTTCTTTTCATTTGTGTTCAACTTAAATGAAATTATTAATTTTATTTAAGCGCACGACATTCATGTAACCGAACACACGTCTTTGACTCATAAGTGGTCGCCCATCAAATCGATGGATCGAAAAAAATCATTGAATATTATAACCGAATGTATGCAGTCGATATCTGGTTGCAAATATGCATATAAACCGTCATTAATATATGCAATCAGGCATATTGGAATTACATGTTTTCATTACGTCAAGTTCACTTTTAAAATGAATACATTCAGTTATTAATATGCTCATTAGAGATTACACTAACCAATACGGTATATTAAATGTATGTATCTTAAAATTTTTATGAATTCTAAGAGAATAACTTTGTAATCATTCATATATGATAAGTGAATATATGTATGTAATTGGAAATTGATCGATAACAAATCAAGTATTTGTTGTTTCGCCGAATTCTTTATACTGAATTATATAAATAGTAATTCATGACAAAGAGTTACTTTAAATAGGGTAGAGATGGACTCACAATTTCAATAATTTCTCTTAAAAAATATTCTTTACAAAGTTGTACCAGGTACCAGTCTTACTGATAATCCGAAATGGTGCGGATTCTTTTGAAAATGATAACTCTTTTGCATTACCATGATCGAATTAATTAATAAGGGAATTTATTTGTGTCGATCATAAGAGTTCTTTTCCATATAACTTGCAAACATGGCACAATAGTGTAGTAGCATGTCGTTTTAATTATAAATATATGTATTTTAATAATATAACTGCATTGCTCAATTAAAAACCATCAATTTTTTAAAAAGTCCAAGAATCAACGAAGACCACCAGTTAATAAGAACAACACTTGACGGTGAAATGATAAATTATATGAATTTATTACTGGGTCCCCTCTTAATAATTTTAACGTTGTGGGATCATGGCAGTGGCACACGAAAAATGTCATTGCAAATCCACGTGAGAATATACATTCATTAAATGCTGTGCAGTTTTTTTTTTTAAATTTTATAAAAAAAAAATTAAGCATTTAATGAACAATTTTTAACTCTTCCTCTATAATTTTCATTCGACAGTTTTGCCACAGTAACAAGGAACTACTTATTCACGTATGATTTAATATGTTTCATTAAATATTTTGATCGGTACATAAATAACATGATGATGAATGATTATAAAAGGCGCAATCACCGTAGTTAAGATGGCACACTTTTATGATTATTACGCGAAGAAATGTAAAATGCGCATTGTCTTCGAATGGGAGTTTACTACATACTATAGTATCCATAAAATTGCTCTTGAGACGCGATGATCCAGTTATACGAATCTATGTTAATCCACATCGATATTAATATTTTATGGTAATGAGAAAAACATGAATAAAAGAAACCATCGAATTGGCACGCGTCTTAAAGAGGCCTCGATTAGATACATAAATTAAGAGGGGGCTCTTTTGTATCGTTGATTGTAAACAAGTGTATAGAATTTTTGCCGAATGGAACCTGGAAAAAGTGAATGTGGATGAACTTTAAAACCAACGGAATATTCTACGCCTAGCCACACGTCGACCTTCCTAATAAATGTACGTATACTATTGAAAATGGCACTTGCCGTGTAAATAAAGCCACCAATCATAAATATGTTAAACAGTATAATAATAAAGTTGGCTTTAGGACACCGGGAAGAAAAACAAAGTAAAAATGAGTCGTCTGAGCCAACCAATTGGGGCGATCCAAATGGACTTTTGCTACATTAAATTCATCATTTCTGTTGTTTAAACCGTTCAGCAACTGAATTGGAATTGAATACAAAATAACTTTTCGTTGGATTCATACGGCTTGGACTGACATTACATGAATCGTAATGGTGTTTCTTATTTTGTATATTCAAAAGCAGACAAATATTCGGTGCATGAAATAAGAATAAATACGATTGATCAAGTGTGCTACCTTTCTTAGTCTTGTAATATCCGCAGCCAATATTAAAATTGATAAGGAATAAAGACGGAGAGAATATGATCAAAAAAAAAAAAAATAAAACACTTGCTCGCGACCTGAGAATAAGGCTACACCTGCCCTTCTTCCTGCTGAACATTAACTGTGTTATACCATTTAACACAGACCATCACAGAGTAGGTAACTTTCAAATTATTACATGTCGTGTTTTATATTAAAAAATAATAAAACGCAGAAGTGAATACAACAGAATTGAGCCACAAAGAGTCGCAACATGTCGACTTAAATGAAAGAACACTTGGAGACGATCTTGTAAAATTTCCATCAAATAATTTGTTTTATTACATTGTCCAAGGTAAAGTGGCTGTTCTTATCTTGTCGTTGGTTAAATAAGATCATTTGTTATACACAATTGGGGTGGTTTTTTTTTTTTATTTCATTTCCTTTGCCGAATTCATAATTCTATGTTTTACGAATTTAAAATTATACAAATTTTTGCAACATAAAACACATACTCATAATTCATTTGAATCAATGAGATTAATTGACCATCGATCAATCGTTAATTATATTTAGTTTGATAGCACAGACACAGTATTATTTGGTTCGTTCATTAATCGATCACAATCAAATCAAATGATGCGAATAATATTGGGTGTTTATCATTATTGTTTTCATGTTTTGTGTTCAGTATAGTTTGCGAAACCTAACATTAAATGTCTATTTTCTTATTAACTCGTATCGTTTTTTTTTAATCGAATGTAGTTCAAATGTTTTTTTATGAATGAATGTAGAGGCACACGATTAATATTACGTGTATGATGATATAGAACGAATTTTACGTTATAATAACACATTATTATTGTTTTAGTCTGTAAACATTAGATAAGAAATATATTCAGGAGGACGAACATTGAGTATCATTAATCTTTATTTGGTACATAATTTTTGGTGCAATTTTTGAAATATACTCCATCAATTTAATATTAGAACTGATTCTCTTTTGGTTGAAATAAATAATTGTTCATTGAAAAGATAATGTTATTGCTATTCAACTAAAGTACCTTTATCACGAAGGACAATTTACTTGAAACTTAATTTACCATTGACAAAAACATTGAGGACGGTTCTTATTCCATGTTAATGTGTAGTTATTCCAAAAAAAATTTAGAAATAAAAATTAATGTTATTCTGAATTGCATACAAATTATCTTAAGTTTATGAAATTTATCTCTCATCCGTTCATATTCACAAACTTCATATTCATGAACGATAGCACGTTATTCATTAGCATGATTATATGTTTGTTTTTCGAATGAAAATTTATAGTTGGACCACAGCCATTTGGGCCATTGATTTAAAGAAGCAACGAATCTAAAAGAGTTCGCGAAAAATGCAACACATATCGCGCCAAATCTTACACAATTCCCATCATCAGAATCAGAATTGCAAAACGATGAACCGCACCAATGATCTTAGACTGATATCTCTCGAATCTTAATAATCTACGGCTGATCTTAGGTTCTTTCCCCCACTGCATAACATAGAAGTTCATGTGGCACGCAATCAATAATGATTGGGGTGATTTTCTTCACATTAATTCATCGCACGCTTATCTTCATTGCATATCAGAGACTGTAAAAAAAATCGCGTCTTTCTTCTGTTTGTTTAACGAATGTATCTGAATTCAATTCTACCTGTTCTCCAATAAAATTATTTCTTTAGTTCGTTGTGATTGAGAAGACGACTATTATATTTCAACAGTATTTTTTTTGTTCTTTTATTTTATTTGGCTTCTGCCTGTGATGATGAACGGTGGTACCAGATGCTGGCCATTGATAATAATTATTGGGGTGCTAGGGAATTTTAACGATTTCATGTGTTTTATTTATGTGTATCAAATCCAAAACGGGAATCAATGAGTTGTACTCATAAAAAAAGAATTCGCATAAACTATAAGATTAGCATAACTGATTATAGGTGTTTTGGTGCCGCAAAGTTTTTCTGTTAACTTTGGTGATCTATGAGGTTAGCATGAACCATTGGCTGGTAATTTTTGAATGGATTGCAGATAGGCGAAATGTAGCGTGATAAATTAATATTAAAATGTGCTACAACGATTTGTTAAAGCACTCAAATTCAACACATTTTTAAAAAGTATTCTCAAGTATCTCCATCTCAAATTTCCATAACCGGGTGAAATGTTGTCGAATAATCATTATTTGGTTCCAATTGAATTGATCTTAGTCGATATCAAGTGTTCGGATCGAGACACTAACAAGGTGAGACAATCCATAGAATGATATCCTTGTTTCACATCAATGATTGTTCATTTTTCGGCAGTAATTGGTTACATGATAATGAAAAGTATTCCCAGAAGAGTATGAGAATGACAATAGATACTATGGAATTATCGATGAAGTGTTTAATTTTGTTTGACAATAACTCAAACATGTCAAAATTTAAAGGACATCTCTCAGATGAATGATTTTGCAATCAACGCTTGTGTAAGGACAATACGATTGTATGATCAATTTCCAATTCTCAGGCATGTCAATACGTTAATTAGAATCTTCTACGGAATTTCCAAAAACACCAACGGTTTTCAACGGTTGAGGATCACTTTTCTCGAGTGGTTCATTAAATCAATCGGTAAGCGTGTGCATCAAAACACACGTAGTTGATTTCTACCTGTTTCGATTTCATCGAATACCTTTACTGAAACCAAAAGTGTCTGAAGAAGAACAGTTGAAGATAATATGAATCAATATGAGGAAATTGATATCAATTATTTAGATGAATTCGAATGTTTTGATTCCTATTCTTCCACATAAATGTAGTTGATTCCATAGGGTCGTTCTACCTGATAACTCGTATTTTTGCTCTGTTTTCATTTAGGTAAATCAAATTAGTGTCTCTAACTAATAATTTTCAATGCCATTAAAGACTAGAACTCATAAATTTTGTCTCGATCTTCAATTAAAGAGAATCCGAATTTCATACTGGATCACAGACCTTTTGATACACGGTATATTCATAAATTGTGCACTAAATCATAATAAACACACTCTGGGGATTAGTGATCGCGACATAATCGCCGGTTTGGTGGGCAAAAGGGATGGCGCACACCGTTTCATAGTTGCCGACTACGGGAGTTGACTCATTAAAGCACATTAAGGATTCTTTTGGCACACGGCCGCTATTCGAATCTGATCCCAATTCAATTCCCATGCGATTCAATCGTTGTCGATATTATTGATTTCGATTCTTCTCAATTAAAACGGTGTATAATTAGAGCAGTAATTCTTCAAATATTTACAAATTATTGGTTTCATATGTCCATTTCATTATTAGCCGAAATTAATCCAATTCAAGTTATACCGTTCGTTTTTGTTTTATTCGAATGCAAAGCAATTGGTTGCATGGTAGAAGCCACTCATCAAAATTAATACATCCGGGGATATAGTGAACCTCTTTGATATTTATAAGCGAACTGCCATTATAAATACGATTAAATGGAAATAAGGAAAAGTTATTGTGAATTAATTAATGAACAATTTAAACATAAAGAATGTCAGGTCATTTGAATCAAAATGATTACCTGTTAATTGGCCAGCATGAAATGAATATGAAATCATTGAAATTCTGTTATACTGTAGAAATGTTTCCAAATGGAAATGGAAAAAGGTAAATCAATTATCTGATATAATTAGGAATTGCGTAATAAATGCCATCACGTAACAACCACCAATCAAAAACATTTTAAATTCTTTTAATCCCGCAATTGAATTTTGGCCCTCCATAAGCTAAATTCATGAGTACTCTCTTCGAAAGCAAATCATAATTAATTTATATTTCAATTCAACTGGATATAAATTGAAACGGTAACAATTTATTTCATTTCATTTTTCATCTTTTGCGGATTTTGGAAAGAAAAATATTAAATATTTTTCATCTGGACATGTTTGGTTGTAATTCTTTCACCATTCGATTTCATACAACTCATTTGTATGCAGCGATCGTTTACCAATGGACAACCGTATTAAATTAAATTGATATCAACTCAGAAATAAAGAAAAAATCAGACAACAAGAACCATTTAGATGATAATGCATCTACAGTTGTGATTTTTTGAACTCGATACTATTCAATCCTTTGGTAGACTGGACACAATACTTGATTACTTTGTATTTAATTATTTGCCTCTAATTAAGATGTAAAGATACAATTACACTTAATGTATTTGTAGCTGTCTTACAATTATGTTGCCAGTTGTTCTGATTATGTTCCGATTGTTTGCACCTCATTATTTTCGATTGTCCAAACAAGCAAGACGTAAATAAGAAATAAAGATCAATTAAGACTCAACTCGTTTAATTTACACGTAATGCAACGACTGACAGCATACTTTGGGACATAATAAAATGAGCAACATAATTGTGATTCGTCTTTGGTTTGCTACTTAGTTGTCTGATTCAAGTTTAATTATTTCTTTGATTTGTTCAATGTCACTCTGATACCATCATTTTAATTTGGTCACTCTACTGGCCTCCTGATACACAATTTGTGTTCTTCATTTTTTTTATTTAATTTCAATCAAACTGCAATCGATCGGAAAATCATAATGATGTGTGATGCGGATAATTGGTCTCAGTTTGACATTCTGGTATGAGACTCAATCAAATTTCCTTCATGTGTCGCGTGCCATCAAAGAAATAATTCTTAGTAAGAATCATCTCTTTTTAGACAAAGATGCTGCACTTTTGAAAGTGAAATTTACGTGCAACTTGATGTACTTCAGTATTAAATTACGTCGATTAGATTGCGTGATATTTTAAAGGTAATTGATGTGCAACTCTTTTGCCAAACGAATATGTGAATGAAAATAATTTTTTTTTTTAAATATTTTGGAACTGACATAGAATGATTGGAGGTTGGAGTTTGGACGCTCAACACTATCAATCGCAATTGAAGTAAAGATATTTCTGCAACAAAAAAAGTTTAAATTATTTTTTAATTTTCTTCATCACTCTGTTATTATTCTGTTTTACGTGTATGCTCACTTAAAATCATTGTAAGTAATGAGTACATAACAAGAAATGATAAGAAATATCGTCTTACATTCACTGCATGAATACACGTCCGATATAAATCAAAACAATTCACACTAATGATGTAACTCCTATTCCTTTTCATTGGCACCGTTGGTACATCATGTTGATCACACTGTGTTATTTGCTCACCGTTTCAAGTGGATTCAAATTCAAGTTGCTTTCAAATTAATAATTATTGCATGTCTAACTGCAATTATATGATACAATTTAACCACTGGGTGCTGAGAAACAAATTCTTTTGTAGACAAAACGGCATGTGAGCTGAAGACATGATCCGAATGATATTTAATTAACAGCCTGCATTGAAATAAAACAAAAAAAAAAATCAACTAAAAATTTGTCTGAATGTGATGCTGCTGAAATTAAAACAAACAAATTACCTGGACAGTGATATGGGCTGCCTCATTCTTAGCAAGAATCAAAATGAGATATGGTTCACATCTTATGTACTTCACGATTTTACACAAATTTTTAATTGTCTTCCTGCCCTCTTCATTATCATTTCGATTAAAACTTGGTTGCAGCTCCCGTCACTGCAATTAATTATTATTCGTATTCGTATACAGCAACATCGTAGTTCGTTGAGGTTAGAAAATCACGAAGAAATTAAATGGAATTGGGATTAAATTGTTACGAGAAAAGATAATGAACTTGTGGTGGTTCTTAAATTTCAAATGAATTATATTCAGTATTATCCGATAAGCTTAGTCACTTTAATTTCACGTAATTGCATCTCTTATCGGTCGAACAACATTAATCCTTCTCGACATTACCGATGAAAATTCAATCGATGTTTATGGTGCAATTGATGCAATATCATATCGCCATGAAATTAAAGATTTCATATCTTGTACACAATATTGGTTTCAATTTATAATTCACCATCCGTGAGGATATTAATCTTAAAGATTATTGTTCTCATATGGGCCAGTCTATAGCATATAAGACCGGTAATATACCGATGAGCTGCTGTTGGACAATAATAACATAGAAATAAAGAGTTGTTTGGATATCGTTCACTTGTAAAGCAATATCTCATGAATCAATGTGAATATATTGATAAAAATATCCTAAAATTTGGCTTAATTACAGTACACAGGGCGCGTGCACTTGATATTTCTGTTCTTTTACTTTACGTTTAATCGCTTCTCCTTACCTGAATTTGATTTTATTTTTGTGTTTTCAAATTCTCATTGCAGTTCGATTGGTGATCGCCAGTCAATATACTCAACACGGTAAGTTAAGAAGGAAAAGAATGAAAAAAAAAAGGAATTTTCTCTAAATTTATTTTCTGTGTAATCATTTAAGAGTAAAGGCAGTACTTAACCGTATGTACCAGCATTTCAATATAAATAAAATTCAAGTAAATGATTATAGTCTCTTGGATGGTACAATATAAATGATACAACATAATTGGATTGCATTTATTACACGTTCCGTGTGGTTCTTTATGCTACATGAATTAAATCTCCCGAAAAAAAAAATGAAACAGAACATGAATTAACGGTAGACTTTGGATGATGTGCGTTTCCCAGCATACCGGATTGGAGCCATTGATTTAATTTATACCTTCTAAGGCACTAACCGAAATGAACTACCCGAATAAAATGTTTTATATTTTGGCCAAAAATAACATAAAGATAAGTGCAAATTAAGTGAATTGCTATAAAAATGGATTCAGAAACGATTAAAGAACTTGTGTTTTTTTTTTTTTTCGTTTTCATCATTTCAATCACAATTACTAAAATTAAGGAAGCAAATTTGATTCAAACATACTATCTTGAACTGGCACAGATCATGAGCAGTAAAAGCCACTGATCCCCTCAATCGTTAAATCAGAGGGATTTAATATCAACAAAATCAAAGTGTTTAGGAATAATTACATTTATTTTTATCAAAATAATGGAAAACACAAAAATGAATTTAAAATCAAAGAATATCATACTACTTTATCCCACAATGGTGTATGTCCTAAAGGTGAAAATAAACTAAATGAATATTGCAGTCAATTTAAGTGTATGCCCACTTTCGTCAATCAAATCATGAGGATCATTAAAATTTAGTTGCGGTTCGTTAAAAGACATCATCTCACTGCATTCGATTTATGTTATGTCATATTATTATGGTCAACCGACAAAATATGAAGATATTTATCAAATGGAATTCATGCATAACATACTATACTGGTAAATATGTAACTGAACAAGAGTGACAGAGAAAGATAGTAATTGTTGCATTTAATCGCGTGGCAGTTTGATTTCTTATTCATTATTCTGACTGGGGGTATTCCATCTAAACTGAACAGTGCACACGTCCAAGTCGTACGACACTCAATGCAGATAAATACACTTTATTCAATTATAACTGATTTGGTGGCCGTTTGAGACTCCAAAATTTCAGATACTTTTAATAATGAGAAACTTGTTTTCCATATTTATTGGATGCACTTAAGATCATCTGAATTCCACAATTATTGCAATTCAATGGATATTTCGGAGTGTACCACCAATTCAAAGACAAACCGAGAGTAGAACATTTAAAAACAATGTCATTTTTACAAGTATAATTTTAAGTGGTAACGGCAAACATATTTTTCATGCAAATGCCATATAAATTCACCGATCATGAGACAGTTTCAATACACTTCTTCCTGATATTATTAATAACCCGCTATCATCCATGACTTTAAATATTGCAATATTGTATAAGAACCTGTTACCCTCAGTACAGTTGATTTTTTAGACGCATTTGATCACATTGAAGTGAAAAAAATTAATGGAATTTTGTATCCAACTGTACACTGCGGGACTACCAAAATATTCATTTTTTTTTGTTGCGATGGAATATGAATTAAATGTAATGACCTGGTCCCCTGGTAAAATTCACATATCAGTTTGATTTTACTGTGAAATTATTTAATAATAATTCTTTCTTCTTTCGGATGAAATTCCTTTTACTGTATTGTGATTCCATTTCCACGCTATTCGATTAATTTATGTTTTATTAAAGGCGAAATATAAATTAAAATTTTATTCAACAAGTGACAAAGATATGGAATAAGAAATTTATAAGGAAATGAAATGAGAAATGGATTTAAACAGAATACATCAAGACGGGATCAGAGAAAGAAATGTGGCTTTCCATTTGATTTGATACCGAACGACGGATTGAATTCGTTATCTTATGGTAGTACAGTTGTTTTTTGCTTTTTGAATGAAATATTTAAAGATCGTGTGGTACTAAATGATGGCTGAATGGTACGCGTTAATTAAGCCATCACTCGTGAATTGTGGTTGGTTTCAAACTGACCATCATTGGCGTCAATGTACATTCGCTGTTCCACATGAAAGGACATATGAAGCCGATAAGATGACATGAATTATCTGTGACCACATTTTTAACTCGATTCAGATGCGAATAAAAACGGACCAGAACAACTTCATTAAGCGATAATGTATCGGTTACATTTTTTCTTTAGTGACTGCAAGATGATTTTCGTCAACGAAATACTCATGATCAAATGGTTTATTTTTTCCTTGGATTAAAAGGTCAGTCTCATAATGTTTTTTGATATCTGATTATCCTAGAGATTTGATTTCACTTTTATTTATTACATTTCCCAGGTTAGCGATGAGAAGGGATCATTCTCTGCCAGACGAATAAACTTGTTCTTTTTGTTTCACATTGGATTGCGTGAATTTCATTGATGAAACAACCTGTTTGTATCAAAAAGGACCTCGTTTCGTAGATAAAACGGACTACAGAGAAAACATTAGGTGTGAGCATCCCTGATATACATATTAGAATAAAGAAGAACTCTCGCTAGATTGTAGACGAACAAGAACAACAAATATAAAGGACATGACTTTAAGAATTATAAGTTTCATGGAATTTTAATAACGAAAAGGAACACTCTAAAATGGATGATGATTTTTACGATTGTTCAGTGCTGTTATTACAGCCATCAAATACAAATAAATTCAAATTATATTCAATCGTTTGATAAAGAAATAGAAATCGTCTATTGATGCAATTGATCATCGATAGCTATTGAAATCGGAAGAAAATTAATGTTACTCGTTATGAATCAATTGAGAATTAAGAATTAGTTGTCTTCAAAGAATTTCCATTTGGCCGGCTACCGGTGTGACAAATCCAATCGGATTGAGATAATGGACAAACGTTGAACAAGAATTCTCTAATGATTTTAATAGACTACGTATATATTGTTTGGTAACAGTTCATTAAAGTCATTCGGACTATAATCTATTATTATGAATTGAACTGGACTAAATATTCTCCAAGGATATGGTGTACTGAACAATGGCCATAATTGGTAACAATAGAAATGTCTAAGAGTTGTTGAATGACTATCTTGATCCTAAAAAAGAATCATTAAAGCGATACAAGTCCAACAACAGTTGAATCAATCGTATACTGTATAGAGTTTTCAAATACTTAGGATCACCGCCATTCAGAGTTACACGTGCAAACCAACCGTATTTGAATCTGGAATCTTCAATTAATGCACTCTTATTGAAATTAGAGAGTCTCCTCTTCTTATCAATTCAATTCTGCTTGTCCCAAAAGTGGGTAACGAATTACAGTTTTTTGTTGGCATCGTTCCTTAGTTTTTTTCTCAGTCAACGACAAATCCATCTGACCAGTGTTTGCCAAAAGATCAGATTGTAAAACCACGAAACAAGATAAGAGTCCAATGTCGTATGTGTCCGTTAGCAATTTGAGGAGACAACAATTTACCTGTTGTGAATCCAAAATAACCAAAAAAAAAAAGAATAACATAACAGCGAAGAAAACAAGAGAATTTATAAGAAACATTTTAAATCTAAGAGGGTGAACAGAAGATTGAAGATGAAGAAGATTCTTCGATGAAATGAAATGAATATTATTTCATGAACATGTTGTGTGTGTGTAAAGCCATATGTAATCTCTGAAAGGCTTAAGGCGAATTTACTTAATTGTTGTTATATGATTACACACTCTTAGTACTTAAATTCACTAAATAAATAAGTGCAAGCATATTGTCATTTATCATGTGGTGAAGATCTTCACCACAGAAATTGTTTATTTGTGAGAAAACGAAATAATATGCTGGATAATATTTATTATTTTACGAACGATACTGGCATTATGATGGTGCCGAAGTACCTACTGCTTCTTTAATCTTCACCATATAACCCTGGAGATTTACAATCAACAGTCAACAGTGTGTGGTGTTTTGGGTTATAGTGAGATTTTTTATTTTTCGTTTCTTTTGTTTTGGTTACTTTCTGTTGAAACAAAACACTGGACATCAAGTGAGTGGTAAACGTTGGTTAACTATCCTAAGTTGGTTCAATTTGGTAGAGAATTGTGACTCTTAAGGCGTTCACACTATCGGATTACAAACTGTTTTTATTGCACGATGATATGAAAGGGGTTCTGTCGAAACGTTTGAATCAAATAACAAATAGAAATGGTAAATATTGGAAGGATTAAAGGATTTAAGTTGAAAATATTTAGACCTAATGGTAAACAAATATTGCAAAAGATTTAACCATCAAAGTTAAATTTGAGACGATTGGTTGCCAAAACTTTGGCCCATTGTAATGGTACAGGAACTGCAACCAACACAATGGAATTGTCTCATCTGTCCCATTAAAGTATCTGTTCGCACTTTCTGAAAGGATTCAAAGAAACAGGAAAGAGTATTTTAAGAAGATTAAATTGTTAAATGGATACACTCAAACGGAAGTTTAACAGAAATTTCAATAATTGTTGAGAGTCAAATAAACAAATAAGGCCAGTGAGTCTATTAAATGAATACAAGGATTGGTATTGATTAGATGAGCATCTGGGTTGTACCTCTCGTTGTCTTTCCTATTTTATTGGCAATGGTAACACAATCATCTTCGGATTGTTCACTTTGTGATTCTATCGTTATCATTCCGTTTGGAAGACATGAGTTTTTGAATCGAGTCGGTACGTCTGATCAACTGCACCAAATAAACTCAATACCTTATCATTGGATTCAACTGAACTAACAGACGAATGTGGTCTCAGCATGTGCCAAAATCGAAAGAAGTGCAATATTCACCTTTCATATAATAATAGTCCACATTAGGCTATAATGTAACTCAAATGGAATACATTTAAATTTATTACCCGTCCATGTACACAGAATCAACAAAAGGATGAATAAACAATAACCGTAGCAAAAATTTAAGCGCCTTTCATTGTGGTAAACAATAAAAGTGCAGTTCGCACCTTTTTGGTCAATTCAATGTGATGAATAGGAAGATGATGCGTCCAGCTAAGCCATTAATTTTTTCGGACGATGTTTTAAATACCATGAAATTTTTCTACCAAATTCTTTATGACAATGGATAACATAGCAGTCCATATGGCCACTGATTGCAATTCGTGCCTAAAGAGACAAGTTCGCGCCATTAAATTATGCACAACCATTCAATGCAGAGAAAACCAGGAACACAAGAACCATTTATCACTACAATGGTGTCCATTGTCCGTTGGCTCATTGAATAAACAGGCGTGAAACTTTAATGCCTTTCTGGACAATTGGGACCTCCGACTGACCAAAAACACCATGAGTGCAAAGATCACAGGTTCACCACATTGTCATACCGATTTGCAATCAAACCAAACTGATTGTAACCACTGACCAATCTTATTCAATGACAATTTGAATCTTATTTGTTTAATATCTTTTACTAACTGTTAGATTCTCTTTATGATTTTCAGGATCAAAAAAATCCATAAATTTTATCCATTCTAATAATTTTCTATAATTTGGTATCATTTTAGATTTTATAGTTTTAAAATTGAATGCAACTTCAGTCAGAATAGAAATATAAAATGAAAACACATAAACTAACGAACATTAAATGATTCTATGAACTGGTTCATTGTTAAATTGTATTAGCCTCGGAGGACTATGAAGATTAATGATCAATATGATTGAAAATACTGGTAATTATGGGTTGCTTCGGTTCAACATAAACTCACTTGAAATGTATTGAAGGCCAAAAATAAAAAGAAAATAAATACAGTAAGTAGGCAATAATTGTATTTGAATCAAAACCACTTGGAAACGATTTGTTTACATTTTATTCATGAAACAGAGCCTATAAAACCACGCTAAATGATCATTAACTGTGTCTCCACCAATTCAGTGTTTTTATTTTATTATTAATCCAACTTTAACCGTCAAAACAAGTCCACGGAATTAATTGAGTTCTTATTCATAATGGCTTAATTTAAAGTTCTATTTTATTTAATTGGTATCAGTTACCTTTTCAGTGTAACAACAGAAAAGCCATTGACCGTTTAATTTATATTCCAAAATGATCTGGTGAAAACCAACTGAATCGATACTGATTTGTGATCAAGCATCATAATGGGTGATTAAAAGTTATCCAGAAGCAACTTAACTGAATACCAGTAACTGATTTTATTGCTGTTGCCGATTAAACAATTTGTAATTGAAGACAAGTGTCAATTAAATAATTTCATGGTGAGTTTACCTGCTGTGATTCGGTTTTTCTTAAAAACATAAGAAGTGTTCGCCCTTTCCCGCGTGGCAATTACATTATATTCGCATATTGTTAAATTTGAAATAAAAAAATAATGGTAAAATCCCAAAGAATATTTGCACAGTGACAATCATATCGTGATTCAATTCAATACAAGAAGATCCAAGGAACAACAGTGTATTTCTGCATATTTGGTGGTTTCGAACAGCATGAAATGAATCTTATTTTATGGGAAACAGTAGATGACAAAAATGTAAAACATACAGAGTTTATTTACGATTTACTGGTGTTTGAACTACAGACAAAATAAGACACAAAGTCACGCAATCAATTTGGCTTCTTAGTAAATTCCAATTCAACTAAAGAGATCCAATTAATATCATCCTGTTTGTTGAATGTTAAATTGTTACCTCTTCTTGATTGTGCGATCAATATGGAAATTAATTGACTGAAATCAAATTAATCTTTCTGTTATAGGATTTGGGATAGACATGGTACCGCTAGTTAATCCATTCATTTTAATAAACGTTTTACTCTTTATTACGATTTATTCGACATTACAAGAACCATTAATATTGTTCTTCACTACAATATCTTGTTTACAACTCATTCACCATTCACTTATTGTGTAATCCATGTCAATAAACAAGATGAACACATCATCAAATGTTTATTAACAAATGTTCATTGAATTCTTATCCTTTTAGATTGTTTGTTTCTTAAAGTTTGATCATTTTATACAAACGCGATCACTTCAATTGTCTCTCTTTTTATCCAGTTTTGTTACAATGAGATTAAATTTGAATACAAAGTACCCAGTCATCAACAGGTTAAATACATTGCTTCGTCGTTATTTTAAAAGAATAATACAGAAATGGTCTGTAACATCATCAGTTCATAAAACCCGTGTAATTTATAGATATTTTATTGAATGATTTTTGTTCTTAAGGTGTGATTTCGATGGGGGTTAATCGTTCCTTCAGTAAGAATACGATCTGTCTGACGGTTAAATTTAATTTTATCAAAACGATAAATTCGTGCTTCTCTAGACCAACGGTTAAATGACAGTTTCATCCGAAATATATTTATCCTCATTGTTTATAATCACTTGGCAGCGTTATAAAACATTAGATGTCCAAATAAAGTCATTGAATTGTACATAACACTTAGAATTGTCATTATCTTGAATGTGATTTATTTAAATTCGCACTCATTTATGCCAAAACACAGGAACGCCATGATAAAATATTTGGACAAGAGAAGGAGATCAAAAGAAATTGTATTTATTTGCTTCATTGACCACTTCAAAATTCAATCAAAAGGATAAGAAGTGTGAAATGATTATGACTCATTTCGAATGCATCAATTTAGCCGAATATCCAAGAGATGCGCTTACTTCCAATCGATTGACCAGATTGAAAGAGGATCACATTATTGTTTGAGATTATGTACCGAACCTCTTTGATAGTGCTTGAGTAAGACCAAGATAAAACCCTTTTATTGTTCAACAATATGAATTGATCGCTCATTGTTGCATAAAACCCAAATGATGATTTCCAATGAAAGTGAGTGAATCGAATAGATGAAACGAAGAACATAATCGATTTGCATTGGTTCTTCATTTGTTGCATAACAAAACAATCTGATACTATTGAATATGCCATTGGGTTCTAAATGGTGTGTAGGTACTGTTCAACCCTAAAATTTTCATCACTTATGGTTCAAATTTCAAGATCATCAGCATCCCTTGATAATGATAAATTGATAACTTGTTGACATATTCGACTCTTAACACAAAACCGAAAGGCAATTTGACCGGCATAGAGAAAACACTTCGGAGAACAACAAACAGTTGCAATTATACAATTTCTAAGGAATTCATCAATAAGTATGTCAATACTCAATTCCCTATTAAATATGCTCATGGGACCAAGACAAATATTGAATAACTCGTCCACTAACTAATGAAGAGTTGCGAAAGGAATTCCTTAATTAGACCTTTTTTTTAAGAAAATATTTCAACACATTTGGAGAAGAAGAGCACTAGTCGCTGTTCTTAATGGTTCTTATTCCCTTTTTACTGGTTGTTTGTTTTCATGTGTTTATATGAAAATAGATCATCTGGATGCTACGATCAAATTGCAACAGCAGAAGACAGTGCACACGGTGTTAAATTTATTTCTTTGGAAAGGTCAGATGACACGCGTTTAGTAACTCTCTTCTTAATTAAGTGAGACAATTTGACCAGTAACATAAGTGACAAAGGATAATCAATGGATATTGTGAACATCCTTAGATGACAGAAAAAATGGTCTGCACAATATTGGTCCAGTTACCATATGCTACCGAAATGGTTTCTAATTAAGACTACTTGAATCATGTTTCTCAAATTTTCCTTATTTTATGATTTATATGTTGCACAGAATATCTCGGGTAACTGTTATTTGCACTTGAAATGAATAACACTAAATCAATTCCCATCTCGATCAACATAAGAAAGAGAGTGTCATCCGAACTCTCTTGTTAGCCAATTTATTAAAAATTGCCTTTCGAGTTCGGACAGGAAATGATCATTTTAATTCCCTTGCGGCATAAACGGAGTTACACTTTTATTACAACAAAACTTGAAATGAAATAAAAATTAACGAATGGCCCATATTTCCCGTCGAATATATTGGTTTTTTCCCGTTTCGGATAAATTGTACCAGATGCTGTCGAATATATTTAATCAATTATGATCGTTGAATTCACATAAAAATCAATTTTAATATTCACATAAATTTGATGGAATTTAATTCCAACAACTGGAACAAGTAAGAGGCAAAGAAATCACCTTTTACCAATTGCCAATTCACATGGTTTTATCAGGTATACAATACGAATTTCACACCATTTCGATTTCAAAACAAAACAATGAATTTCTTTCACCTTTTTCGTAGTGCTTACCCTTTCATTCAGGATGAACCAAGTGATTGGAATCATTGAATTTTGCCATAAATATTTTATTTTGCAAACCACCTACTGTATATTTCTTTTCATATTGGCTCAATTGAATGATATTGAAACGGTTTTTCTATTGCGACAATACGAATCAAAAGGATCAAAATTTGTTACAGATTCACCAGATTTACATGAAAATCTATCAAGTTTTGTATTTCGATAAATCCATCTGCTTTTTCTCAGGCTGTCCTCTCTAACTGAGCCCAAAAAAGGGTTCACCATTCATCACAACCCGTTGACAATGGAACAGAAACATTCTATTATTAATTCGTTTGTTCGATTCACTTTATGCGGTTCAATCTGCATATTCAATACACACCATTATTGAAAAGTTTTATAGTTTTCATCTATACAAAGATGATGTTTCTAACTCTTTCACTTTTTGATTCTTCTATTTGCATTTTGATGCATCGTATTACACACCGGTCAGGTAAAACTCTCACCTACACTACTGTGTGACGAATAATATTCAATATCGTTTATGATTTTAATCATTATTATCCCGATTTCTATTCAGGATGGTGATGGATCAATGCATATGAGGGAATTTGATCGCTACGTATGTGATCAATACCGGGTGGAAGTTATTAAGGATGCAACCAAATGATTGACTATGAGATTCTGAATTGGATATGTGAGATATTAAAAAATCATTTTATCATTTGAAACTTAAATGTTTGTTAATATGCACGATCTCGTTGAATATGGAATACAGATCCTTTACTATCTATAGAAACATCAGCCAGCAGTTTTTGATATTAATAAAAATGGATATTTAAATGAAAATCAAAGCACAATTTTTTGTACATCTGCAGATTTGAGTAGTTGGCCCGTGCCTTATTTATTTTATTTAACAAAAAATCATTTTTATTATTTTTCGTTTTCTATTCACCATTGAATGAATGAATAATAATGATGAAAACTAAATGAGAATTGAGAAAAGAATAACATTTAAAAAGGTGAATTCACGGTGTGTTTCATATTCACCTTTTTCGATGGAAATTTGAATAGAGGGATTTACCGTCACTGAATGATCTGAATAGTTTCTTTTTTATCCAAATTGCTAGATGAACACAGTGATTATCTTCAAGCAGATTCTAAGCTAATATTGCGTATTGATAGTAACCGGGCAGGTATTTTATTGTACCGAAGGTTGATGGTTACTAACATAGAGAGGCTGCAACACTCAGGGGCCCGGATATTTAACTAAGAAACATAAGGTTACAACTCAACAAGCAAAAAGAAAAAAAAACGAAACAAAACTGTGTAAATATTCACATTTCGGATGTACATGCTAGCAGGCACTGTCATATTAAATTACCAAAACATAAAATGAAAAGTTTATCAGCAATAACAGCAGCATCAACATGTTCTATATTGTGAAAAATGAATGAAAGAAAATTCGTTCAGTTCATCAAAATGTCATAATTTCTTGTACTCTGGCTAAAATGAAAATTGGTGCGAACTTATTACCTACATTTAACACCATACTCACATCGTAATCTGGTAATTAGGTTAATTCCTGTGTCAGAGCTCAAGGCTATCAATCGAGTACTCATCAATCTACGTCGAATATAAAGTCATCTTACTTTGCAATTACTAAAATAAAAATTCGAGCAGACTACAATTTTTGGTTTTTGGTAAATATTACCAATTTTATGATTTCTTCAATTATGTTCACTTCATCCAATGGTCTAAATGTTTGAACGTTTAAAATGATAAAATTGTATGCAATAAATTACTCGACACTGTATTAAGATAACTCCAGTGCCAAATGATTTATTTGATTTAAGTTCCATGAAGGCGCTTCTTTTTAGCTACATAATATTATGGTCCAGTATGTGGCAGCTAAAACATTAAATAAAAAAACGAAACTAAGTGCAATATGCAAACAGTAATTATGACCATACATAATATTTATTTTGGAAATTGTTTTAACCATGTTTAACATAATTCACCATTCAACGTAAATAAAAATGTGATTTAAACAATTTTATTATTACGAATTCGTTATTATTATAACGCTATTCAACACGGGTTAAAGATGATACTGAGGAAGACATGTTAATCCACTAGAGGCAAATACCGTACAATGTTTGTTAAAGTTAATTTAGTTTCTTAAAATGCTTTATCTCTTTTACTCTCTCTCTCTCTTCTTGCTTTTATCAATCCAGTGCGTTTGTATAATCCAAAAATCTTTAACGAATAACCGAAAATGTAATGAAATACATATTGCCATATAGAAATTATTATAATGCTGTTTTGCATAAACGGAGTAAAACCCGCAAGTCAAATTAAGATATAACAATATTTTGAATCGTGATGCTTGTCTCTCAGCAACAACAGCATGGGATCACTCTGTCAGTATCTTTATAGCTCATACATTAGTTTATCTCCAATGTACATTACTGAATGAAATTATTACTTTAATGAAAATATTATTTCATTAATGTGCGTTATGCACATTTCGATTATCATAAAACTGATACTTCATTGGTAGCAAGCAATCACTGTTCAATGAATGTACATCAAAACCGTTGAAATATTCGCATTTATTTTATAATAAATGTTTTAAGTCTTCGTTCTGGATCCAGAAGTAACACATTAATGTTCATTTTAATACTCATGTATTGTTCGATTAGTTTCAAATGAAATGATATGAATTATTCAATAACCAACAGTTTAGGGAAATATTTTATTTTCACAAAAAAATGTTACCTTAAATTACCTTTAATGTGATTCATTAAAATCCAATGGATAAAATTTTATCTGATGATCGAAACGGTGCAACGAAAATTAAGACATTTCAAATGAAATTGATATTATTTTGTTTGATTCATTGCCGCAGAGAAATGAACAGTTGTAGATATGTGAACGATTTTATTATTCACATGAGTTGAATCATATTTAAGACCAATTACATCTAATGGTAGTGCAAAAGTCAGCGAACCTTGAAATTATTCGGTGTTACTGTAGAACTAATATTATCAATGAACATGCACACGATCGTCCATAAACCGTCATCATCATCATCAAATTGATTTGATTACTCAAAACTTAAAACCGAAACCAAATGGCGCCTCATCAATCGAACAAGTAAACAGGAAGTTTGCATATTGTTTTACCCATAAATGTTAACCTACCGCTCCTACCGATCACATGAATGACATAGTAAAACGATTCTTTTAGTCTAGAGTCTATTTGATTACCCATTCGATTTGTTTATTAATTTAAATACTGTTGAATTCCCACGAACTGTTTTCGATGAAGTTTGATCAATAATCCATAGGTACTCAGGTTGAAATTAATTACTTTTTCCTGGGAACGTTCCATTTAAAAGCAATTCGAAATAATTGATTTTTCTTTTTTATTTTGGTAACTCAATCTTTGTTTGTATGCAAACGGGAGATGTTTACATCATTCGAATGAAATGAAAATTAAATGCAGATTCCAAATGATAATCCCTTGATCATTGTGTAGTTTACCTTAAGAACTGGACCGCATTCGTTTGCATCAATGAACTTGAATTATAAATTTTAATTGAATTATGCAACATTATCCGTTCAAATCCAATCAAATAAGGCTGGACATTATGATACGTTTTGTGGTCATCTAATGACGACCGACAACACACTTCGAATGAATTCTATTGTCAGTGATTGGTTCAAGCCTACTACTTACGACTAAAAAAATATAACCTAAAGAGAATGTGCAAAATCAGTAGCAAAAAAAGAAGAAAATTACATTTTCACGCATTAAAACCACATTTACAAAGAACCAATAATTATCGGACTATTCATAGATGATGCTCTCAGTAAATTGGATATAATGGACTAAGGTGTATTGGACAGTTTGTCTCGAGCCCATGAATTAGAGAGAAAATTACATGGTCCCAGACAAAATGGATATTTCTCTTTATGTTTTGCGGCAGATTAACAATCTCTCTTTGACCAAATATAAAAAAAAAACACAAAGTTGATGGACATTGATACTTCTTTTAGTGTCCAGATGATCAAGACATTTTCCTATCAGTTGTGGCAACTGTCACACAGTTTAGTCGAAACGAAAGCAGTGAAATTATCTTGTAATCGATCACAGATTCAGATCTTTATCTGTAAACGTAAAGTGTCAAAGGAATGTTGTCTCTATGAATTCACACTTTGAGCTCAGAACAGAAATAAATCAATTGTATTCACCCTTTTCAGTGGATGAATACAAGCCGCTATTTGCTAAGGACAAGTAAAAGGAATTTTAAAAGGAAAATCGTTTTCTTTTGAGGATCGCGAACATTTTTATTATTCCTATTCATATCATGGCTATTGTATGATACAAAAGGATAAAATGAATTATAATTGATATATTCATATCAAGTCATTGTTATTGAGCGCCATTACAATAATTCGTGGTCCTTGTATCAGACTTGTCTCCCATTGTGATCGGACCGAAAGACACTTGAGATGCGTTGTTTCGATTCTTAAATTATCGATCGCATGCTGTGGAGACTGAACCACGGCTAGGTGAAACCAACGGTATTTGATTCAGAGACTATGATACAGACAGAAGTTGTTGGTTGGTACATCAACATAGATGATTAAGGAATCTTTTAACCACTTTATTAATAAATTACAGACGTAATTAAAACATTCGTGAGTCCATCAATTGTACAATGAAATGCTATAAAATTTTCATAAATCATTGTATGATCGTTAGAGGATTGCTCCAGATATTTCCATTTCATGAATTCAAATGTCTTCTTCTTTACTTTGATCATAACTTTTTGTTCTTGTTACTTGATAAACATTAAACTGATCCTTTTATTTTTGGTTGTTATCCCTCTCTCGCTCTCTCGTTGTCATAATTTATGATCAATCTGTTTTATTACATCTTTAGTATTGATTCAGAAAAGGATTATACTACAGTCTTTCTTTTTTTCCGTTTTGGTTATTCAATCTAATTTATCATAACCAAATATATTCAAAAAATAACTAAAAAACAATAACAAAATTATATGAATCTGCCGGGTGCGATGAATCGCAATTATTTTTAGTCAGTTTTATGGGCTACGAAACACTTTTACCAAATTAAAGGGATCATCATAAACCAATCGAAACAAGAAAAATAAAACCACAAACCAAATATCTTATAAAGCATAATTCACTATGCCAATGAGGTAAAACGCATATATTTCATTCCCATAAGTGTTTAATATTCAACCACCGGTATTGGGAAGGAACCAAACTAAATCTAAATACGAAAAAAATAAAAACGGAAAACCAAATGAGTAATAAAACGAAAAACATTAAGAATTATAACAACAAAACTGAATAAAAAGCATAGAATCTATAACACTTTAGACGAATCAAAACTAAAGGGAATTTGAATATAAAAATCATTGGGATATATTGGAATATTCTCATCCTGAGGGTAGGATAAATATTTTATATTTATGTCTGATCCGATCGATCACATGATTAATATTTTACGATCAACTTCCTTGCTGCCGGGGATCAAAATTCAAAAAGAAAAAAAAAATCACCTCGTATAGGTAAATCAATGGCAAAGGTACATAATCACAATATGATGGAAATCCACTAGTGGAAATGTTAAATGCATTACACTTAAATGTAAATATTAATATAGAGGAGAGTAGATGATCAGTTAAAATGAATTGGTGGCATTCAAAAGTGTTCTCATAATGTCTTATCGTTCTTGGGGTGAAACAGCTCTGATTACATGTACAACGTAAAAGGATTTCATTCTTCTGTTTCAAGACTTTCTCATGATTCTACTCTACTATCCAATATTTACAAACAATTACACTGGAGGAGATCATACAATTCCTTTTAATTTAACGTTCTTGTGTCTTTAATGATAATAAATATATTTCATTTCGGTTTGTTTTTCTTTTTCTCGTTAAATCAAATACATATTCATTTGAAATGATATTTTAAATGAAAATAAGAGAAATAAAAATCAAACAACTTATAAATTTCGGTTCTTATTAAATGGTTGGATGATCAGTTGAACAACATAATAATGTTAAAGAATTATATTTTGATATCACATAAATAACCTCATATTATTAAGTATTTGTTCTTATACATTTTATTTCTGGATTCTTTATTTTATTTGAAAGAAATTCTATATTGTTAATATCAGTTATTAAAATAGCTGCAAGTATTTGTTAGTATTTCACATGCACTTTACAACAAAGATAGTTGGAGCAAGAAAGAAATCATAAACGATTGTTTTGTAGCTGTAAGGCACCACAAGTACTTGCCACAATGCAATGATATCAATTCGCGAATGAATGAAAATTACAAACGAATTGGAAGTGAATCAAATGCGTGCCCAGTCATCATCATATTGATCAATTTCAAAAAAATAATAATAATTCTTCTTCTATTTTGATCATTGTGTAATTCAATTTTTATTATTTTCGATTTCTTTTTTTTTATTCTTTTTTACTCTTGATCACTTTCCAATTCGAATATTGGGCCCGTTTACAGCTATAATCGCAGTCATAATCTGTTGCTAAAGAGTTGTAAAAGATTCACATTCTCGGTAAAGACATTGACTCTCAACTCTCAATAAGTGCAGTGATTTAATATGCATAGAAGATAGAAGACAAGAGAACAAGAGAGAATTCAAATACTAAAACTGTAAAGTTAACGAGCAAATATCGTGTTAAATTTATAAGTTATGCATTACATAAATAATTATAGAATCATAATACTACTCGAGCATCGCTATAAACCATACCGATTATTGGGATTTTAAGAATATCGTTAAAAATATAACAAATGATATTTTACTCACCGTAACCAGAAGGCAGGAAAGGCAAATGTAAAATGAATTACGAATGCAATATTGTAATTCCATCATTTTTTTGTTTCTTATTTTATTTGGAATACAGAGATTTTCACTTTGCGATCAATGAACGTAATTACTCTTTACCGTATTCATATTCATATGCAGATGAGATGAAATGTGTGGGAATTGTTGAATTTATCTAAAATGTAAACAGTTTTTGACAACAGCCAGTGGTTTTGGTGCTCTCATCCACATTATTATTATTATTATTATTATGTATAACTCACAGGTACTCGCAGTCCAGTTGTACTCATAATTCATTCATTTATTCATGTATTCGCATACAATCCCCATAAGACAGTTAAAACAGTTTATTTGCCAATATTATGAATGAAACGAAAAGACAATTTAATTCAAGTTGATCTTATAATGTCTTAATCAACTGGCGGATGCATAAATAAATCCGCCAATCATATTCATAACGTCTTATATTAAAAATTGAAATCATAAGGAAAACCGTAAATTATACGATTGTCATTTTTCTTGTTTTGTTCATCGCTTCAGTTGGGCAATGAATCATTGAATATTTTAAATAAAATCAAAACAAATTTAAGTTGACAATCGGCTAATGATCATCTCATTTGGAATGCAAATATAAAATCAGATCGGTCGTTGGCCAAACCACATTAAAAGTTTAACAATTAGTTTTGGCTAAAAATAATAAATCGATTTGTATTCGTTAGGCTTATGCTCACCGTCTTTATCGATTAGCGTTGAGAAATCCCTCATTAAATGATGCTCATCATGAAATATTTATGCTGCATTATGATAATAAGCAGAAAACCGATTGTCTTATACCACCGCCAACGTCGCTGGTGCACTGATAACATTAGAATATTTTGCATAATAAAATGCTATTAATGAGACATTAACGATATCATAAAAATTCAGTATGTAAAGATTATTTGGACCACCATTGTTGCAAACGTAATAAAACCGAAAAACTTATTATTTGAAAATATTGAAATGAAAATTTCTCCAGAAAAGCGAAACAAAACCAATGTGAAAGAATGCAAACAGAATATTAAAATGTGTAAGTAGAAGAATACCAATTAAAATATTTTTGATTCTGAAGAAGCGTTGTCCCTCGTGGTCCAAAATTATTCAGTATATCGTTTTGTTAACGATCAATTATTGAGCCATCACTAATGTTTGCTACAATTTTAGCATAAAAAGAAATTTTTGTTAATTGCAATTCGTTAAATTCTTATTGTCGTTTTATAATTTAACATCTCAAAGGTCTCCGATTCCTTTGGCGATCACCACTCACACGGTGTTAATGATCACGAAATTGTTTGAACCTCGTGGGAACACCCAATTCGGTTCATGATTCCATTCAAAATAAAATTCTTCCGCAATGTCCCAAATGAATATGGTTTTATTCACACAATCTGTAAAATGTTATACCAGAGTGAAAACAAATAAAACTTTTTGGTGATTTAATCCAACTGGTAACAAATTAATTAGGATGAACCAAGAACTGATCAAACTGTGACAGATTTCTGTTGTTTGTTTTTATATATTAATTCGTTGCAATCGCTTTATGGCAATCGTTGATCACGTAAGAAACTGAAAATGTCTAAAAAAAAATTCATCTCACATCGACCATTAGTCTAATGGATTTTCAGAATCAATTTGATTTAGCATTGCGTGACAAAATCACCAAAACAAGAAACAATCTCACTTGAATGTTCGCATTTTAATTCATTGGACAGAATTAAATCGATTTTATTTTGTTTGCGTTGAAATAAAATGAAGAATGGTATTACGGTGAAGACAACAAGAATAAACGATTGTCCGTCGACGACAACAAAATACAATTCAATCTTCGTGTCCCCAATGAGTATTTTAGGAATTGCGCTTCTGCATTACATATTCCAATCAGGATGGACATTATAGCATGTTTACCTGCCAACGAACAAGCAATACTGATCCAATAATACGGATCCGCTGATATACTAAGATTGATTCAAAATTATCACGTGTAGTTCGTTATGTTGAACAACAATATTAAATGTTTACCATTCGATTGATCCGATTAAAGGTTCCGAATCATAAATTAGCATAAATTATACATACAATGTTTTGATTCTTAACTCTGTTGGCCTGTGAACCATATTACGTTTCCACATCACCAATAATTATAAGTTCCTCGCGTCATCGTATACGATGCATGCAAATGCGATAATGAAATCCCAAAAACCAAACTCTCTGATATAATTATTGAAAGGTTTCATTCGATTATTTGGTATTAGTCAATGGAACAGTGTAGCAGGTAAAAATTTCGTTTGCAATCACGTAAAAGACTGATTATACATTTTTTTTTCGGTAGCTGATGTGGTCTTATCTTCGAAAATTGAAATTCATTTCTTGAATTATAAGTAACTAGTCGATGGAATTCAATTGTTAACTGTCAGGTGCCTCTCAATGGAATCGATACGGAACAATGGCCAAAAGAAATTAATTTTGATAATTAATATTATTTATTGAACACATGAGAGAATTTTTATAATGTAGGACACAGATAAAAAGACCACGATAGTTCTTAAAGTTGTTGTTTACACTGTATGAAGATGTTCCTAATCTCCTCTAAAATATGCGCTGCCATTAAGGATATAAAAGCGAAACTCTAAAGTACTTTTCATTGTTCAAAACCGATCGATCAGATCAGTCATTTTGATCACCACCACAGAGAGAGAGAGAGAAACGAATGAAAAGAAAACGTTACATAAAAGAACCGCAGATAGCATTTTCATTTTTATCGTCTGGGAATGAGTGAAATCCCCATATTTTTATTATTCACAATCGTTTCATATTGAATGATTCTTATTCTCCTTGAATGGTTCTATAATAATAAAAATGAATCATATTAGTTTGAATATTAAAAATATTTTTAATTTTCAAAAAATATCCTTTCATCCTTTGATTCAAAATCGATATTTTGAGGATTTAGAAGGCAATGGAATTCTATTCTGATCATGGCCAATGAAGTTATCATGGACGCATTACTGTCATATCGATGTCAGTGTTAAATCCCTAAATTAATGCATCTCATTTCTTATAAACATGAAAATTGTCCCTTTTGCATTTCACCTCTAATCGTGTAATTAATGATTAGCACTTAAATTATGTGATTATTGGTAACCACTTAATATGCTAGCGGCTATTACACTCTCTAAAGGTGGAAAAGAGACAAAGTATCAGACCAAGTGCGTGTGACTGATGAAGTGGTCAGCTATTAATTAACACTTCAAACATAAGAGTCGGTATCGAATCCCTGTAATTTAATAAGAAAGCGATCGCCTTTCCCCAAAATATCTTCCAATTTAGTTGTTTAAATAATTCTAGATTTCATTATTGGATATTCAGATATCATTTCACTAATTATTGATGCATCTTCTTTACACTGAAATATCATGTCTTTGTAAACGAAAAGCGACCATCATAGGATCGCTTACAATTCTGTTATAATCCAACAATCATAATTATGACCTCGAAAACGAGAAATAAATGTATCAAATCTGATTGTTTGATTATGACAGGTATTGTATGCGATTCCACAAATAATGAGGGTGCATACATACAGATGAATATTGAATCCCATTGATTCGCTGAGCCATAAATGATCGTTGAATGATAAACCAAAAAAAAAAATTGAATATATAAATTGCATTGTAATCGTCTGTATTCCGCATATGGTTCTCTGAACATCGGTCGATTTCTGATGATGTTTAATAAATGATAAATCGTTTGACGAAAAATATACGAATTGTTGAATATGGAAACTTTGGGTGTACAGTGCTGTCTGATAGATTTGATAGAATTGAAAGGGTTCGTTGTTTGTTCAACTCTTTCATGGGATCCTTTGATTTGTCCTTCTAGTATCCTGCTGGTATTCAAACAGCTCAACAATAACAAATTATGCATAATTAGATTCAAAGATTTGCATTTACAATCACTGGATTGTTGCGGTAAAATCAAAACCGAAATTCACAAAACCAATTTCTTTAGTTAAAAGCCGACAAACGTTCCGAAATATTCGTATGTTATTTGTCGTGTAATAAACCGTGAAATATGGTCACTTGACTTCTCTTCCGAATCAAACAAACTGATAATCATCTTGAGTTTGAGTCCATTGATGTTTCTTCCGTTTTCCTGTATCAATCTCATGTGAACGATTATCACTGGTCCCCACAACCGAATGAATTACATTTAAATTCTTTTCATTTGATGTTCTTCCTTTTCTCTTATATTCTTCAATTTTATGACACGATTTACACTTTGCATGTCAACGAAAAATGGAATAAAAAGAAAAACCACTGTAATAAAATCAGCACATAAACCGTAGATGAATAAATATATGAGATCAAACAGTTTACCACATCGTATGCGGTTGGTAAACTGAATACAAAACCACCGTGACTTAATATAATCCATAATGCAATTTTAAATATTTATCCATTTTTATGATGCAGTCAAGAAAACACCTAAATGAATACTTAATTATCATCGAGTTGATAACCAAACATTATAATCTAGTTTATCTTGTACCAGGCCATGGTTTCGTAATCACGATGGTACACTTCTTCTCCTGTTTCTCGGTTACGGCCAAACATTTGGTTTGGTTTTTTTTACAACCAAAATAAACAAAATGCTTCATTACGTTATGAATACAAACTGATGGCATACAAAAGCACACGATCAATAGCCGTAGCCTGCATTTAAACTTTAGACTTGGATATTGCATTATGCATTTCTTGTTGGATGGGGACAATTGAATTTGATCCGGAGACAAACAGACTTAGACAATACAGTGTATCAATTAGTAAGCGATGCATTGCGAGCAGTTGTCTTCTCAATCATCAGAATGTTAAGGACTATTTAATTGCGGCTAGAGCACTTCTTGAGCTTGGGAATTAGTAAAAAAGCAACGGTGGTCGATGTTAAACCACATTCAATTGTTAATAAAAAAGAATTTTACTCACGTATATATATGTAGAGAACGTAAATACTTGTATATTCACTTGTGGTTTTATTTACATTTGCTGTTGTATCATTTCCATTTTTGTTTTCGTTTCGCCATTAATCGATTGATCTGTCAAGGGCTTATAGACAATATTAACAATAATAGTTACATTGTAAGCGAACTTTTATCACTTACGTTAAAGCCGCACTAGTTTTCGACAAGTTGAACATTGCAGAAATCCATTGTACAGTATTATTGATTCATAAATTACATTTTTATATGCAAATAATTTCTTAATTACATGTAAATCGACAATCGTGTCTAATATTGTTTAATTATTCGTTGTATCATACGAATCAGTTACCCGATATAAAAGTTATGATCAAATTAATTAAGGAAAACTATAAAAATTGTCTGAGCCTACTAAATGCTTATTGCAGATGTTAACCAGTACTCATATCTGTATAATCTGTGTAAAGCACAAGCTGAAGAATTCGTCACAATGCAGAGAATATGATGAATAATGAGTTAAAATGAACACCTAGATAGCGTAATTGATATTATTACGCACAGTTTTATATGATAATTACGCGTGTCCATTAAATGGAATTCACCATCGATCAAATTGGCACATTGTCTTTGAATGGTGATCCTGAAAAACAGTATATGGGATAAGAATTTTTCAGATCACAAACAATTCTCATCATTCTTCGACAATTCTATTTTAGATTTTTAAATATTCTTAACCATGTTGATATTTTATGATTAACAGCATCATTGTAATGACATGGTAAAATAACTGATATTGTCAACCATTGAACATAAGATCAAAAGAGAATTCTAGTCAAACTCGCTTAATTATCGAACTTCGATTATCCTTCATATCAGCTTTTGTTTGTAATTTAGCAATACTGATCGTCGGAGTAAAAAAATTCTGCTCAAATTATGATCAATTTTATCTCGTTTGCACGCATCTGCATTGTGTTTATATTCTCCAAATGTATGGTAAAGATGATAATGTACCAACGCAAACGATAAATGACTACTAAATAGTTACAACTATAGAGTCGTTGATTACTTTTGCAACATAAACATAGTTGGACATCATAAAATTTAATTCAAGTGCATAAAAAGCAATTACATGACATCTAGAATAAAACACTTTTAATCAGTGGACAATTAGTCCGGTTCTGGTACACACTGTAATATGAAAATTTATCAAACTACTGACTGTTATAGATGGACCCCAGAGATTGATGTGATTGCCCATTGATATTGGCACTTGATGAATTATTATAAATAACATTAATATGCAATTAATACCTAGAATAACATGATGATATTATACCGCAAGACATAGAGTATGCAAGTAGCAATTGAATTCAGTAGCGTTCCCTCAATTTTAGGCTTGATTTGATCGTTTTTTTTTTGTGGTTTTAAGCGATCATGATTTCTCAACGTTCGCATCCAGGTGGTATCACCCTCCTTTTGCATATTCATAAACGATCTCAAGTTACAGGAGTTGCACAGTTATTTGTTGAATAGAAACTGTACATCTTTTGTAAGATGCATCTATTATAGCTAACTGTTATATCGTTTATGAAAGAAAGTGAATGGAACAAGTAAACAAACTTTCAGTAATAGTTTGTGATTGAAATCTCTATCTTGTCTTCTCTATTGTGCCAAATGATTTTAATCTCTGGGTCGGTGGGAACGAATCCTCACTAACGGTATTGAACTGATGAATGCATTCACCAAGAAGGTGTTGAGTAGGTTAGTAATTCACTTTGCATGACAATCGACTCCGTATAACACTGCTGTATTCACAACGTGAAAGTAATACATGGAAATTTTACGTCGAACTCATTAACGATTCCAAAACATCCCGAAAACAAAAACATAAACTACATGACAGAATCGGTTTAATTCCTGCATTTGGCAGCCTTCATGCTCCTTTGGGCATATCAAATACACTCGATTTTAAATTCACTGGATGCAGCCGAACATTTTAGCTCGTTCATACAAATGTTTTCATTCATCCATTTCATTTTAATATATTTGTAAAAATTATTTAGGCTGCTACGATGGAAGAAAGTTTCCATTTGGTCAGGGGCAGATGTTTTTCATCCAAATATCACAAAAAAAAATATAAAATGAAGTAAAACCTGAGTGTATATGCAAGCGATGTCTGTGCAGTTGGTTGCATAAGAACAGAAATTAATTATGTGAGTGCATTTAAAATCCACAAGAATATCCTAAATTTTAATGGAATAGCTTTTACGCTGGATTATCTACAACTAACTAGAAAATTAAATAATTTTTCTGTATAACTTCAATTTGATGAAACTATAATCAAATCCAATGCTTTCTGGTAACCGCTCTCTGGTATCCGGTGGCCATCGAAGAGAAAGAAATTTCATCGTTAATTAAACGGTTAATGATAAGTTGACAAGATTCTTATTTCACCGTGACTGTGTCAATTGAACGATTTAATCAGTTGAACAGTTAAAATTATAATCATCAAAAAATGATGGCATTTCAGATCCAAAATATATGATCGCACAATGTTATACAAAATACAAATTAATGACCAGAGGCACACGCGATCAACTTGACTTAAATCAATCCATTTTTTTTTCCTTTTTTCAATATTGGCCTGGTGCAACAGCATAATACCATAAACGATGGCTAAAATTAAAAGAAAAATTCTTAATGATTCTGCACATGCCGATGCCCATCAAACGTAATGTTATAATTATAGAAAGTGGACGGTGGATGGATGAATCTGAAGCCTGCTGGTCAACTGGGTCCCATTAGTTGTGTGTCTGGTGACAATTGTTCTTTCTCTCTTTTACTCCGTGCAACCGCGTAATGATTTTAAACCGTAAGTGTGCTGAAATTGATTTGCAAACTAAAGCGGTTAAAGAATATCAGTGGATTATAACTGAAAAGAATAATATAATTTACATCGATTTCATATCACATAAAATTTTGTATTTTTTTTGTACTTACATTAAATAACCGCGAATTAAGTGCATATTTTCCATCTTAATATGGGCACGTATTGTCTGGGCAGGTGTACTTTGCATATGATTATTAAAACAATCGAACCAGTGTTCTGTATTAAATTGTAATTGAATACTATTGTATTTTTAAAGTATTAATGTGTTTTCACTTCTCGCAATTAAACAACAATTTGTGTCCATTGTTCATAATTACTTCTAATTCGATTAGACAACTGCTAGATGATAATTTAACTTTGGCACGCGCTATAATACTACAATAAATCTATGATGTCTTTTATATTTGATTAAATGAGTTTGTCTAGTAGCAATAATTTGTTATCCCGCAGAATCACATCAATTTGAGACGTCATCAACTACCACCTTAATTGTAGGTTGCAGAATTCAAAAATAGAGCTATAGGGCAAGTGATCGTGCAACAATGCCGTGTGATCTTAATGACAATCTTCTTATTCACTATCCGGTGAGAAAAAGATACGGGTCCATCGTATACAAAAGAATCATCGCATAATAAAAGATGATCAAGTGCATAGTCATTAAAATGTTGCTGTATCTTTTGTCAATTCTTGATGATAGTGGACAGCTACACTACTCATAATTATTGACCACTACTAGAATTCCATTTAATTTCATTTATTCAAGTCCAATATGATGCACCCCACTCAATAAGTCGCACGATTTATTTATGTCCACATGAATCTGAAAATTTAATTACACATGAATTAATATGCAACTATACCTCACAGGTAAATCGGACGTGGACAATGGTAGAATATACATATACGCACACTTCGGCCAGTGTTTCCCATTAAACGTTTTAGGTAACTTACGTACGTTTAATACGCAATTCCATTTCGATTAACCGATACCATCGGTAAATGGGTAGACAACCACCGGTCAAAATGATCTGAATTACGCATAGAGGAAAAGAGGTTAATACATCTTTTATTTCGGTTCTATACACTCTCATTGGGATTCATGCAGGTGTTTCCAAAAAAAAAATAATAAACCTAAAAACAACAAGGCAACCACACTTCGTTCTGTTTAGTTTAGTTTGAATAACCAAACAAGTTATTATTCATTTTGGTTGTAAAATGCCACGAGCCCTCTCATATGAAAAACTTCAAATTTTTAAATGAATCGGATGTATTTTTTAACATGGTAGAATACGATTCTAATCATCGTATTCTGTATAATTTTTTTTTATGTATCCTGGTTTTCCACTGATTCTTTCAATGTTTTGCACAAATAAAGAAAATCTTAATTATCCTCTTGAATTCAGTCATATACAATGAGAAGAAAAACACCGAATTAATTGTCTTCAAATGAAATTGAAAATGTGAAAACCACAAATTCAAATGAAATATGTATGTAGCATGAGAATGAAAAAAAGATTGAAAATTCAAATATCGTCTGGAACATTACTTGCTGCTATAACAGTTACCGTTTTTATTCCATTGCATCAATTGATTGTCTATCATTTGATCGTCCGTGACATTGCATTTAATGGATTTATGAGATGGTAAAACATATTCAATTTCTCACCATCTAGGCCGTTGTTTTGCATATAAATTATAACATTCGCACTAGATAGACAGCAGATTATGACGGAATCGAAATCGGCAAATAGTATGAACTAAGTCACTGGGCTATCAGCAAAGAGGATGCATACAGAGAGCAAGACACTATTTCATATTAGTTGTAATTTAATGTGTGTCAGTGATGCAACAGTTCGCGGGCAAATGTGCATTCGCATATGTATAAAATATTCAATCATTAAATATGCAAGCGATGCTATTTTTAAATTGTCTTATGTTGCACTATGTTTTTGAACACCTTTTTTATTATGATTTGTCGTTTAAGCACATAAGCACACGGCGATCGGCAAATGCAAACAAAAAACAATTAATTGTCGATTATTGGTGGTGACTTTGTTTTATTCCACTTGAAATGATAGATCCGTGACCATTTCGAAGGACATACCTGATGAACTTTTGATGCAAAAATAAAAGATAGAGGCAAATATCATCAATAGCATTATGCGTTCTTTTATAATTTGTCGTTTTTTTCTTGTGTGCTGGATGATCCGAATGAAACTACCAATTCAATTTGTAGGTTTTTTCTTTAGTTAATTCTAAATTACTATCTTAAAATGCGGGCACCGTTTCATTATATCACTGGCATATCATCATAACAATCCAGGTGCATCACACATGCCCCGTCTATGAATAATTATGAAATGGTATCTCTATCATTCACATTTCGATTTGTCGGGTGTGTTTACGTTGCCCATTCAAATGATTCTATAATACTCCGTGATGAAGAAAAAGAGAAAATTGATATTCTCTAGTCGATTTGATTTCGACAATCATTATATCATTCAATTAAATTAAATGATTCCATTTCACTTTAGAAATTGGATCAATGAAATTACAGCAGATTTCATTTCCTAGTATCGGTGTGGCTCTTTGCATTGTTATGGGAACAGTGTACAATCAATTTAATAATAAGTAATTTACCAATTAGAAAAAAGAGATCAGACAATTATCCAATGAACGAAACTTCCTTTTCAACCCATTGATTCGATCCCGGCTATGGCTGACTAATAATTCCATACGCTGCTATTATACCCTTTTATTGAAACCGTCCTTAGCAAGGATATTCTCAGGACCTCAATTAATGTTTCATCAATCCTTCCATGTCAGATAAGTAATCCGATTCAGAAAAAAAATTGCGTTCAGGTCACAACCATCAAATGTAGACGATTAAAATATCATTAAAGGGGATTATCTGATAAATTGAGTCATTTTAAAATTGGTCTCATGTCAAAATAAACATTCTGTTTGTTGTTTCCCTCCTTTATCCATTTATTTTCAAAACTGTTCTTTTCCTTAGCAATGTTATTAATACTGATATTGATCCCATTCCAATGAAACGTTCAACTTTCCATCTCATCATTCGTCTAAAATAAGCTAAAGGATATTAAAACGTTACACATATTTTATTATCTTTGGCATAAATGAAAATAAGAAATCACCAGAACAGATTAATGTCGTATCAGTTTCATGTATTCCGTGGCCTTTTCTTTCTCAGTGCATATCAATTGGCGATTTGATCGCATTTATTGTAGGTGTCTTCTTATACGCAATCTGTCATTTGGTCTCACTTTACTGCTTAAATTCTCTGAATTCATCTAATTTTGTTAAGTAACACCACAGAATGTTAAAGAATTCCTTTTGATGACAATAACACTTGGACGAAATGAAACACTTCTTACTATTGGCGAGATAATATTGTTCGGTTGTCAATAAACGGTATCAACAAACCGAATTAACCTCAACTTTTCAGTACACCAACAATTGAAACGGAAGAGACGAATAAACAAAATATAGTTAGATTGGATAAAAACGCCAGGTAAGTTATTCGATTTTGATACTTTTAGCCCTGAATTTAATATTGAGTGCCAATAAATTTGATTTAAATTCAATTGATTGATTTATATGTACAATGTAATACACATAATTTAATCATTTGGTTTAAATAAAAACTCGCTCGATGTAAAAATGAAAACAATATCATTCGATGAGTGAGAGAATTATTATAAAAGGAAATCAATGGAAAAAAATAAACTGTAATGTTAACTTTTCTTCTTCTTAGTTATTCTGGGTCTTTTCCACAAGTTCCCATTAAGATTTCGTATGTATCAAACAACAAGTAATTTATCCTGTTTCAAATACGGTTTAATATTAAATGAGTCAAGCAATACAGCATGAAGAACAACGACGAAGATCTCAAAGTGATCAAAAACATAACATCATGTTTTATATGCCATACTATGTGAAGCAGTTAACATCCAACATTATGAATTGATTATGATACAGTCGCATGGGAAACAATCTAAAAACAGAAGAAAACAGAAAATTTCAACCGTATTAATGCAACTCCAAATACGAAGCGCACAATTTTAAGAATGGATCCAGAATCTTATGGCTTGTGGGACCTTGTTGTTTTCTTGTAAAATTCAATATTTCGAATTGTTACGATTTTAATTGAATTGAATTGATTCAGAATATAAAACGGAAAAAGTGTGCAGGAAACATTGATTACAATCCAACATTTGCAATTGTTTATATTGAATAAAAAACAATCATGGCCAGAGTCTTTATATAATCAAATTGAATTGTGTACCGTTTTAAACTAAATCAATTTTATTCAATGGGATTAAGCGGAAGAAAAAGTGCAGCATTGTGACGATAACGTTGTTTTTATTCACATCCAGAGACTATCTTTACTGGAGTGAATGAAAAAAAAGACTCTGGATTGAATCATTTAAGGTGTAGTCGCATTACAATTCCTTAAAATTAAGTAATTCATTGACATTTATAATTCAGTGGCTCTCGTTTACCGTAAGCCATAGCAATCCAGCCACATTAATCATCACCAATTATAATTGGCTCAACGTTTTTACTGCACGCAAGCAGAAAAAAGAAAACAACAATCAGACATGAATATCTATTTGGAATTTAATTTAACTAATAAAATTCACTTTTTCCATATCACTTCAGATAAATTCATTCAATATAAGAAACCAGAATCTATTCATCAGGGGCAAAACGAAAAATAAAAGAAATTGGCGAGATATGCAACACCGATTGTGTGAAGATGCGTTTGGTGATCAATCAAAATAACTGACTTTGTAGTGGCAAAACAAAAACTGGTACAGAAATTAAAAATCTCTTAATGTTCATGGGAGCATCGATTGTTGTCATTGATCAGCTTTTAATTCATGAGCAATGGAAGCGAAATGGTTTAAATTGAAATTATGAATTTCGTTATGGGAAATAGAATTCGATATTTGATCTTAAATTGCTGATCGGATTCCAATTAGAAATTATCATCAGACGACTGTAAAGGTAAACCAAAGAGACCGGCGTTTAAAATTGATTTATTTTAAGTTCATCGCTATTTCCAGATCTAATATGAAGGACAGCGAAACACATCTAAAAAATACAAATCCAAAGATTCGGTAACTTTGATGAACTAACTTGATCATAAATGTGTTTTCTTTGAAACAAGTGAGACCTGGTGGCTGTGCAAATCCTCTTTTATATTTCGGCACCATCCTAAATGTACAATTTAACCATTTGGATACTGTTGATTCGATATTCAGTGGCGCTTCGGGGTGAGACAATCATCTCTTTGCACTAAACGATGCATTTAATGTAATCAAATTTGCCAAATCACGTTTAAATCAAACGGATAATAAACTCAATTAGGAGCGTTTAGGCAAAGTATAAATGCTTCGGCCAGCAATAATTTATAATTATTAATTGTAGCCAATCCCTCAGTTTCATTCCATTTGTTTGGTGTTGGCGGCATTTACGTATATGCATTAGACAGACATCAGATATTGGACTTTTAAAAAAATAAACAAATTCGTTTGAAGCAAGTTTGGAAGAGGGATTAAACAGGTAAACAACGTGTTCTATAGAGGAGGACAATACAGAGGTGCTAATAAATTGCTTTTGTTTTCACACTTCACTTAATGGTTCATTAAATTAATAGGCCATTACGAAATGACTGTCTTTTCGGGCACTTTTAGATTAGAACAAGAAGATTAATCCACCATCAAATCATTAAAAGGAGACGATATTATAAAAGTTATTTTTCGAAAAAAATTTAACTTTCTTAAACGGCATAATTAAGAAGTTTGTGATGTTGAAGTTTTCTAACGTCTCAACTGGGAATATATGGAGATTAATGGCAAATCATTAAATATCCATTTCGGAAACGAGAAAATAAATGCATCGAAATAGATTTCGTGTTTTCTAACACAGAGTACTGTTTCAACTTCTGTTGAGCTACTATTACAACTCAGGTAGAATAACTATCCATTTTATATGACGCTCTTTGACTATTTAGAAAATTGAAATTTCTTTGGCACCGTATCATATTGAATTGATATCCTGCTTTTTCACACATTAAAAGAGCAAAAACTGGATAGATTAGCGATTTTGAAAACACCTAATTCGGAAAGGTGTGAACAGACTCTCAATATCCATTTCCTTTTTCCTGATGAAATAAATTCGAAGAGGATAACTGTTGGCATCAGATATTAAATAACTGCTAATACACAATGCACCTTGTTCATCACATATAATTAATGGACTCCGTCGTCAATAATTAGACAGGTAAGAATCTTTCAGATGCAGAGGTGTTAAATCATAAATCTAATACCACCCCGGTCAGTTGAAGGAACGAAATTATATGAATTAAGATAAAATTTAAACCAAAAATAAGAGCACTGAACTGAGAATTATTGGCTCATCGGTTAGGGAATTGATGATAATCGCTCCAAATAGTGTAATTTAAAGTGCATCTCATCGACAACGATGGAACCATAGTATTATCACCTTTCAGTCAACTGGAATGAAGATGCATAGCGTTCAATTACTTTGGCAGTTCATTGAGCACTGATTATGCCAATCTGAATCAATGTGATGTTACCATATTCATAATTGACTACATGAAATGAACGAACGAGGTGTTAACTTTTAGCACTTCGAACATATAATTTACGAAACAAAATTATCATCGATTACGTGTAAAATTTTTATTTTAAGTTGTGTTTCTTGAATGGAATTCAAATTTATAATTTGTAATTTTATTCATTCAAATATCCATTGAAGCGTTAGCTCAATGTTGACTGAATATGAATCGGAACTCAACCATGATATCTATTCATCCCACCGCATTGCACTTTACTAAAACCAAAAAAAAAAAATAATTCGATGAGATAATGAGATTCTTGTTAAAGAACAAGCCGCTGAATTACGAATCCAATTACCTCTAAAACAATTCCTTCACAAAACAGAACATCAAAAACTACATGGTTAGAACAACAGCAACAACATCGAATAATTTCAATTTAAACGATGTTCGATGATCATAACATTAGCATTATTTGTGGAATAAACAACAAGACTGCTATATTGGCACATAATACAACAGAGAATCATTGAGATTGTTGATAGCACACAATTCATGGGGAACATTAGATTGAATGAATATTAACCTTTATGTCCATACCTTTATGGCTTATTTGCATATACTCAGTGTATAGTGTGCGATCTAATTGATAAGCGTTCACGTTTTCCGCTGTCGTTTATTTGATGCACGCACAATCATCATTTCAATTCATCTGTGGTGAATGCAAATATTCACTATTTTTTACTTTAAAGTTTAAACTGAACAGTTTCCGCGTATTTTCATTTTTAAATTTCATATAAATTTGAATTTAATGATCAATTCAATTCCAGAGCTAAGAAATCAGTGTAAAGTGCATTTGATCAACTCAACTGTACCGGAGCTGATCGCTGATAACAAATCAGTTATTTTTTCTCTTATTCAATGAAACTAGTAAATTACCATAAAACATGTCGTTTGGTGCTTTCATAAATTCAAGAAATTCAATTGTGTATGTCACATTGTGCCTCAATCAATATGATTCCATTATGTCACATTATTTGTTAATTTATATCAGTAAATGATTTTCGATTTACCGACAATCATTCATATCAATACAATATTTTGGGTGATTTTTGTAACGATCAGAAAAATGAAACGGTTTGCAAATTGTCTGTCAGTAAATTTGGCATTGTTTTACCATGAATCTTAATTTGGTCCAATTCAATCTTAATACCATTCACTCCTTTTACTGTCTATCAACTGTTGATCATATTCTGTTGATGATATCTGTTGATATTTGTACAAGGATTATTTATTGATTTCCAACGGTTTTTCCTAATCATTGATCGTGTGCGTTCATCAAATGCATCTGTCGCATAAATACAAACAGAATAAAATTTCTATTCAAATATAATAAAAATTTAAACTCGTTGACTATTCGATTTACGCTATTCAGTATATAGTTTCAATTAGTGAACTGAGAATGGTAATAAGTATAACACCTTGACGCATTAAAATGTACAATATGAATGCGAAGGTATGTAAACATTAGTGTTACGTTCAAGTTTAAAGGAAGCGATAAGGCTCAAATTAGAATCACATCCGATTCCGAGGAAATAATATTCATCTTCAGGTCATTTAACTTTTAATTCCATTGGCTCTATTGTTTCCAATGACGATTCTATGAAGGATTATTCCTCATCTCATTAGTGCACCAATCAAATATTAAGTTTCAATTTGTGCTACTTTAAATTGTATTCATGGAAATTATTGTTATTCTTTATACAAAATCCAATGTCTTCAGTTTGGTTAGTTTTCTTTTCACTCTCAGTCAACGTTTGATACTTTACAATTGCTATTTTTATACACAAAAAAAATTCTTCAACGAAATAAGAGTATGGTTTTGACTCCTCAGAAATCACTTGCGATTTCGAATAGTTTTTTAAGTCATTCGTCTTGAAACGTACCGTATACCATTACTTTATGCGGGTACTTGAGAACAATATTTGCATCTTAATATCAATTCACTTGGTTATTACTGTTCACCGTATGTTAAAAATTTATATAAAAAAAAATATTAAATTGCCGCCACCGTTTGGATAAAAGATCCCGCATAATACTCTTAACTGCAGAGCTTCAAGACAGAGAGAAGTAATATTTTAACTATTCGTTCGGAAAATGATCTCTTATGATAATTGTATGGTGTTCTTTATCATAAAATTGCACAACTTGATAAACCGCATTCAGAAGTTTTGTCAATCACTTGAGACCAGAAAGTTAGCTACATAATCGTTGCACTCCAACTGTGACATTGTTTATCAATGGTTCATATTAAAATAAAATAAAAATATATTCTGGACTACCAGGAACTTAAAATGCACTTAATGCATGAATTAAGAAATGTACAGTTGTCTTTTATGATTTTACGCATATTGAAGTGTTTCGTCTCAATTCGAATTCAAGTGCCGTTTGACTCCAAACGAAAGAGAAACGAGTCTGGATTTCGAGGAGCCACATGCAATTTCAAATCCTTTATGATACAGGACTCTGTTCAATTTTAATTATCTGATGGAACGTGATTTCATACAAAACCCTGAATTAATGGAATAGAATCAATGAATGTTTATCAAAAATTCAACGGTAAATCCAGTTAATTGAAAATCGAATGATTTGATAACGCCCAATCGAAGGATTTGACCGTTTTTCTATTTTTGTTTCAATCGGTGATTGTTTCATCAAAGGATCATGGCGGCGTTATCGACTAAAGGGTTGGATGTTGTATGATAAAAGTCACGGATCCTTTCGAATTATGCTGGCTCATTACTGAACTTGGTTGTAAAATGGAGTGCCACGAATTCAAAGTTATTAATTATTGTCTTCAGTATTCATCGTTATTTACTGCTACCCGATTAATTACAATGGATCAATGCTATTTCTATCGATGGGTTACTTAACTATCCAAAAGGATTATTAAATTCGTTACAGATCAATTTCACGTGCATAGTCGTCCCTAGTCTAGTTCTATGATATTATCAAATACTCCTGAACAAAGAACAACGGTGAACAGTTAATTTTCCATCATTCGAACTAATGGGTTGAATTTTGTCTGTATTACAAATTCTCATAAATGCACAGAGAAAATCTTTCAAGGTTTTTACTTGAATTGCTTTCTAAGTGTTTTAATGAAATAAAAAAAAAAAAAATTTATTTCTTCGTTTATTCCCGCTGGCGATATTTTGCTACACTCTCTAATTACCTACTGTGAATTTAGTATGTTTCAATTTGGTTTCGTTTATCAGCCACACATCGTTACTGATCGCTGTTAAGTTTTATGATTTGTGCATTTTAGCAATACGCTAAATTACATGTGCGTGGTACATTGCAATCACATTACAATTTACTAGCGGGAATTCATTTAAGAGACGCAATTTTAATCGCGCCTTTTCATTAGTTTTATTTACTGTTTCCAAGTGTCGAGTGTATTTTACTGTTTTTCATCACAACGTGTGTAACATAATTCTTATACACATTCAGTAATGTTTAATAATTCATACATATATGGATCAGTTATGTCCTTGAAATTTCATCAAGCAATTCAAATTCTCCATTTATTTTAATTATTCCTTGCTAAGCAAATATATTTTAAAAAATTTCTTAAAATTTTAAAAGCAATTTTCAGTAGTTCATGAGTTTTTCTTATTTATATTATTTGACGTTCCGTAATACATTTTTTTTTTTAAATCTACAGAAAAGACGAGAAAAATCGAATCATCTGGCCATCTACAGCGAAGAACTGCAACTGAGGTAACAAGAAGGTGATCATCACACTTGATTCCATTCTATTCGGATCGCATCCTGATGATCGTTGTATTGGTTGGATGGGAATCTGAGTGAATCCACATTTCTCCTTCTACGTACGCGGGTGCATATTGAACATTTCATAAGACAGGTAAATTTTTATACGATTCTATAGCCCATCTTGCTTTTCCATCCACCTTTAGTGTGATATTTCAATATTCTTGACTCTTTACTCCACCGTATTCTTATGGGCGCCATGCGACTCACGTCTCTTGGCACGCGCTATGTCGAAATCTAGAACTTAGCGTCTTGGATTCACGATCAACTCGGTATTTTTCGACAATCGTTTTCATTCTCTTCCATTCTATTCGTGTTGTATCTGTACACATCAGTTGCCCTTACTTAATGGTATTCTTGTAGTGCTCAAACACCATCATCATCTGCAGGCAGATGTACAGGCACCGATCGGTTTTAAAACAGTATGACTGTGACTGATGCCAGGTAGCGAAACCGATGCGATAAGAACACGTACCAAGTGTACAAGTATCCATCAGAAAGAAGTGGGGGCCGTATCAAATCCCTATTCACTACTTTAATAAAAATGAAAGAATAAGAACACCATTGAAATTTGATCAGTTTGTGTAGCGAAGAATCATCAATGATTCTTTTTCATTCATCGGTTCGTATTAGCACATGTGGTGTTTATAACAAATACGATTAAAACTCGTAGGAGCTGTACGCACAATGATCGAGGGGAATAGGATCATCAACTTATCCGTATGTGTGTAGGGGTGTGAGATGCCACTAAACCATCGACAGGTAACTGAGTACAAAACAGTAGGGCATAGGACGAAGGGTTTCATTCCGACACAGTCAGTCAGAGAGAACAAGTTAAACTGTTTTTTATTTGATTATTTCTGTTCCGTTTAACTTATACAACAATTTTTGAGTTTTTTTTTGTTCAATTCTTTGATTTTGTGATCTCAGCTATTTGTTTTTTGTGTTTACAACTTTGATTCGTAACAACAAGAGAAGTAGAACTCAGAACAGCATTCAGAGTACCAAATCAGTTTTGTATAATCCGTTGACCAGTGTAGTCGTGTTTTTGATAAAAAGAAACTGTTATCATTAAGTGATCGCAATAAACGAAGTGAACTTTTAATTAAAGAAAATTAAGAACTTATAATCAAGTGTTTCTGAATTGAAAATTTACCAAAGAAATTTTCAATTTCGAATTTATTTAAATAAATCATTAAGAAAGCAACTAATGGCAGCAACCTTAATTCCAAATATGACTTTGGGACAACTTAATAATATGAATTCAATGCACAGTATGTTGGGAAATAATTGTGTGATCGTATCATCAACAAGTGGAAATCAAAATTTTGGTGGTACATTAAATCATGGTAAACGACCAATTGCACCAGCACCAGATCATCGTACACCAATGGGGATGCATAATATTAAGACAACAATGAGCAAGTGTAAGAAAATGAAGGGTTACATAAATCAACCACAGCCAGTATCAGTTGCACGGCGTAATGCCAGAGAAAGGAATCGTGTTAAACAAGTGAACAATGGTTTTGCAAATTTACGTCAACATATACCACAGCATGTAATTGAAGCCCTAAGCCATGGTGGACGGGGTGCAAGTAAAAAATTAAGTAAAGTGGATACATTAAAATTGGCCGTTGAATATATTCGTCGTTTACAAGATTTAATCGTTGAAACAGACAGTGAATCATCATATAATATTAAGTGCAGTGTAGCAAATTCGATCTCATCGCATAACTCTGATGTGTCCACATCATCATCGACATCCTCCAATTATATTTATGATTCTCATATGCAAATTGATATGAAACCAATGACATCGATTCAATATTGTGAATCTTCATCGTCACCGACACCCTCATTTGAATCAGATGCTTCATCGGGTTATCAATATCTTGAATTCCAAGACAATATGAAGTATGCAACACAGTATGATAGTTATAATACAACAAATAGTCCCGATGATGAACTCCTGTTTGATTGTATTACATCGTGGCATCAGCAACAGCAGCATCAAATGCAACATCAACAGCAATTGCAGCAACAATAGTACAACAACTGTGAATTCACGAATCATATAAATGGTAAGTTTCATTTTTTTTGAAAATCTTTTAATTCCGTGAACACTTGAATCAATTGTGTGTGATCAACTTAACGAATTTCAAATCGGTTGTGTGGGAAATTTTGATTCCATTAAAGTCAGGTCAATTTTCATCAAGCAAAAAAATCAGTGATCTAGTGAATTAAATGTTCTCAAATTTTGGCAAAGAAACATAAATCGTTTAAGATTTTTCCTTTTTGGTTTTTGAATTATGCAACTTGTAATGCACCTAACTTTGTTTTTTATGTTTCTTGTAATTGATGATTTTTACGATGGTTCTTTTTTTTTTTGTTGGTTTTGTTCAACAAAAATCTGTCCTCCCGGTTTGTCTGGAACATATCGAGTAACAGAAAAGAGCCAGTGCCAAACATGGTCCATTGGATGAAAAGATTTCTATTGTGTGCTCCAAATCGTTAGACCTTATAGTTATAAGAAAAGAGACGAAAATAAAACATTCAGTATTTCTAAGATTCATTCAAATCTTTATTGAAATGAAAAAGTTTAATTCTTTACGTTATTATGCATACATGAATTTACACAATGAGAATAATTCTATCTTGAACAACGAATCGTTTGACTGGTATCAACACACGCCAAAAGGGAAAATATCAAATAAATAAAAAAACTTAAAAAATCTCATTGAATCCAACAAAAAATGAAATGATTTCGTGAATATTTCAGTAATCGATGCAATCTTTACTTGAGTTCGACTGTTAATGTTGAGCTAAATGAGATTTCTACCTGAAAGTAATATCGTCAAAACAGGATCAATGAATAGAATCCTGAAAGAAAAGAATTTTATTTTTTTTTTCTTTAAGATGAGATATAGAGTTTTCTTATTCCTCCTCGTTTATTTTTTTACATTTTTGATTGTCCTATGCTTTTATATTTTGTGTTGTCATCAGATAAATTTGACTCTGGCAAAAGGAATATAAATTTAGTAAAATCAATTTTTTGTATTTTTCATATTCCTTTATTCCCGTCTCAGTATCAAACTTAAGAAAATCAGTTTTTTTTTTGCAAAAGAAATATGAGGAAGCACAAAAATTTCAGTGAAATTGTTAATCTCACCTTAAGCTGCTCATTTAAGTGCGTACGCACAATTCTCCGTCGTGGTAAAAAATAAATTCGAATTCTAATTTTCTTGTCAGAGTGTAAATAATATAGTACCCAAGATCAATCTAGTGTCTGAGGATAAAATTAAAAACGATTGAAATGATAGAGCAATGGCACAATTATCCATAATAATTTGTGCTTCTGTTGATAACTTCAGCTAATGATAGTGGACCACAAATAAGTATTTACATAATTGGTGGACGTAAAATAACGAATATAAAAGTACAGCGAAGAATAAATGTGCGCCCAAGTGATTCGGATCCATATAATTATGGCTAATAATCTGATGAGATTAAAAAGAATAATTTTATTATGTGTGATGCTGGATAAAATGAAATTATTCACCATTACGATTTGCAAGTAATTCGTTGTAACATTTAGTTTTTAGATTGATTTTATTGCCTTACATTCCCGTCATCTTCTCACAACAACGATAACTATTTAAGATTCTTCATCGTCCATCCACTGTTTATGAACGTCGTTCAGAGTATTCCGAATTCAATGAATTTTCGTGGTTCAAGATTAACAACTTTTCTCATTGAGGTTCATACATATAAGTATGATCTGTTTATGTGACCATATTCATATTCATATCCATATCAATGGTGCGTATAACTGCCCTATGACAACGTAATAAAGTGCAACATAACAACATATAGAATATATTAAATGAACAGCTCAGTGATGAATTGAATCTGAACGTAAAGATCGTTGGAAAAAAGAATATGTTGATTTTCTTGTATCGGTGCAGTATATTCACATAAATCCATTTTCTTTACTCCTGCTACCATTCGTTGTCATTCACAGCATCTCAAATTTCAGGTTCATTCCATTCAAAAGAATCTCGTCTCTTGGATGCTGAAGATTGAAATTATTGTTGATTCTATACACATAACCGATTCATATAATTAAACTTTCATTATTTTTGTAATTTTTTTTTTAACTGTTTCAATTTATTAATCATTTTTCTTCTTCTAATTTTTACAGAATCTCGATCCTCGTGTGAATTTATTGTGAATTCGTGATACAGAAGAAATCCAGTTAAACATTCAATTCCAATGTAATGGAATGGGGAACCGCCAACATATAAAAATGATCTAGTCAATTGAATTATTAGAATTACCTCCTATCTTAAATGTACATATACATATATAATGCAGAGGCAGCAAATAAATTACCGATTCACATCACATCCCATATAGTGGAGCAAATAACGAGCCTGTACAGATAATTTAGTATTTTTTTTTAAACGAAAGAAATTCTTTGTAAATCAAAACGATCACGCGTCTCGTTTCAATCAATTTATTTTATTAAGATTAAGAAATCATCCAATACATTGGAGAGTTACAATCTCAGGTTTTATTTAAATGAAAAAAAAAGAAGATATTGCAACATTGGTCGCATACCACACAAATGAAGAAAACAAATACGAAATCGCAAACGATACGTTCACCTGTGCCTTAATTAAGATCAATGTAGTAATGATTAGTGCCTAAGTATTTGATAATAATTTAGTGCCTTCCCAGTGGTAACTGGGAATCCAGGAAAAACACTTGTACAGTAGTCAATAAGATTAGCGATCACATTAATTAAAATCAAATAGTAAATTAATGTTAAATGTAAATAAATGAAGAACAGAAAATAAATTAAAACTATGAAATTTATGTTTTTTTTTTCTTATTCTTTTAGAAATTCATTGAATTTATTAGATTCGTTCAATAGTTGACCAAAACGGATTCTCAGTCGAAAGATTTTGCAGGTTTTCATTGAATCGAAAGTCGTCATCACATCCTATTTGAATCAAATATGAATAAACATAAACGGGAATTCCGTTCTTGTTATAAGAAATTCAATCTTCCTTATCCTCCCCTCAGCTTTTGTACTTTCATTCACCTTGACGAACGTCGTCACACTTCATTCAATTGATAAAACAGTTTTGAAATGATCTAAACTACATAAATATAAGTAAGAAGGCGTTCTGCAATGTAATGCCCTTCAAATGCATGTCTCAGAACATAATTGTTATTGCTTGTATGGTTGTCTTATGCGATTTCCCATATTACACACGTGATTGATATTTGATACGAGTTCTTTTCAGAACTAAATAAGAAATAAGAAATAATATAAAGTTCACCAAAAAGAAATAGAATCCTTAATGGTCGGCCTACTTCCTCACCGGAACACTCATAACTCATAAGTATAGGTTTGTTACGTAGTTCGTCAATTGTGAAACATTTTGAATTTTGTAATTTTGCACCTCGTTATAAAATTTGAATGCAATTTGAGATCGTCTGCTGATGAAGTGTGCCTCACGTTATCTTAATCTATTAAGATCTTATGAATATTTATGAATTTGATATACGAATTCTATGAAGAATTATGAGTACTTTAGCATAACAATAGTGTCTATTCAAATGAATATTAATAATTACCTGTGCTGTACGTGCCGAATATTATTCAACTGAATCAAACTAATCTTATTCATTTAATTTTTATATTGAAATCACTGATCCCGTTATTGTGAACTAGAAAACATATTTGTTGCGGTTCCAATGAAATCTACGTTCACTGTCTATTCTGTCTATGGATGGGATTAAATGAAGATGGTCTGCCCATTAATAAATTGAAAATGAAATGGAAAATACCTTTGGCAAAGATTCACCATTCGGCGGTTGAATTTAAATTAAGGAATTCGTTGCTCCGTATAGACCACCCAGAAGGATTCAGTGATCTAACCCTTAAGTCTAATTTTCTTTCTAATGTGGAAATGACGTTGCTTATTGCGCCAGGTCACCGATCTAAACGGATTAGAAAACGATTCTACGATATTCCGTTTTTCTTTTCTCAACAATATGCGGATTCTAAAGAACCAGCGTGATTTAAACAAATGATTCGGTTCATTATTTCGTTAAGCCATTAAGTCCTTAAGAAACTGCTGATTCAGTAGCACTCTACATCGAATGACAGAATTAAAATGAATTCAAGATCAATTGACAGCTTCTTTATCGTTGCCTCTTTCGTTTTCAATTTAATTTAATCATTCAACACTTTATTAGCTATCCGCAACAACGCTGAATGAACTCTCAGTGTAATTTTAACTCTCTTACAATTCGTTGTGTATATTGGAATTTCCATTGTTTTCAAACCAACATATCGATACTCATTGACGGGTGGTGTCTTCTATCCAATTGCCAGCGTTACAAGTTACAACACCATCTCATTCAATTACGGAAACGAGATTAAAATCATTTCTTCTTTTAACTGTGATACAGCCTTTCAATATTGTGAGAATTGAATTAATACAAATTATTTAAAAGTTTTTAGGACACAAAAATTGAATGGAATAATCCAATTGAATTTATTATAATGATCAGTGATCACTTGAAGCGGCTTGTTCACTTTGATGGTTTCCCTTTCCGTCGTCCACCAAACGATTGCAATTCAATCGAATGGACTTTTAAATAAATTGAAGATCAAAAAAAAAAAAAAGAAAATAAAACAACAGAACCAATTCGATTACTTTATTTTTATATTCCCTTTTAGCCTAATTGATTGAAGTGGTTACAACGATTACCTGTATGCTGAACAGAAACCCATATTTACATTTCAATTAAATTAAACTGTTTCGTTTCTTGTGCTTTTTGTTGTGCGACCCATAATTTTCGAACACCCAATTTGAATGAGAAGATGCCGCCTAACAGAATCTGTTTTGTTTTTACTAACCATCAATGAATTCAATCGAATTTTAATGAATTGGTTTTGAATCGAATCCTTTTCATTCATTATTTGTCGATAATTTATCATTACTTGATATCGGCTGTGTAATTTAGTGTTCAATCATTGCGATTTACTATTAACGTTGAATTTTAATTCGGCAAAAAACAACAAATTATATTCACAATAATGAAATTGTAGAAACGATCGGAATAATGATGAATGAATAAACTGAATGTCCTTTCGGTTTAGAATTCCCACTATTAAAAACAGCGGATGTAATAATTTCTATTTCCCAACCAATCAACTAGATCGATTTACAATTTCTAAATTACCTGCAGTTATTATCGACATTTCCTTTTCAGCTGATCTAAAAATCACACTTTTATTTTTATTCCTGTAGGCTGTTATTACAACATAAATTACATTTAAAAATTTATAACCAAATGTCACGCAATTGTTAGCAATAAAAGGATATCAAAGCCGGCACAAGGTTTTGCCAGTTTCAGGAAGTTATGGGCGGTTTAATACCGATCAAACTCACTGATAATATTCTTGAACATTCTATGATACAAATATTTGATTTTTGAAACAGAAAGAAATTAAAAAATTGTTCATTGATTCCATCAATCGCATGATTTAAACAAAATCCAAATAAAATTGATGAGAATTATAAAATCCGCTTATGTGTACCGTCAGTGGCTGATGAACCAGAACGTTAAATAATCATCGAATAGAGATTATGATTCTTTAAATTGACTGTAATAATATTCAGTTAACGATTACATTCGACTGTATGATGGATTCTGTTTAATGGTTCCACCTGAGGAATTATGAATTTCTTTCTGCTTCAATTGAACAACTGGATCCATCGATTCCTTTATTACTTCAAATACCTGCCAAGTCCATCCACAGTAAACTCATCAAGTGTAAAGTTTAAAAAATTCAAGTATTTCCATGATGACATTTTTCCAAGTAAATTCTCTTCGGATATTTAAATTCCGTTCTTAGACAGGTACCCCAAATTAAATGAAGAATATCGTGAAATCTGTGCGCCAGTACATTCAACGATATTGATTCAAGTGAACCATTTAAATTGTAATAAAAGAACATTGATGCCAAAACGTTCACAACAGTGTGATTCATTCATACAACGTATGGCTATTTTTCCCGATAAACTATTGGGAATCACAATATCAAATTCACTTATCCACTGTAATAGATTGAGAGAGTTAAAATTACAAAAAAAAAAAAATAAAAGAAAACAAACTTCTATTGAATTACCTTAACTTTTCTGCCAAGATATGAGCACGTGTGCACACCGTTTCCTGTTAACTATCTGTAGAATACTTAGATCATACTTTAGTTTGATATCTACAATGAATTCATTCAATGGTTATTTCAAGAAATCGGTCAGTACTACTCAATTGATTCAAGTAAATTCTATACCTTTAGTTTGGCTAGTTAGTTATTCCATGATTCTAACTATTTAGTTTTTGTTTATTTGTACCGATGTAATTGTATGTATATATGAACAAATAAGTGGTAAATAAAAAAAAAACCGGAGTGGCCAGGAAGTATCAGTTAATTATCTGTGTTATATCAATGATTTTGTGCAAAATAAACTAGACGAAAGTTTGATAAAATTACTTATATTGAGATATAAATGTTTCAATGGTTTTTTTCATCTATTCTTAAGCCTTGGTTATTATGAATGGAGGTAAATGAAAATAAAACTGACTATTCAGTTGTTGAACGAAACAGTTGGACATTGGAAAAGCGTAGTGGTAATCGATAACAATGAATTCATTATGATATAATGAAAATGAAATGCCACACTTGGACACCTATTGAGTTTAATAATAATAAAGTTAATACCATATAGAGGTCAGTAGTTTTATACTGGATGCTGGCAATATCTCAATTAGACATCATCTGTCAGATTGTCAATCGCCAGTTAATTACTGTGTCCTCCTGGCTAATTACAATCACCAGAATTACTACAACGGATATTAGGAAGTTGTCGCCAATGACTGCCTGCTAAGCTGCACTATACATAACAGTTCCCTTGGCTCCCATTAATTTACGAATGAGATTATACCATACGATAATCATTCTTTCTGCAGAATTGAAACATTAGCAAATCCACAGAGGTGTGATTAAGATGAACAAAACAAAATTGATAGGGGCCAATCATTTGTTCTATTGCATCCAATGGTTTATTGGTGAATTTTTATACCTTTGGAATTTATTTTGCAAAATACCGATGTATAAACCACATAATAATGATTTTATGTGTGACAGTCAAAGATAAGATAAAAACGGTTATAAAACATATATCATTATTCATTCAGTTGAAAAACATTGAATGCGGAAATTTATTGATTTCGCCACAAAAACTTTGGACGAAGCAATAAAAGGCCACCATTTATTCATCATTGATTGGCATCTTGTACCCGGGGAGTGATGACCAAAAACTGGCCACTAGATAAATTGAAAAAAAATAAAAAATAAATTGGTTTTAGCTCACCGCACACAAATATTCATAGTGGATGAATATCAAGGTGTTCTATTAATAATGTTCTGTACTGGGTTAGAGACTACCCAATGTTTACATTGCCGTAGATGCGTAAATGGAACGTGTAAGGCATACTTATCTTGTATTTATTGAGGAGTGATCACCCATAGTGGACAATAGAAAACAGAAATAGAATAAGATCTATGAAAATGGAAGAGGAATAGGAATATGCATTATGAACCAAAATGTTTAATAACATTGTGGTCTCTTATGGCGCATTTTGCATTCATCCAGGATATGTTGCTTTATATTTCTTCATTGTCAACCTCTGTTAATGTCTTTTGTCGCACAGGAATGGTAAAGAAGAAGGACGACCATCATGGAGACCTCACAGGTAAGTTTAAAATTTCTTTAGCACTATAATGATGTTATACGTCAGAGACTGAATGGTACGGATATTTAAAAATATTGACTAAATAGCAATAAATATGTAAACAATCCGTATTATTTTGCTAAGTCCATTTGCAGTTTTATAAAGAAGTTCTCATTTCTTTTTTTTTGTGAAGAAAACAATCACTAGAGAACTTTTTTTATTTTATTTAAATTCACTGTTCGAAAGAGTATCAAATGACCCATTAGTGCATTCAAATTTAAGGTATATACTGTTTAGTTTATTGGAAAATTCATCTATTATTTATTATTTTTCATTTAAATAGGATCACATTGCAATTTATTTGAATTGCATAAAGAGAAGAATATTTAATGTGTCTCAATCAAAGTATATCAATATGCGCCACCAAGCTGTGCTAATGAATAGATCAGTAGAATTCATTGAATAATTTTATTCAATTTGACTGTCAATATGATTGGGTAAAATATTATGAAGATTTCATTATTTGGCAACCACCATCGAAGAATTAACAACTCAATTCATTTTAATTCCATTGAATCGTATTTTACTCGACCAAATGAATGTACAATGTAAATGTCCTGGCAACTGATACTACTGGACGATAAGAATTTTGTAATTTTTTTTTTCCTTAAAATTCAATGAAACAGAAGATTACTTGTACACGTATTTGATTAAAATCAAAAACAATTTTCCTTTTAACACTACCGTCTTTAATATCCATTGTTTTAATTTATTCATGTTCTTATCGATTGTTAACGATGTGACTTATAAAACGATGTACCACTGATTTTCACAAGATGAATTACAGATAATCTGCTTGTTGTTTCCTTTCGTACTAAATATATTGAATGATGATAAAGTGGAAATTGTTGCATTAGCATAAACACCTCTCCCATAATGTTTATCCCTTGTAACAAATACCGGCAAATAATCAATGATCACTTTTTGTAATTTTATAGTGGAATTAAATTCAATTAAACGACAACAAACCAACAGTGTATAACAATAATCGATGGGATGCGATCTGAACTGGTACCTTATCATGGAATTGTCGATTCTTTTACAGACAGACAGCGAATGAGTCGGAACACTTACTGCACTACTCTCTGTTCAACTGTATGGTAATGCACACGGCTACTACAATTGGTACGGCAGCCCCAAAATGAGTGGCAATCATGATAAATGCAGATGGTCATATTGAATCCATTGATTCAAAACAAGGTGAATAACTATATCTTGCAACGATCAAGAATAAAAAAAATAAAAACTGAAAAACTGATTTCCAAATAAAATGCAACCAACGGAAATACTAAAGAAATATTTTACAGTGAATTGTAGAATTTTTAAAATCATTTAACCAATTGGTTAACTATGGTAAACAACCGTTTACCTTTATTATTATAATATTGTAATTCAGTTCATATTCAATAAAGATCGTATAAAGTGGGTCTTAAAATTAAATAAAATGAATATAAAGAATACACAACAACGTTTTGCAGAACAAAAATTGTTTTCTTATTGGGAAAAATACAGAGAAATAAAATTTTAAAGGAAATTTGCCGGCACCAGTACAATTCAATTGCTTAAGGATATGTTCATAGTCATTATGAAACGATTTTGGTATATGAGTGCGTTACTTTTATGCTGTTTTTCGCCACAATTGAAGAACATGAACTAAAGAACTGAGTTCACCCCAAAGCATTACCATGGATAATATAATTTATTTACTTATGCAAACATTTCGTTAAAAGTGTATAAAAATTATACAATACAATTCTGTTTAAGATAAATTCGATTAAGTGTACCGCCTTTTAGCCTTTCACATATCTTTTTTTTTATTCATACAAAATGAAATAATATATCCGATAGTGTACAATGATAATGATAAAGATAAAATTAATTCAATATGTTCATTTTCATTGATATGGGAAAATGATAAATTGTGTTTATTACATTTAAAACTGATTAAAGTGTCTTAATTATTCGAACCTCTTTAACGATCTAACGAATTTTATTGTAGCCATATCATTTGGCCAGTATCAATTGATCAAGTGGCCAAAGTAACAGAAAAAGAAAAAAAAGGAACTTCAGCCTTCCATTCTAAGAAAATGCAATAAATTATAAGAACATTAACTGAAATTTAGCTGCGAGTCTTAAAGAAATAAAATATTGTTTCGTATTGTTATTTGAATTGATATCATAACGCTAATGAGATTGAACTAATTTTCATCGGTTTGTTTAACTGAATCTGAGAAGTGTTAAATCAAATTGTGAACAATAGAGAGATACACGAATAAAAAAAAAATAGCCAGCTAAATTATGTATCATGGTGAGAAATTATGATCATTTGTGTTAATCAGAATCTAGTTCATGATGTGTTAATAGTATTGTTCTTTTAAATTTTATAGATTTTGATTCAAGGAGATACTTTGAGGTTTACCGAAATACAAGGATTCTATGAAGACACCGCATCTAACATGACATTGGAACAGGTACATTTGGTTTATAAGACAAATACACTTGAATTGGACAGGTTGAATTTTGCCATTATTGATTTGTGATTTTTACAAATATTTTAAAATGCATTAAATAAGATGGAACACTCCTCCAATGTTTCGTTTAAATTAAATTTAAACGTATACAAAATACAAATTGATTATTATTTATTTGTTTTATTTTAGTGGCTTGTAGTTCTTTGTGGTCGATTTGACAATAATAGTAAATCGTGTCACTTCATGGAAATAGGAAAATTATAGGATGACCAAAGGAGACATTTAAGATAAAAAAAAAATCGAAAAGGCGTTACCAAGATCAATGAAGTGACTTTGAATATATCGAACATTTCTCTTCTTTGCGATTATGGATTTATATTTATTTTATTCTGGTACCAATTTCATTAAATGTTTGTTGATTTTAGCCATATAAAAGTGAACATGCCGACGGTTGTTATGAATTTATAACATTTGATGTCTGATGCTAATTGAATTGATACGTTATAAGTTGTTCTTCTTTATGTTATGTTAATAATACATCGCTTCGCTTTCACAATAGTAAACATTTAAATAAAATATAATTTAACATTTAATGTTTCACGAGTCATAATTTCAAGTGGCAATCTAGGACATAAAAATTGAATTGAATGCATTAATCCATATGGTTCAGTCTATAGTCCTGATAAATCGTATGAGATTTAGTTTTATGTGTGCCCGCATTTTTAGCATTGATATGACTCCATCTGGTACACCATCGAATTACAAAATGTTTTTTTTATTATTTTTTTCCCAATTTAAGTGATTTTCGATTAGTCCGATTCAGAATTGAAATAAATTTCACTTTGGCTTATTACTGTTCGGATCAGTGAGGATCACCATCAGGCACATCTGTTTAAAGTTTTTTTTTTTATTATTATTTCGTTTGTTAATGAATACATTTCGACTTTATCTTAAGTCACTGATGCATAATCGCCTCCGATTTAAAGTTTTCTCATATAAAAACTCATGGAATTAATCAAATATCAATTTGAATGCATTGAAATAAGTATTCCATATTGCACAATATGGAACAAAGTGATTGTATAAAGAAATATTAAATTTCATTAGATTGGAAATCATGTGTTTCATATACATATCTCGTCACTTTTGGTTAATACAAAATCTTCGTTAAATGACATCTTAAGACGTTACAGAATAGGTAATACCCATTTAATAATACTCTTAGTTCAATACTATAGAAATTTGAATATAACACGTATGTAAGCTGAAACGATGGTTTCGTTAGTAGTTATTCAATGGAATACACAATATATTTAATATTGTCGTGTGTCCGCCTCACTTTTATCATGTACTTAATAAACAACGGAAAAAATATTGAACTAACTAACTATAAAATGTTTAAATCAATACGCCCTTCTTCTATCAGTGTTTACATAACATTAAAAGTGTGGCACACATCATACTGCCATTAGTCTATTTAACTGGTACGTGTGCCCAACCAATCAATTTGAACATAAATTCGCGAAAAATTTTATTTTAATGGTTTTCGCAAATATTTATTTTATTTTGCGTGAACCGTAAGCCATTAAGTGTGGCCCCAAATTTTGATGTCAATTGTGCCTTGATATGCAATTATTAATCCAATCCATGGACGAAACATTTATTCTTTAAAACTTTCTCCTTGCCTAATTAGTGAAACAAACAGGTAGCTTGTTGATAAATTAAATTCCTGTTGATTCGATTCACCTTTAAGAAAAAACAGATCCGTATTCTAGTAGGCATTCTAATATTAAAATTATAACATAAATAGTTATGTTATTCATTCTTATCGTTAATATGGAATCAAAAGATATTTTATTACTTACGATGTTGGGAACGTTGAATTTTTGTGAGGTTTATCGCCAGACCTATAAATTCAATAATTCTTCCATCAGATTTAGTATGTACAACAGTTAAAGAAAATCCTTATCAACGCACATTGGTTGGTCACATCATTTTTGGTACGTTTAGTTTTTCCAATTCTAGTTAATCTTATGAATGCAGTTAGTAAATGAACAATTTAGCATGCTATAAAGAGAAATTAACATTAAAAACTGTTGAATTTATGGTTCCTTATGATATGAACCTTAACATTTAGATTCTAGATGTTATAATTTATTACATTCGCATAGCATGTGTGGTCCTTCAGCTACTGGGTTAATCAGTCTGAATAGATCAGAAGGAGGGAAAAAAATCAACGATGCCTGTGTGACATAATAAAGAGTTAATTTGGAATTTTATGTCTCGCTGACATGGTAACTTGTTAGTTCTCCAGCTCACAGACAGTGGAACAAATAGATTTTGATTATGCGTTATGCCCTTTACGATACCAAACCACAAATGACTTCATATTGGTTATTTATCGTTTAAATGCATTCACGTTTATTTTTATCGTTGTGTTTTATCAATCGAATACCATCTATAGTAGTTCCATTCGTTTCACTCGTCTATTAGTCAGAGTCATAGTGTTATTGGTAATTACAAGGGCCAACATAAGGTATACATTCAAATGTTCATAACATTTCTTCATTAGATGATTTTAATTTGTGGCTTATTATATGATTTCATTAATTTATTTAATGTCTATCATCAGCATCATCGTCGTCAACTAATAAGTGTTTATCAGTAAAAATGGTGGTCCATTTACATTGGACACGTTAATTTTCAATTTTGATTATTATCTGTATCATGTGGCGCTTAAATATTCTTAGAAAATTTCGAGCGATCTATCCCATTGTTTCAATCGTTGATTATATGAAAAATTGGTAATGTAATATTCATGTTAAAGATTAATTAATTTCACATACTAATGATGTACTTTAACATTCTCTTCATTATCGATAAATCACTTTGACCAATTAATTTACCAATACAATATGGTTGACCCATTACGAATGATCACCTGTAATGAATAGTAATACGATTTGCAGTTCATTTTTATATTCAAATGTGATATAAAGGAATAAAAACTTTAAATCCATTACGGATCGTGTCTTGGTTTCCGGTCAATTTTAATTGTACGAGTAAAAAGAAAACTTATTCATCTCATTTAGTTGCTTAGCTGGTCACCATTGTTATGTTGACGATCTATAAGAGAGGAAGAAATCCATATCATATTGATCGGTATGCTTTTGTATATTCATTCAGTTCTGGTCTCTGTGGCTGTACAAGTGAGTTCCGTTTACCAAAATGCCAGTGCACTCTTGGACGGTGTCGAGTCAGTTAAGATGAAATGCGGTAACAGCAGCTACCTTATATTGCATTCAATCAACAAATGAAAAATAATACTAAAGGGAATCTCTTCTCTTCAGTTATGGACAAAAGATATCTAATCAAATGGTAAATTGAAAGTACACTCTCATTGAGCGTCCATCTTATTCATTCATAGTGCATACACGATCAAAGACAAACGATCATCGAAAATACTACGATATACATATTCGGATGTGGCTTTTGTGAAAACTGAAAATATTTGAATAGAATTTCATTTAATGAAATGTATTTCGAATTGAACAATGGTTCCTATGAAACCAATGTAAAATAGCCATGAAGTAAACGGTAACACCGGAACAATATTTTCCATAAAATAATGGATCAATGCTCAGTGTGCAACCGCCATTCAATCATTTCTTTAAGATCATCTCTTTGGTATTGAGTCTATAATATTTTATTTTATTCACTCAATTGTTGTTGTTGCTTTTTTTTATTCTTGTCTCCAGTCTCTGTGGAGAGTTTCAATTTACTTTGATTTTATTTTTCTTTGGTATTGTTGAAGCATCGTTTCCTCAATGCAATTTGTATAAAACTAAAAAAAAACATAAATGAAAAGGAAGTGACAATTTTTTTATTATTTGCTTGATTGTTTTCATATATTACTGAATTGATTTAGGTAATATGGAGAATGTAAACGAATTGAATTATAGTTCAGAGTTTGATAGTTCAGGTAGACTGCAATTAATACTGATGACATTTTACACCCCAGTGTTATTGGAGCCATTGTTCTTGAAACCGAAGTGAATGAAACCACGTTTTTTTTTATTCCTTTGAATGGAGGTGTTAATTTTATCATTACATTCATCTTGCACCTTGGCCAAACAGAACTGCGACACATACATATAATAATATGAAATAAGAAAACCCAAATTTATTCAATTCACATCACACAACAAAAATTGATTGTAATCGAAAAAGAGTTGATTCGTTTTATGGTGAACTGGTAAGGTGTGTGCTGGATAATAATAAAAGAGTTTTCTGTAGCCAATGATATATCAATGTTAAAATACTAAAAATTACATCTAATAATCGTCCATATCATTGAGCAGATGCAATCAATAGTCAACCTAAGAAATGAAAATAAATAAAATCGAAATTTAAATGATGGGTCGGCATTAGAAATACAACATTCACTAACTCAATCACGCGATCAATACAAGAATATTGTACATTAACACTTCATGTTTAATAGTGTATTTAGTTTATTTGTAGCTGTTGATGGCGTACGCCCATTTAATACCGTGAATTACCTACCAATTCGTAGTTTATGCGGTTCGATGAACATCATCACGATTCTCAACAATTCTGTTCTAACATCAATCAATTGAAGGTAATGAAAAGAGATCCCCCAATTCACATTAAATAACAAACTGATGGATCTTGAATATAGAATTTACAAAATAAAAAAATTCAAAAGATATGATCGCGCAAAATATTCATTATTTACCTTATACGATTCATCATTAGAATTGTTGATAATCATTTATGGATCAGGCAAACTCTATAGTTTCTATTCATAATATTTGTTACTTGAATTGTGTTATCACATTGAAAACAAACCGGATAACATAAAAATCCATAATTCAATATTTGTTTGTGTCCTAATTTAATAATTTCAACTATATAGTAGGCAAAATAGAACTTTGTACGTGATCATAATTAGATGAATAGTTGCAACATTCAACTAGAACTAGAACACCCCCTTCAAACTGATTTAGGCAATAACCCTTTGCTCTTTGATGTTAAATAACATGTTGACACAAAGATTTCATGTGATTCGTGAATTTCATATTCGATGAAATGGGTAAATCCGTTAAATGCCTTAATTACCAACTGTATTACTACGTACGATTGAGCTAAGAAGAGAGAGAAGAAACACATTGTCATGCCAACTGAATGAGTTACCCTTATTGAGGATCCCATTAGTTTTGGGACTATGCAAATTTCAATCAGTCGATTCTTATTCGATATCAACATACAATGAATCATTCTGATCCAATTGATGGATTACATGGTATTCTTTTCATTAAATTGGGCATACGCCATCAGAGCATAATTTTTTTTTTCATCATCAATTTGATTACATTTCGATTAGTTCATTGTGCTCCCGTTGTGTTTGGTTGTTTTTTTTTAATTTTTATTTTAAACATGTGAGACCACACGAATATTGTCGTCAAATCAAAAGAAGGCCAAATTAAATGATCATTTAAATGAGATGATTTCATAATACAATCCTATTGAGAGATTTTTTTTTTTGGGATTTCTTTAATTCAAATGTCTTTATAATGAACCATTTCTTTTATTTTGTCTCTAAAATAATTGTAATGTCATTTGAATACCTCTTAAAGAGCGGCAGACAACACCGCCAGCGTGTGTGTTATCATTTGCAAGATCACCTTCAGTGGTTAATCGTAATAGAGACCAAAAGAGATCGACCCGCATCAAATATCAAAGGGATCCCACAGATCCATTACCATAAATATGTTGTTATTATTTGAATAGAGAAAATGTAAAGACTGCAACCACCTTGCCTTAATAGCTTTGGTCCCGGAATAGACGATAGGAAGTCCGTTGCACTTCAGTCACTCGTATCCGAGATTGCACTGCATGTGATCAACACACTCTCACATTATTCCACTAAAAGATAATTTTTTACAAATTACAGCTTCCTTTTATACGCACTTCAATATACATAGTGTACCAATTCAAATCTAATTCATCTTATATGCTGTCCAGTACGTGGTCAGTCCGCACACTGAATAAGATAAATTGCCTTTAAGATATTTATTAATTATCCAATGCAAATTCTCCCGGTTAATTTTATTTCCAATGAAACTTATACCGTACGATCGTACCATGTGAATCGTTTAATGTGGCATTTCAGCTATTTATTATGTTACAATGTTAAAAGTTTATTCCATTTTTTCGCCTTCAAGCGATAAGAACAATATTGGAGTTTATGTGAATATGCCAACATCAATCCATGTAGCGGCGGCAAAAGGGAATTTCTCATAATAACAAATTTTATTTTAATGCCGTTGGACCATAATCATGGCAACGGATCATCCCTGTCATGAAATTAAGATTTTATCTTTAAAGAAAATAAAATCAAAACATAATAACATTGAAAATAAAGAAGTCACAACAAATTCTCCACATTGAAACGCATAAATTTTCATATTCACTTTTATGCATTGAACTTAAAATAATTTGTTGTTTGTTTTTAATGTTTCTCTTGTATTTACCATTGATCAAATTAAATTATTTTGATTTTATTTATATGAAAACGAATAATTGTAATGTGCACTAATTAAGCACATTCAAACGATTTATGAACGTTGAAATTGTTTCATTCCGTGTAATGAAATTTATCTCTGACAAAACGGACCAAAACAATTAAGTACATTTTGTGAGATTGATGAATTTACTGGACTCGAGAATACCATCAATTATGCAGTGCATGTAATTTTTTGGTGCACCGTAATAACGATTGTCTTAAAATGCTGTCACATTCGAAACCGGTCACATTCAAGTCAATAATATTGTTCAGTTTACGATTACAAACAAGAGGAAAAAGACAACCACAGTGGTCGTTTTAACCGGTAATTTATTGATTGAATTGATTGTATAATTGGGCCACCCTAAGATTCAATTATTCCGTATTGTTGATATTTTGGCAATTGAATGAATTTCCATATTCAATTTGGGAATTCAATAATCAATAAACCTCCATGCAGTACGATACAACATCGTACAGTGGATGTCATTAATCTCTGAACGAGGAAGTTAAAACGGAAAGATCATTCACTTTCTAACCGGTTGCCTACATTTAGGCTTTGATTGACGATCGGATGCAATGAAATCGACAAGGACACGTTGAACTTATGAATCACTGTGTATTCAATTAATAGACGGTAACAATTGTTTGTCATTCTCGATGGATTTATCACAAGCCTTGAACCACAGCTAATCCATATCAATGATTCGTTCAGCACAAAACTGAAAAGTAAAAAAGAAAAAAAAATCAAAATTGTTAGCTACCAACGGTGTAGACGAAACTCTTTTCTACCTTAAATCATCAAATTGATTCCGTCTGTTGATTAAACTCGTCCACCAAAACGATAACTAGTCAATAATGTCTTACTTGTCATAAGGCCTTTACTCAACTCATATCATAAACGTCGATTTTTAATGATGGACTCAAAGATGATCGTTTTATTTGTAAAAGAAGATTGATCTAATCTTTTCCTGAACGGAAAAATTAAGTTTGATGAAACAAATTAATCCAAGAAAAGGGGAATCAAATCAAAACATTGATTTGGTTTGGCGAAATATGTCTCAATTTCTATGAGGAGCAGCATATCCATTGTTATCCGCTGGCGACCTTTTAATCAATCCGTTGATTCCTATCTTGGAGTTTTGACAGAGATCCACAATCCACAATGGAGACCAATCTAATGTACATTGAAAACCGAAATGTTCTGTGCTTTTGGCCAACATTACAAAAGGAACAACAACTAATCAAAATAAATCGTTATCGTTTTGTGAATCAACATCTTGTGCAAATAAAACGTAATAGAACCGTTTAACTCCATTAGGCAGCTACGCTATATACTGGGAGGCATCAATTAGGCATTGTATTTTATAAGTCTGTGCGTACGTTTTGATCACAGATTATGAGTTAAGTTAATCATTCTGAGATGGCTGATTACTTGTAATATACTCATCCATAATACGTGATCAATTCAACAGGATAATTAAATTATTGGATCACGCAAAGGTTCATTTAGAGTCAAATACAATCACAATAAATTGCACGCAACATTTAAAATCAATCAATAATGTACAACTTCTTAATTATCACAATTGACACGCAAATTTTATTATTGGTTTTGGTTTACAGTAAATTCAAATTCAGGTAAATTAATTTGATGTTAAAAAAAAACTATTTTAGCCAATGAAAATTCACAGCTACGTATGTTGGACTGACTGTTGATCGTTAATTAATAAAATTCACATTTAAATTAATGCCCAGCTTGTGGCCATCACAGCATAAAGCTATTCAATGTATGATTGTCTCGTGCTGTGACCCCCCTTTTTTTCTCTTTGTAAAAAAATATTGACTTAGTTAAACAACTATTTCCAATCAATGGTTTTCATTTGTACTGTGGTTCCTCACCACATCACATAGATCGAGTTTATTAATTCATAAAGTCTAGGAAACATTTAGGAACAAATGTTAGGAATTAATTTAAAATGGAATTTAAATGTTTTAATTTATTATAACGTTGAACATTTTTTTGTTTTCATTAACTAATAAACATCGTAATAAAGTTTTTAAATTATGAGATCCGTACCAGCAAGCGATGATAATGTCAATTAAATTATTATTTGATGTAAACAATAATAGCTGTCTGTTAATTCAGGTAAATTGACATGATTCAGTGTCATTCATTTCTTCTGGTCCACCGTTTTACCGGGAATATAAATAAATCTTCAAAATCCTTGGTGAAATAATTTTACTTTTTATGGTAATTTTTAGATATTCTAACATAGAACACAAAAAAAGAAAAGAAAATCAGAAAACAGAATCAAATTCGGATTTCAAGTTACCGTATTGTTTGCCCTCAGAATGATGAAAACAATCCTAAAATCAATTCATTATTTTATGTTAGAACATCATGATCAAGTGATTGTGTTCGCAATTTGTATTGGTGCATTCACCGCATACTTTCATTTGCAATTACATTTGATGGATCGCGATTTAAATTATTGGACCTATACGATACGGGAATTGTATAACACATACGAAACATTATTCATAATTACTTCATTTGTGATATTCTCGTTCTTTGTGATAATTGTCACGGCGTTTGTTATGTTCAGTCAACGGTTTGTGAAACGTTGTGAGACAATGTCTCGATTGGAGATCAGAAAACGATATGCTGATTTCTTATTTATACGTTTGGTGTCCGAAATAAATAAAATCAAACATAAAGTGAGAAAGGATAATGAAATGGTATCAGCTTCTACAATTCTAAAAGCCCATGAAGATATTAAGCATGAAATTGATGAATTCAAGGAGGGAGTTAAGAAGATTCTAACACCAAATCCAGAAGAGTTTCGTGTCCCACCAGAAGATTACTATGACATGGATGAAGAAGAGTACGAAGAATTATCAAAACAGTTTTCTGCGAAGTAAATGCCATAGCAAATTAATGATCCACCTTCATTTTATAACTTACGTTCGGGATTTTCATTTAATTTTAGGTATAAAAACTTGGAAATGAGTCGCGAAGATTTAAGGAAAATGCTCAATCCGTAATGGTATTCAGTTCCATTGATTGTCTACCTTTCATATAAATAAAATAATAATAAGAATTTGTTATCATTTGTTGTATTCGCATGCCATTGAGGACAATAAAAATGATTCCGTAATTTTCTGAAATTTCATCTTTAATTCGCATATTTTCTGTACGTATTCAATAACGAATCTAAGATGAATGTTATGTTTCAAATTGATTTTGACCACACGCTGGACATTCACTGTTTTCCACGGTCATTCTAATATTCTTTGGGTCCCTTTTTTCCCTTACTGTCCTTTTTACTTATTTGATTATGAAATACGATGATCTACGGTATTCTTTAGGTCTTTAGACTGAAAATCCATCTATCCTCTTATGATCATCATTTTCAATAAATCGATTATGTAATGACAATGGCTATTCTATGAGATGTCATCAGAACGTTGCCATCCTGGCTGACACAATAGATTGAATAATAAATTTTACTATAAAAAGAATAAAAAAAAAATGCTCTTCTCCACCCAAGACGAACAATATCGGTAAATTAAAACGAGAAAGGTAATTTTAATGTGTTTACTGTACGAATGTATATTTTCTTAAACGAGAGATCCAAGATTTGTACATCATAGTCATCGGATCATCCTCTATGTCTTTAATGAGAGATTCATCCAAGTGAATGCGAATAGATGTGTGTCTTGAGCCAAAAAGGGAATTATTCACACCCGAGTCTATTGTTGCGAATAATATGTCAAATTCATCTTTGTACCTTTATTCAATCTTCTTCCTTATCTTTCCTATTTAATATTTTTCTTTATTTTTTTCATAAATTTTCTTAAGACTTTTACGCTCACATGATTCATCTATTTGAATTCAACATGTGAAATATCATTGATATCGTACAAATCTGGGATGAACAGTTTATCTATTTTAATGGATTTCCATTTCATCTACAATTCCTTTAAAAAAAATACAGATTTTTTTTTTATTAACAGATTTATTCAAATCATGAATGCATTGTGATCTCGTTTTACAATAACTTTGTGGTTTTTTTTCTATTGATTATGATGAACAAGATTTTGTCAGGTCGTTTTGGTGATCTTTTTTTTTCCTCATACGATTTCTAATCATCGTCATCATTATCAAACGAACTCACCATGAAGTAAAAAAAAATTAAATAAAGAAGGAGAACAATATTGAACTTTATTTTGTCTTTTTATTAAATGCACACATGTTCAATCGATGGTTCGTTATGAGTTGTTACCATGATTGAATAATCCACCGGTGGTACACTCGATGGCGATTCGTTAAGGTAACAAGAAGCATCACCGTAAATCGATTTTGATGAGCTCGTGCTCATAACAAGATAACCAGACAGTTACTCAATCTACATGTTTTCTGTTGGATTAATATTTCAAATTATTTGAAATTGATTAGTTATCAAAAATGTAAAACGATTATAATTTTTTATTTCTTTTGGTAATCAAAGAATCTATACAGTTGCTTGTTATTTTATGGAATTGGGAAATTTTAAAAAGTTTGGTAACATTTAAGGCCTAAATACGTAAACAGAAACTCCGTTGAATTTATATGTATAAATACAGGGCAACCAACGATGGCACACTCTCCATAATACTCAAGTAGTTTTATGCGGTAAGTGTGCCCGCGCTTACTTTTTATAACCCTTTATCTTATCTCCACTGCAGTCTACTTCCCAACATAAAAAAAAAATACTCATAGCTTCTTATTAGTTCAGTGAAAGAATAAGATAACATGAATTGTAAAAAAAAAGAGTATCTTAAAGATTCCAATAGCTAATCTCTATCCGCTTATAAAAATTATCACTAAGCATTTAGGCTGTCACATTTAGAACATATCGTTCTTTTCAAGTTCTCTTTTTTATCACGGTACATGTACAAATTGTCCAAGTTTAAAATCTCTCTTAAGATTGTTTTCCATCACCAAGTCAAAACACTCTAATTACATGGAGTACATACCGGTGGAATCTATTTAGGCGGAGTATAATCACGAATGAAAGAGATTTATGGACTCATAACATTCTTAACAACTTACATCTTCACTTCTGGATGAATCACATAAGATTTCATTGTAACAAATGGAATATAAACGAAGAGTTTAACAGTTCAACAAGTCAACAGAAAAACGATTTTTGTTGAAGTTTTTATTCCTTATAAAACGCATCCAAGTTACCGCGTAGAATGAGTCGATATTTAATTGCACATGAATCAAGTTCGGTTAATCCTCATTATATTATTGAGATCCATTCATCGCAGAATTTTCATTATTATTACATCGTTGCAGTATTGTGCTGAAACGATTGATTTGATGGCACATAAAAATGAAAATAAAAAAAAAACCCCAAAGAAATTAAGAAGATCTTAAGATGTTTTGTACCTTGTTATCAAAATTACAGAGTATTTTCATGGAATTGAGACTTTTTAACATCTACTGCATTAACTGAACGTTATTCGAATGAACGATTAAGTCATGAGAGTGCTCAATGAATTATTGAACGATACATGATTGATTTTTAAATGGTTGTTTAATCTCCCTACACTGGAGTAATATGCTCTCGTTATCGAGATTTCTGTTTTATTTGGAATTAACCATTCGATATGAAACTGGCGTACGTTATTTTGTCGATATAAAAAGAGAAGTCTGTAAGACTATTTTCAGGATTTCTAATCAACGATTTCCAATCGTTCCCATAAACTAAGGAATAAAAAATTCAGTGAAACATTCCATCGATTTACTACTTTGTATTGCCTAGAATTAAATGATGCCATTTTATGGCGACTGAAGAAACATAACGTGGATATTTATTTTGTCTCTATTCAATTTTTAATATTAAATATCATTCATAAACAATAAATGAAAATGATATCGTTTCAACAATCTCAGAATAATCTATATTCAGAAGCATTTTTTAGGAGTACCAATAAAAACATCAATTTAATGAGACACAAAATAAAACTGAATCGTATTTCATCGATTGTATGATAGGTCACAATCTTAATTAAATTATCATTCAACCGCAGGACGTCTCTTGTGAGTCAGGAAGCTAATTGCCATCGCCCTGAATATTCAGTATCATTGATTGAATGAAACCTACCGCAACGGGAGATGACGGCTCTGCTTTGTCGTCTGATTAAAATTATTATTTTATTTGTCTCTTTAAATATTATTATGTATCTTATTTTCAGATTGTTAAACATTTATGATAGGTTTTTGATCTATTTTTTTAAATAAGATGTTACCAATTACACAGCCAAATGAATACAACAGACACGAAATAGGACAATAAAAATAAAGATTCTTTTTTTAGTTAAATAACTGATTAATTAAAACCAAAACAGAAAATGTCTCATAAATTTATTGTACATCATTAAATTATGAATTTTATTTTCAACTAGAAATCCCGTTTTATGTTTGAAATTGACTAAGAAATACAACAGCCAAGGTATGAAATATAAATGGAATTTACTTGAGCACACTGATGGATCAAACATCTAACGTTCAATACAAGAAGTTGGTCGGTCAAAAACCTGTAAGAAAAAAATAACTCGTCGTAATCTTTTTGGCACAGCAAGTGGCCATCAGCAACTTCTTTGCAACCGAGATATCTCAATATTCCACTTAAGTCATTTCAGTGTTACGAAACACAATATAAAAACGGCAGAAAATTTTCAAGAAAAGAATCACAGAGAGAGAGATAGAGAGAGTGAATTTCGTATTTAACAAATAAAACAAAAATCACATTGTCATTGATGCAATGCGGAATCCATAAAAGAGATCTAAATCGGCTCATAAACATCCAACGGTGCACAATAGACGATTCATTTGCATGTTCTCTATTGTTTGTTTGTAAGTTTTATTCAATCACTGATCATCATTATCCAGGATTAGTTTCAATGCCACCTATTATCTACTTCATAGCGGGTTCTACAAATGATTTGTACTACGTAATGGATCTCATCACTCAACTAATATATATCAACGGTTCTGGGGTGGAGAGAATACATTATCACCTGAGTTATGGCCAATTCAATTTATGTTCCAAATGTTTGTTTTAATGGCGCTAACAATTCCATGAATAATTTAAAAATTCATTTTGAATTATGATCGATGAATTGTCTGTTTTATGAATCATAAATTGAAACACGCGTTTGTTTGTTAACTGCAGTCTGATCCACCCATCAGGATACCAATGAATCAGGAATTTATTCATTTGATTGTCATTAATCCTTACACAGTTGAGTCCATTATCTCTCTATTATTCACTGTAATTCTTAGACGGACGAGGATAATCGTCCTCCTTTTTGTTGTTCTCGGTTTTATAATTTATGCATTAACAAATTGAAGGGAACCAAAAATGTTGAATGATAGAACAAAATTCATCAGTCATAATTCATCGAAAACGCGACCACTTTGATATGATGATCGTGTACCATTTTGACCATAAAGAAATTGATTATTGACATTAATCAATTCTTATTCAATGCTGTGAATGATAATCATGTCATTCGACCATCATTGGATCCTTCAGACTAAAGGAGTTGATTTTGTTAATGTGCCATCATTTGTAATTCGATGTAATTGTTCGCGTTATTATACGATGGTATCAATTTGTAGACATTTTATGGGGATCATTAATCATGTGCTAATTCGTCTTCGTTTGGTCCAAGTAAAAAACGTTAAGCCACTTACAATTGACTGAAAGGACCAGAGGAATATTTGGTACAATGAAAATGATAAATATTATTGAGTGGCCACCCAACAATTCGTTTCCGTCCATCTCTCTCTCATACTGGACTTCTTTTATTTTTTTTTTGAATATACAATTAAACTAAAGGATCATTGGCCAGTGTTACTTAAATCTCTTATATTCGACTATTATCGTTTTCACCTTGTTAGTCAATGATTTATTATCTTTATGATACCATTCTAATTACTATAATCTTACATTATCTAATGTGTTTCATTGGCATCAAATTAACTCTGATTATGTGGAGACCATTAAACAATCTAAATGAGGAGTTTCATCATATTCGCAGTCAAATTAACTAAGTAATAATTAAATGAGGAGATTATTTTACGTGAATCGTCTGTTTTTGTTTAAATACATTGACATTTATAGCAACTGTTTTACATCGTTCAAATATGGATCATTTTAAAGTTGATTGCACCTGAGGCCAGAGAATACCTTTCATCGGAATCCATAATATGCATCCATACAACATGCAATTCAATATTTATGACGACAATTTAGTATTCTTGACATAATTGCAATGGATTTTCATGTTCTTAATTCTTAACCTTCGAGTTTTATTCATCTTGTACATCCCAAATACAAATCCACACAATAAAAACACACGGCAAACGATGAATCAAAATGCTTATCTTAAACATGCGGATTCAATAAAACATGATTTTTTGGTGTTGTTGACGATGTTTTCAACCTCACGTTATTCTACCTATTTGCTTCGTTTTATAATCAATGTCTCGACGCATTTCCTTATGAATGAAAATTCCGCCAAAAATATTCTCAAAACAGAAACACAAAAGACTCATTTAGTTAAATGTCACCGTACTGATAGCGATCGATAGTAACTACTGAATTTTTTTTCATATCTAGGAGGTCAACACATCAATTGGGACAACATTAAGACTTATATTTGATCCTTTTCGCTACCGATTTTTGTTTGTCTCCGTGTCAATAAGACGTAATCCTTAAATCAATGATCGTATCATTATCTTAATGCAAAATCGATTAAATCTTCCTTTATCTCTGATGCGTTGAAATATTTACAACTATCGCGATCCACCTATTGCATGTTCTACGACGCTAAAACTCTAATAAACGTTTTTATATTTTAGACGATTCCTATAAATTTGTTGTCTAATTCAATGACAATAAATCTGTAGGAGATTTCTAATTCAATGATTGGATGGCATGTAATCAATTTTTACCTGCATTCCTCGTGCCATTTCCGTTAGTTTAGATCGATTAAATACCCTCGTTGTTGTACATCCTAAGACCGTGATTATTGGCCCCCAGTTCGAAATTCCTTACAGCAATAAAATGTAACATTGTGATTAAGTATTTCCCATTTTCACGCACATCACATTTTGGGAAAAAAAATAAAAAAAAACAACAGTCTAAAATAACAGAATCTTTTCTTTGGCTGTCGTCTATGGCCAAATGGATTTTCTGTTGCCCAATTCGATGCACATTAAGCATTATCGAGTAACAATAATATTATGCATTTCACATTAACAATCCAACTAAAAGATAAACATTAAAATTGTTTTCATTTTTTCTTAAATCGTTACGCAAAAACAGAAAATTCCAAACAGTTTTTTTTTATTTACCTGAAAGAAAATATTATTCTTTGATTTAAAGGGACCCCAGTTTATTCGATGCATCAAATTCAATCTTAGATTTATAGCTAAGATCCTATTGTTTGGGTAAAAGCTTTGCATTTTATTGCATCTCTAGTTGCTTCTTCACGTTATTCTTATTTCGTTTAGCAATCCATTTAAATCATTTCTATTGTAGTTACTGATGAACGTTGAACGGTTTTGCCTCATTCGCTAAATAAACTGATTGAATATTTCGATAACGTCAATAGAAGCTGAGGTATGTGATAGAATTCGATCAGTTTCTGCATATGAACGCTAAAGATCTAAGCACATCGGATTTGATTACCATAATCAGATAGTGAAGGATAAAATATGCCACTGTGAGAGATCCTTTTGTGATCTCATTCAATCATAGCGGGATCTCATTGTTCCGAAGGATCTAACTCATTTAATGTATTCAAAATCATTGTTTCTACATCCACCGAATAACTCGCGATTCCAACATCTTCGTTAATCATAATTAATCACAAACAAAAGATGATTGATTCCAGTCAAAATCGAAAAACCATTTAAATTCTTGATTTTAATGCAACGTATCTACCATCATTCTGTAGAGCCATTGCCATCACTTCATCAGCACATAACTTAAGGCTCTCCTGATCATATAAAACTGTATTCAGGACTAAAGTAATTCAATGTATTTTGATTTTGATTTAATAATTTAACCAAAGAGTATCAACAGCAGATGTTTCATGAAATTTTAATCTACTCACATCGAGGAATCGTATTTAAAAAAAAAAACACTACGGAACCAGCCAGGAATATATTTATGTAATTCCCTTATGGAATACTTTTACATAACCGAATTTGCAGTACAATTGAATTGCGTAAGGTATTACTGTTTTGAGATCCCTCTTGTATGAAATACCCATACTGAATACTGAACACAATTATCCAAAAATACTCAAAGAATAACAAAAAAAACAGAAAACAAATCATTCTAGTTGCTTTTTCATCTGATTCCGTAGTCCTGTATGAGCGTTCACCCTGATTTTTATTATGGCTTATCGAAAATTACTCCGGGCGTAATAAAGTGGAATTTTTATCTGGAAATAAGTAGAAGTGAATAGTAATTTCTAACGGAAAATACGATCTGTTCTATAGAAAATGTCAAATGGCATTGAAGTGTATATAGGGTGGAGGTAATGTAAAGGTATCATTTGGTACAACAACACTATTTATTACCGCACTATAATTTTAATTCAATTGGGTTGATTTCAATATCTGAAAGGAAACGGTGATTACGTTCCTATTCAATTCACTGATATATTGAATACCCCAAAAATTTCTGAAGGATAATGTATAATTTACCTATCATTCGATTGAGGTGAAATGTGTCTAAAGAGAATTGCGCATAATGACACACTTATACCACGCGACTATCGCGCAGTTATAAGCGCAGCCCTTTCAATATCTCTGTTTTGTTGATCTGATTTCGAATGTTTTCAGCAATCGTTAGTATGCAAACATTCGAGGGTGTAACAATGGAATATTTATAGTAGATCTTTAGATTTATTCATGTGCGGTATCGTAAATTATCTTACGAACAGGAAATTAACAACACAAAATAAAAAAAAAATAGAAATATTTGATTACTTTGCAGTTGAGTGATCTCAGGTGGTGTGTTTAGTGAAATTCAGTTGATTACTCATTACCTGAACTGAATGAATTAATTAGACGGCAATTTGATCTTCAGTATATTCTTTTTATAAATTCAAAATGAGTTTTTATTGGAATACGAGTTCTAGTATAAAGTAAATCTGGCTCAGTACTATTTGATCCACAGGCAATTCGAATTATTTTGGTGAACCTTCTTTCATATTGTTATTTGCTAATCTCCCCTAACTTTTGATCAACCGTACAAGAAAGAAAAGTGAAACTCACTAAGCTGAAATGAAAAATAAATGGAAATTTTTATTATTATTCTTCTTGACATTGGATTCTTGACAGCAACATTTGCACAATAATACAGAGAATAAATATCCGTGGCTGAATGGAATATAAACCGAAATCTTGATTTGAATAGTCTCTTATTCAGAAACTCTAGAAACCTTGGCGAGTCATGATCCTTTGAATTCCTGTTAAACAATATATAGAGTGAAATACATGCCCTTTAGACATCGTTACCATCATTTAATGATTCCAACTATTTGATTAATCAATTGGCCGTTTAAATGTTTCTAATTAATGTGCAATTGTTACACAGTTGAATTTTGTACAGCCAAATGTTCAAATTCTCATTCCATTCATCACGAATATATTTAAAATTGGCAATCCATTTAAATAAGCGAGGTTTTAAAGAACCCCCCGCTCAGTTGTTATCGATAATGTTCGACACAATTTGAACACTATAATTACACCATATTCCTGTTGGTAACCTGATTCAATTCACTATTTATATACACTATGAAATATTACATCCAGATAACAGTGGGAACATAAACATATGGCAATAGCCGTTACAATTTATCTTATTTGAAGTGGAATTTTTATATTTCACATTAAAAATTTATTGTTAAAATTCACTCACCAAGTGTGTGTTCAATTCGCAACTGAAAACTGATCAGGATAACAAACAATTGATTCCGCCATTATTGATCTCATACAGTCATCCATTACGTATGGAGGCTAACTATAACTACTTGTTTCTTATTCACTTGAGGTGTAATACCAATGCCAGAATGAAATTGATCATTGAAATAAATAAAGAATTTATTATGAATTGCGCCACGGGTTCTACTTCACCACAATACCGGTACACTGGTAGTCGTGGTACGCTAATCCAGAAATAAGTTAAAATATGAATGATAATAATAAAGGAAGCGAAATAAAGTCTTCTAGACGACATTGACTTACTTGTCTCTATTCAATTTTTATGTATAGAAAATCAATGAGTGTGCCGCGTTTCTTTTCTATTATTCAGCCAAAATAATAAAGCGATCACTTGGGTAGTCCATCCAGACGTCTTGACGACTGTGATTGCTATTGTTTGCATGATAAAGAATTATATTTTTTACAGACTGACAGAATGATTTTGCCATAAACGATCTGCCGTTTTATTAATTCTGTGCAAGGGAACAATGAGAATGAATTTCAGAGCATTCGCGAGGATCATTGATGAGGCAAGTCAGGAATTCCTTTTTGTAAAGTTTTCTAATTAAATACCAACAATAAGTGTAACATTCTGCATTAAGAACTAAATTGAATTAGATATTTTTTTATCCTACGAACAAATGAACGAAATGGAATCGAAGATCGCGATTAATACAAGTGGATGTGTTTAACGGTGCATTTCCTTAGCGGCTCATTTGAATCCGATTCAAAAATAACTGTTCTCGAAACAGTTATTCCGATCTCTCTGATGGAAGTTTATGGAAAAATGAGAGGATATTATGATGAAATCGTAGTTGGAACCCTATGATTAAACTTCACCGGATTTAATGTCCTTTTCGAATTGTGAGAACCGGCACACATGTGTGAATGTATCAAATATACGATCAACATTAACTGAATAAAATTCAGATGAAATTAAATTCTGATAGAATAATGTGATTAAAGAGCAATTGTAAAGAAAACCCGAAAAATGAAGGAATAAAGTCCCCTGGAATTGAAATTAAAAGCCATTCCAAGGGTGGAGTTTTCACAGTTTTCAATTTCAACAATTCATACCAAAAATTGTGAACATAATTCATGTTTTTTTTTTTTTCAAAGGTACATTACGTGTTTGGTAATATCCTGTTGGTAAAACCCTTGGGGTGAAAATTTTATTCGATCTCTACAATCTAAGTAAATGGAATATGCGCATTTTCATAAGGCTTAATTCAATTCCATATACAATTCTATATGATTTAATACAATGATCGTATATAAAAATTCAATATTGATGTAAGTAAATAGTAAATGGGTGATCCATTAAATAAATAACTGATAGGAGAAATTATATAGAAAATATTAAGTTGAATTTATATAAAAAATAAATAATGACTTAAAGGGAGAGAGACAGAGAGGATCATACTATAACGGTTAAGGAGTATGTACTACCACACAATCTATGGTCTGGTAACCATTTAAAATACAAACCGTTTTTATTTTATAATAGTCATTCGAACATTACAGACATTGGGCACGCGACACAGTCGAAAGAGATACAAGAAAATAGTGAAAGACTCACCAGCTGTCCCACTGAAGAGTCAGAAGAAACTAGTCTTACGAGGACTCCGATATATTCGTTCATTCAATTCATCGATATAAGAAAAAAAAAATTCTTGGTGTTTTCTTTGTTCAATACAATTGAATTGGTCTGAGATCTCTTATAAAGTTTTCTTCGCGCCATTCGTTTAAATGTGAATTAGAAGTAACAGCAATAACAGTTAAGGACATTAGTGATTTTAAAAAAGTAAAACTAAAATACAATTTATGAATTAATTTATCATAAGTTTCTTTATAATGTGATAAGAAGTCGTTAAGTTTTAGAGACAATTTTTATAGTTTAATTCTCAATATACAATAGTGGAAATTTTTAATCGGTTTGTGATCCCTTGGTACTCTTAATTATTATCAATTAATAGATTTCGTAGAGAATGACAACCGTTTGTTCGTTAAATGAAATTAAATCGGAATCAAAAGAAAATTTAAAAATGATTAATCCAAAAAATAAAACGGTGTTAGTGATGCCAAAAAAGAATAAAATTCCACCATTGGGTGAATCGAATGGCAATACAATTCACTTAAATAATAATAACCACATGATTGATAATCAAAAACCAGCAAAGAGACCAAGGCTTTCGAGTGGATCGACAAAGGTTAAAGGATTACCACCTCCAGTTGCAGTTGCTCGACGAAATGCCCGTGAAAGAAATCGTGTAAAACAAGTCAACAATGGATTTGCAGCACTTCGTGAAAAAATTCCAGAAGAAGTAGCTGAAGCTTTTGAGGCAGCCGGTAATGGTCGTGGCACTTCTAAGAAGTTGAGCAAAGTAGAGACACTTCGAATGGCTGTGGAATACATTCGTAGTCTTGAAAGACTTCTGGAGATTGAACCAAGTGATACCAGTGATTATCATTTCTCGTTTGCAAATTCTGATGGATCAGATAAGTCAATTATGTCATCCTCATCACCTGAACCCGACAGTTTCATGAGTAACTATGATGATGATTCAATCCATCAAAATTCCATGTCACCATTACCTGACATAACCACCATAAATGGCGTACAATATTATAGAATTCCTGGCACTAATGCCTATCAACCCTTTAACGACCCAGTACTGTATGAAAATGAGGAAAACATGCAACCGTTACCCGGTGAAATGATCACAATTGTGGAACAACAACCCGATGAATTCATAACGAATCCATTGGTGGATCCAACCGTAAATTATAAAAATACCTTAATTGCTCCAATACGAATTACCATACCATCTGCATCATCACCAAGCGGTTATAGCGGCCAATCTTTATCACCTGCCTTAAATGAAATAAAACAAGAAAATGTTTATACATCAGTTGATCCAAGCACAGAACACCAACACCAGACAATAAGTAATGTATTAGAAGACAATGGATCTGATGGCAGTGAATATTATTTGCAGCATACAAATTTAAGTCCCCATGTTCGGTATCAAGGTGTTGTTACACTCCATCCTGAACATTCGGTAAACGATATTGTGCTCCAAGATACTCAACTAACTGCTGAGTCAATGATCGAAGTAATGGACTGGTGGGATAAACATCAGGCTGAACAAAAACAATTGCCACATTTTGATGGTATAAAACCACAAACTAGACTTTTAATTGGTACCCAATCTGAACCTGAAGAAACGTGTTAACGTATTTAGTTTAGTTATTTCCCATTTTGATCGTCAATACGGTGTTTTTAATGTTTAATGTTTAATATTTAAAATCTATTTCGTTGATGATATAAATTCGTATAATTTATAATTAAATGTGTTTACTGTATAAATGTAAATAGTAAATGACGAATATACGTGTATGTATTAGTTAATACTGAATGATAATCATGATAATATTATGTTCATTCATATTTATTAGTTTAAAAGAATAACTTAAATTATTTATATAATATTCCTCTTTAGTAATTTAATTGCCTTTATGATTAAGATAATACATACATTCGAATTGTAACCACTGTATAAGGGCATCCGAATTGAATATTATCTTTCTCTCTTTACATTCATTTTTATTTATTTCATTCCAATTTGAATTTTCATTTTACATATAAAATTATTGGTTTTATAACAAAGTAATTTAATGGGAATTCAATGGGAATGTAATTATAAAATAAGACGAATTATTTTATTATATTGGTGTGGTAATTAATTTCATTTACATTATTTTTATATGAGATAACAAGATACATATAATAAGACGGTAAAAAAACAAAAGAAACAAAACAAAAAGTACACAAGATTGATCCTTATAAAATGCGCTTATCAATTAAATTTAATTTGAATTATATTTTTTTTTTATTTTATTTTATTTTATTATATTTTAAATTTATATTTTATAGTGATTTAAACAAGAGAAGCAATAATTTAAGAAATGTGAAGGAAAATAAAATACAAGTAAACGAATAAATTATGATGGATAAGGAGATGATAATGACTATGTATAATCAATAAATCGTGATAGTTTTCTCTGTATATTGACAATAAAATAAAATAAATTGATTTTTGGATGAAAACATTTTTTAATGAAAATTAGCTGGTCAAATTCTGAATTATAATTAAGGTTTTCGTGTTCTAATTACAGCAATAAATGGTATTTAATTATCTGTATTTGTATACCATAATTAGCGATATCCATATGGTATAATACGTAACTGACCACAAAAATAACCATTCATTTACTGGAATTTCCTTGAAAATCTAAATGAGAACCCCCGTTTTTCGCTGTTTCGATAATATTCAAATAGCAGGAAGATAAAGACCAGTCCAACACTAGATGAAACATTAATACAATAAAAGTAACAACACACATACGATTCGATCAGTCGAATTGCTGTAAAATAAAGTATCCCATTTGATGATGAATCGTGAGAACCATCACCAATGTGTCTCATATAGCACGAGAATCATCCAAAATATCAATTTTTTTGTTTTGAACCGTCTAGAGATTCTTCTTTCTACATCCCATTATAATTCTATTCTCTTGTACATTGAATGTGATCGTTGACGCAGTTCCATTCATTACAAAATAACGAAATTCAGTCAACCATTCAGCCGAATCCTGTACTTATTACATATTATTTATCCCCGATGCTTTCTGTGGTTATGAACAGACTTGAATAGTTAATACTGAACACTTGGATCAACTTGGTTATTTATATATTTTCGGGTTTTGTGTTATTTAAAATACCAAATTTATTTCTGAAATCGAAAACTGGATCGTAATATTCAGGAATAGAAAAGGACAAAGCGTATAGATCCTTTTTGAACGAATAGCAACCGATCAAGAGGAAAAAACTATACAGTTTGATTATCATGATGAGTCTGAATATTTTTCTACCTGAATAACATAGCAGAGAAGAGAGAGGGAATTCAATGAGGTGGAGGGTTTTTTTTTTTGATTATTTTTTTCTCTTCACTGATCTCACATGTATTCATGAGTATATTTACATGACGTTGGATTTGTTACGTTCATCATAATTTTTAAGGATCATGACCTAAATGAGAAGAACGTTAATTCGAGGTGAAAAAAAGGCGCAATTGCGAAATTTAAATACCGCAAACAAAAAAGAAATAGAGGAACGGTTACAAATTTGAAAGTAAAGAAAATGTACCCGGGTAATCAGTCAGATCTGAACTCGTCTGAAACGTATGAAGATTGATTGCTCAGATGCATAAATGATCTAGCAGTTATCCGGTTGTTATTTGAAATGCCTATAATATCAGTACTTTGGGTCGAACTTTAATATGCAAATAGGGAGGAGAGTATCTAAATTATTCACTGATATGGTAATTCATATTCAAATGATTGGAATATAGTGAAATTAAATAGGTAGCGCATAATCGCCCTTAGAGATCGATAAGATTTATCAAATGGTATCCTAATAAGAAAGCATTTTTTACAAATTAATCTTCGTTTATGCATTATACACCCAGGTAGGTCTCATGGTTGTATCGAGTCTCTATATCGTGAACAGAGCCTACCTGTGTATTTGCGAGCACATCAAATTGCTTTAGTTCTGCTTTCATTTCATTTAGTGGCTCAATTCAGTTTCAATTGATTGAGTCCATCAGTTTCGGCTACCATACAATTTCAATATCCTTTTATTTACGTTTTGCATAATATGATAATTAGTGTAAATTCATGCGTACCATGGATTAGCATAAATTCATACTCGTTTCATACCTGAACTGAATTATAAATTAATGTTTTCATTTTGGATTACATGTCGTTTTTGAAGATTTTTCGATTGCGAAATTTTTAAAATTGAGATTTTCTACCTTTAAATCTGTTGAACAAATAATCATTTATTTGCCAACAATGAATAACAAAAATCTTTAAATCACACAGAGAGAAATCCAGAAAGTGAATGTGACCATAAGGAAGCAAAAGTAATAACAGACAACGACCATATGGAGTAAATATCAATTCAAGGCGACTTTATTAGAACCACAACAAATTATTATTACTTACATAATTTTTATGTTCTATTCCATATCATTTGTGAATGATCGTCAACGATAGTTAATTGGAATCAGCGGTTCATATGTCCATATGGTTAAATTTTGTTACCAGCAAAGTAGTTTTTATATTGAAATAAATCCAGGGTGTCACAAATCATATTCTTACCAAAAATGAATAAAAATTAAAATTCAACAATTTCCGTTGTGATTTCAATAAGAGCATTGGATTGCATCCTCTGAATATTCTTCGAGGAGACCAAACTTTGAATAATTTTTAATGAAAAGTGATCTCAATTTTCAATATTTTTCCGCAACATGTGTTGTTAGTTTTCTCAATACACTCGAAAATGCATTTACGATGACACGATTTCTTAATAAAAAAACATGATCGTAACTGAAAGTATCCTCTGACGAGAAATGGATTTTCTCTTGGGCACAATTAGAACGAATAGAAGAAAATCAAAATGCATTCCAAATGAAATATCGTGAGGATCGAAAGAGAACAGACACGTGTTGATGTCACATTCTAGACTACATTAAGGATCAGATTAAATGCATAATACCCAACGACACCAGACACAGATAAAAATCATCATCTTCAATTCGGACCAAATGTTTTAATAAAAACATAAGGATAAGTTTGTCATTTGCCATCATAAGTAAAAATTGTTCAATCTTCAAATTGATTCATCCATAAAATTAAAACATTCAAAATTAATTTAATAATTTTTATTTATTTGAATATGACGGCACTGCAGGTTAACTAATAGATAAGATCTATCAGTTTCAATGATAGTGAATCTCTGAATGATAGTCCTTAGGACTAACTGCATTACTGAACGGACAATCAATTATAAATGCGGGCTGATTAAAGACGATTGTCACCTCTCGGTTATGAATCACTTTTCCCAACGGTTTATTATTTGTTTTATTATTCCACATCATCTCCATTGAGTGTAAAAGAGTGACTGCGCCACCAAAGGAATCCTATTTACTCGTCTATTGTTATCCATTGCAGACACAAAGGCTACCGATGAAATTTCCACAAAACAAAAATCATCTAAAACTGTCCTGGCTATTAATAATAATAGTTTAACCCATCAATATCTTAGTATGTCCTTTGCACAGTGTGCTGGTGTTTGGTTAGTAGCTAAACCAATAGATGACAAAATAAAATAAGAAAAATCTATCCGCGGATAAAATTCTAAAATTCCCAGGGCGCGAAGGACAATGGACATTTAGATGATGTTTATTCTTACCCCTTGCAGTGAGAGTTGAGAAAAACTTTCATAAAACTTGATAATAAAATCTGTTTCTTAGTGTTTCGCCCCCATAACAAAAAATCATTTTTAATTTAAAATATTTGAGAAAAGAATAAATTTGATTGCACTAAATCGATGGCACTTTATCATTTATTTATTCAAAAGAAATGGAATCAAACTATTGAATCCCATTTTGAACGAATAAAAATTCTTCGATCAATTAAACACAATGGAATGACATGTTTTCGTTCATTTTCTATTTTTCTTTATTGAAAATCTCTGACAAAGGTAAAAAGACGTCTTAAATTGTCCTGATTTCAGGTTTTAAAATTGTGATTCATTGAAACCGGTCAGAGAGTCTGTAAGTTTGTAGTTCCCATGATGCCTAGTTGCTTAGTTTGCAAATTGGCAATTGCAAAATCAGTGAATGCAACTCAATCAATTTTTAACGATTGAATGAATAGTTTGTCTAGTCAAGAAAAGAGAACCACAATAATTCAACCTTTAGCCTAGCATTACAGACATGCAGGTAAACCCTTTAACTATACTCCTTTCCAGTTTACCTTTCACTTAGTCGCTTATGATTCATACTAAACGTAATCCACTTAATTCCCATTGTGTCAATAAATGTGCAATATTTACCTGGTTACCTGCATTTTGTCTAAGTAAAACGACATAAATGTTAAAAAATAAATATAAAATCAGTTATATATGTCGATGAACTTAATTGGATTACATAAGGAACAGTAAACGTGATACATATACTCGATACATATACATACAATAGCAGGTTGCAATTATGACCCGTTGATGACCCAAATTTATAGTGGAATACCCGTTAAATGCACTTCTTTTACTTTAAATGTACAACAATATTATGTGAATTAATTAATGCAATTTGATATAAATAAATATTATTGATGTATTATTGCCGATTTAACATGATTAAATTTCTATCGTTTAGTGGTAATTAAATTGTGATAATGAGGTGCGCATTTAATTTAAATATTTTATTTATTCAATATAAAACGATATAAAATGGTCATCGCTTACTAATAACTTGACTAGTTATCAATTAATCGTGATTGCAGTACAATTAAGCGGTTGATAATATCAAATGTGTGCTAGAAAGAAATTAATTTATATTCGAATTTTATTGTGATTATTGTTAATTTAATTAATCCAGTGATTTATCAAGTACAAAGAAAATGGATACAATATCATCAGAGACTGTGCATTCAATTAGCGGAATATTAATTTGGCTTCCAATGTTAATTATATTACCATTGATTGCTCTCGGCATTTATATTTTGTTTGAACGAAATGGACGTATGTTTAGAATGGGAATGAAGATTCCTGGACCTCCACCGGTTCCAGTGTTCGGTAATGCTTTGATGGCTGTGGGCAAATCAAATACAGGTAATTCACATTGGTTCATCTTGCTTTCGATTCTGATTTCATATCCATTGTTAATCTTACAGATCTCGTAAAAATGGCATTGGCATATAATGAAGCCTACGGTGATGTTGTACGAATTTTCTTGGGACCAAAATTAATTGTAGGACTAGTTGATCCACGAGATATTGAAATCATTCTCAACAGTAATTTGCATTTAGAAAAATCATCAGAATATCGATATTTTAAGCCTTGGCTTGGTGATGGTTTATTAATCAGCAATGGCCACAAATGGAGATCGCACAGGAAACTCATTGCTCCTGCTTTTCATCAGAATGTACTAAAGAGTTTCGTTGGTATCTTTAACAGTAATAGTGTTGCCGTTGTTGATAAATTCCGTAAAGTGATGGGAACAGAATTCGATGTGCATGATTTCATGAGTGAGACAACAGTAGATATTCTCCTTGGTACGAGATCCTTTAAAATTTGCACAATTAAATCAATCAAAATCGTTGAATCACGTTTATTTCAGAAACTGCAATGGGTACACAAAGAACCAACCAAGATAAGGAGGGCTATGACTATGCGATGGCTGTGATGAAGTACGAGTTTCATATTCCTATAAAAGTAAAATTTATTAATTTCTTATTATTTTATTGAATAGAATGTGCGATATTTTGCATGCACGTCAATTCCGATTCTATTATCGTATTGATGCAATATTCAATTTAAGTTCATTGAAGCGAATGCATGACAAATTTTTGAATACAATTCACACGTTAACAAGAAAAGTGGTGCAAAGGAAGAAAGAAAAGTATCAAAAAGCCGTAGAAGAAGGTAATATTCCGAAACCAACATTTGAGGAGGTTGTGAAAAATGAATACAAAGTTGTTGAAACTATGAAGGATAAGATACCACCACCCAGAGGACTGCGAGATGATTTGGATGAACAAGATGAAAGTGATGTAGGAGAGAAACGAAGATTAGCATTTCTTGATTTGATGATTGAATCAGCGTACACTGGAGCTAATATTTCTGATGAAGAACTGAAAGAGGAGGTTGATACCATTATGTTTGAGGGACATGACACAACTGCTGCTGGTTCAAGTTTTGCACTCTGTCTCCTTGGTATTCATCATCATATTCAGGACAAAGTTTATAATGAATTGTTTAACATTTTCGGAGACTCTGACAGACCAGTTACATTTACTGACACTCTAGAAATGAAATATCTAGAGCGAGTTATTCTAGAATCACTGAGATTATATCCACCAGTTCCTGTCATTGCCCGTAAAATTCACGAGGATATTAAACTGGGTAAGATGTTTACATTATTTGTATAGGATAAAATTGACATATCTTCTATTATAGTATCAAAGGATTATACGATTCCATCGGGTACGACAATCGTAATTGGCATTTTTAAAGTCCATCGAAGACCTGATATTTATCCAAAGCCAGAAGTTTTTGATCCAGATAACTTCTTACCAGAACGAGCAGCAAATCGTCATTACTATGGTTTTATACCATTTAGTGCTGGTCCAAGGAGTTGTGTTGGACGAAAGTATGCTATGATTAAATTGAAAATTCTGCTGTCCACAATCTTGCGAAATTATCGTGTTGTATCACCAGTAAGTGAGAAGGAGTTCGTACTCCAGGGTGACATCATACTTAAACGAGCTGATGGTTTCCGATTACAATTAGAGCCGCGAATACGGAAACCCATTTAATAGTTGTACTTTATATAAATTAGAATCGTTAGCTGAATTAGATATTAACAATTCAATTATTGCCTAGTAGTGTATAGTATTTAGGGTTAAAGGTATATACAAACCAATTTCAATTATAACATTAATTTATACATTTATACGCTCAATATTAATAGAAAAATATTGTATAATAAAAGATAATAAATAAAAAAATTCTTCTTAATTTTACCATTCTAATCACTTCCTGGTCAATATGAGGTGCTGCTATACATTTTTAAAATTTGGCATTTCCGTTCGATAGTATGCAAATAGGAATATGTATATCTAAAATTCGAATAATATGGTACAACCATATTCATTTTATTGCATATGAATAATTGAATTGGTAATCAACCGTATTTTGTTCAACGGTTTCGCTTCGTTGCTCTAGTAACCCAAGTGGACAAAATAAATTAAATTCCTATTTCTGTTGTATTTTTTTTTATTTTCATTTATCTCCAGTAGACACACACCCTACTGAACAGAATTTTTCAACCGAAGGATAATACGCGTACTGTTAGTTACTTTCAAATTTGTAGGACTCATACGGATCCCTATATCACATTAAATTCCATCAAGCGTATCCATCAGCAATTTACCAACAGGACAAACAACTATTCACCTGACTATTTCAGAAAATCAGGTTACAAAATTTATATTTTGAATTTAATTCATCACGCGATTTTAATAAATTCTTATCGACTTTAAATTTGCGATTTTCTTGTGGAATGTTAATTGACCATAATTAAACAGTTACATATATCGTTGGTTATTGATTAAAAATGAAACCTGCCAATCAGTAAAATCACCTGCTGAGTTGACCTCTTTCACAAACATATACTGACAGATAAAATTAGTTTACAAATAGTTTTTACGCCTATTTTGCACCTTTTCTAATCGCTCCTGGAATAAACTGTTTGAATTGAATAGACGAACACCCAATCGTTTATGTACCGTTAGTTTTATTTTTCTTCGATCGCATCCATTGGATTAACATTTCAATTATCCAGGGAACTGCACACAAAGATGCAATGAGTGCAGCTAAATGAAATGTTATAAAATAATTCTTAAACCCTGAATGAATCCAATTGACTATTAATCCAATAATAATTATGATTAGTGCTTGAATGATCATGTATAAACTGAATCCTGATGCAAATCTAGAATTTAATCACCATTTCAGTTATTATGCAGTTCAAATTCAATTGAATATTACCTCTCCATTGGCAAGTGTTCAGCAAATATCAGTCCAAATGTAGTAAATATCCAGGATCTGAAAAAACCCATTGCGGCACTGATAATCATCATTTCCATCATGTCTCTGGCGTACAGGAAACCTACAAGAACAGAAGACTCATTAGCTGATAGACAGGAAAACACTTTTTTATTATTTATAACACTCACCCAACTGTGTTACCACCAAAAATATAGTTCCCATCAAAAACATAAATCTAGATTGAAGGGATAAAAATGCACTAACAAAGGCATAAAATATCCTTGATACTAAATCAGCGGCACAAGTAATAGAGATGATAGTTGCAAAATCATTCTAAATGTTAAGATATGACAGACAATCATCAGACAAACTGATCATCTTAAACAGTCAGTAATAAAACCATAACTCATTTCCTTACCTCAGTATATTTTAAGTCCAACATGTATGATGGTTGAAAGGAAGTGAATACAGTGTCCGAATATGTGGCACATGAAATCCCTAATGCGATGTTAACAAAAATTGGATCTTTCAATAGATTTAAATCTAAGAAATCAACAATTTTACTCCTATTAAAATGCGATCGATGGATTAAACGAAATATATTTAGTATCGCGAGAAGATCACCAAGAAGGGAAAAAAAGAAACAAAATGATCATTTATTGGATGGTAAAACTACAACCGTGTGCTGAGAAATATTAACATTGATAGATCCTGATAAGAAACTAAATAAGAATAACGAAACAGTAATAATGTAATATAAAATAAAACAGAAAAATCGAAAATTATTTTTTTTAAAACACAACTCATTACCACAATCCAAGTGATTTCCTTCGTTTTTTATCCGTTTTATGACTCTGGTGTTTCTGGATATCATTAATATTTATAATATCTTGTCGGGTATCAGCATTAACTGGCATTAATACCACTTCAGATTCCATATCATCATTAATATCCTGTCGATTTGTACCCGATGTCTTAATGTCCACTGCTGAAATTAATTAAATATAATTTATTCCTATACACAAGATACAATTAATCCAGAGATTTGGACCAACAAGATTTGAAATAAAAATTGTATCAAAAGAAAGGTGAACAAATTTCCATGATAAAATCTTACTGTCAATCAATAAATCGCCATTTATAAGAACCTTCTTGGCATGCCATTCATATGGATGCATTAAAAGCATTGCAACTATCGTATTAAGATTAATTGCCGTCAACACCATTAGACACCCCCGAAAACCGAATGAATCTTTCAAGAGTGTCACCATTGTTGGATACAATGTGATACCAAGTGAAATTACGACTTGACTCACACTCATCACAAAGGTGCGACGCTTAGAGAAGTACGAATTAAATGTGGCGAATGTAATCGGTGTCATTATACCGGCACCAGTACCTTAAATTTGTTAAAGAATTCTCATTAATTCTTATTAAATTTCATTTAGCGATGAATATAGAATAACTATACCTCCAAGCACTCCAAATGAAAACACTAATTCTTCCTTTGTGGTCACAAATATCGTTATCACACTGCCCAAAATGTAAATGAAACTTCCAATCATTCCAACTGATCGCATTTGATATCGTTTACACATGAAATTCGTGAACAGTCCTAAAGATTTCAAAACGTTTAGTAACACTATGCCATAAAATACATTATGAAAGAACCTGAAAAGTTGAATGATATGAAGAAGGTGCTACAGACCAAAGCGTTAGCTCCAGCATCTTCATTGATCTCTTTGAAAAAATCACCGAAAATCAGTCCAAACGATGGAATGGATCCTATAGAACAAATCTAGGAAGGTGTTTATACTCGTATATTTATTTACGTTACCATTATTGGATTCACTATCACTCACCACTGGACAACACAAGCCAAATACAACCAGATAACCCCATCCACCCTCGGGAGGTATAAAATGATACTTTTGTCTAGTATTCATTTTCTCCGCATCCATCTTTATCCAGCCACGTAAATTCACTGACTGGCATATAACCATTTACATCTTGAATGTAAAAAAAAACAATTCACATTATCTATATTTCTTAAACGGGAGACGAGAAGAGTAACATCCAAACTATGACTGATAAGAGATGTTCATCAAAAGATTTTAAGATCATTCATTCAGTTTTATATGCACTAGGTGATAAGTTATATGGCCCATATGATTTTACAAATATGACAAATATTTTTATCAGTTAGCTTCTGGTAAAATGTCATAAAAGTTTACTTAATAATGAACTTAAACAATAGATTACAACTAATTATTCGTATCCGCGTGTATGCATGTCATTCAACCTTACCATGTATAGAAAACAAATTCATAACATGTTAATATCGAAATTTTGTGCGATACATACATTAAACTATGTCAAATCCATTATATATTTTTATTTATCTATTTATTTGATTCAATGTTACATTAATAAATAGTTATAAAAATATGTATATAGATGAATTCACTACTAACTACTTTGCACTACACTAAAATTATAGCATACATAATTGTACTATTTATGTATAATACATTTAAATCAACATTATCTAAACGATGATTCTAGATATGAGACAGTCTCATATTAAGTAGTTTACTTAAAACATCGACACATGCCATATAAATGTATTGAGAATTACTCCGTTAAATCGCATTAAATACAAGACACTTATATACATATGTATCATTTCCAAGTAGATATTTTATAGTAAGTAATTTAATTATCCTAGATGTGTTTAAAAACTATTCTTAAGTATTTTTATTTGGCGATAATTTCGTTTTTACGCTCAATCATACAACCGGTGTTACGGTCTCCACCGATTTTCTGGAGCGCATATACTTGTACAAGTACTCCATCGACCATGCGAAACAGCACAATAAAATGAAACATGATTGTGTGTGCAGACATATTGAGAAGCTGTTGGTCCAATCTCTGATTGCACCTAAAAATACATAAAATTGATTAATCAATTATTAATAAATATAAGTAAATATCTCAGTCAAATTTAACTAATAACAGGGAGGTTAAAAATATTATGAATATTTTCACCACGATCCGAAGCACTGGTTGTATAGATTTCGGATGAGATACCCCGTATGTTATGCAATACATTTAAATTTGTATAAAACACAATAACTATTTATAACAGTGTATAACGATATTTCAATTGATTTTCATTATCCACTGTTATAATACTAAGGGGACGAAATATTAAATAAAAGTGTTACTTACCAATCAAAGGTCCAAATAAAACTACGAATACTCCTTTGCCCACCATATGCCACCCGAAAGCAGCAGGCAGTTGTTCTAAAGAACAATATTCAGCTACTGTTAGTGTAAAATTACTGAGTGCTACTCCTCTGAAGAATCCACATATTGAGAGCCAAATCATTATCTGAGTAAAATCAGTTTGTTCCGCAAGAACTACAAAGAATTGCGAATAATTAGTCAAGAATACGATATTAGAAGCATTTAACCTAGTTACTTGATCTTGTTATGGCAACACACAAAACCGCACACATAAAAATCAGTCTTTTCGATATATTGATTCGATCACAAATTGGTGGTATTATGACACGAGATATGATATCAGTAATAGCTGCTACAGACAAACAATGAGCCACCATTCCCTTTGAGTATCCCAAATTACGCAAAAAGAATGGTGTTACCAATTTAAAGTTCATTTCGGCTACATAAAATGACGATAATCCAAATAAAAGATTCAGGAAAATAGGATCCTTCAACATTCCTACATCCAAGGGAGCAACAATTTTCTTAAGGAATGATTGTTTTGGTTCATCCATTGCCATCGTAAGACCATAATCGCCGGTTTTTCCATTCTCAAATGAAGCATTCCTCAATTTACCAAATGACTCCTTGTACAAATTTGATCCTGTCATGGACGACATCCCTAGTGCCGTATTCACACGTCGTATCATTTTATCCTCTTCCTCCGCTTCTTCATCACCAATCTAAAAATAAAATAAAACTTTCATAAGTCACCCAGGGTGAAAACACAACTTAAATTGGACAAAGTAAGTTATTCTCGATACATATTATCCAGTTTCACCGAAAAACATATAACAAGTATTCCAAATAAGTGAATAAATATTTACTAATCATTCAACATTCATTCACACTTTATCAAATTAAAATGTTTTCCAAACAAACAGCTAACGACATTTTGCATAAAAATCAATAACAATACCATTACCAGTCACCGAATGTTCCATTTTACTTCATGGCAATAATACGAACATCTTAAAGCATTGATTCAATCAATTATCGTTCTAATTAATATTGCTATTCTTGGAACTTTACTCAATTAACCATTTTGGTTTTATGGCAATTAGTATTTGTGCTTTATTGTCAACAATATTTTTAAAAAACGTCGCATACCTATCGATTGAACTATATTGTCATGATTAATTACTTATATAAAGCTGTTCAATGTAAACCAAATATTCCAAGTATGGATTATAATGGAACCAGACGTCAAAACAAATCATTCGATACATAGCAGCATATAGCTGAACTAACGACATACATAATTCAATTAAATCTCACTTGTCGGAAAATGGCAAAAAAAAAATACATAAAATACTTACATTCATGTGAACTTGTAAATTACTTCCGCTAAAATCGAGATGTGACAGATGAGTCATAACTGAAGTTTTTCTCTGCCGTACGGCTAAACTAACATCGCTGTTAGAGTTGACACCATTTGATAAACTCGACATGATACGTGGGAATGTTGGTCGCCGTGGTAAATTAGTCTGGCTACCCTTTCCACCCGACAGCCTAATGCTATTATTCGATGCCATTGTGCTCATCGCTAGCTCAGAATGATTCTTTCTCATCAGTTTATTATATAATAGTGTTTTCATTTCAGGCAACTCGTCTTCATCCTCTTTCGTCTCTGTCACTTCAGCAATTGTCGCCATTTCCACTTCAATTGGTACTTCCTTCATATGCCATTTAACTGGTTGTAACAGCATAGAGCCAGCCGCTGCATGCAATGCCAATCCACTTATCATAAGTACAGCTCCACGAAAACCAAACGCTTCCAACAAAATTTTCACGATTTGTGGCAAAAAGAAGGTGCCAGCCGCTGTACCAGCCATCGATAGTCCCACTGCCTGACCTCTTTTCACCTTAAAGTAATGATTCAAGGCAACAAATGCAGCTGAAGTGGCTAATCCGACACCGAAACCTGTAAAATTTTACAAAATCAATTAAATCAGTGTAATTTGATAACAACATCAGTTAGTCAAGTGTATACATGTAAGTGGCAAAGGAAGTTTGTCAATTACTTTAGAGCATGTATGTAGTGAATCAGGTATGTTACTTGAAATATTAATCAATCTATTAGACGGCACGTGATATTATGACAGCTTATTTGGAATAGTAAGTTTTCTAACAATCAATAAAACTCATTTAATGATTTATATATTGGAGGTCATGCACAATATCTTAGGTATACAAAAAAAACTTGCAATGTGATTTGGAGAACACTAATCAAGGCATCCAATCAAAATAAAATGGTAATAGATATTCTGATTAGATGATTAGTGTTAATCAAGTTGTTATTAACATTTTATATCATCATAAATGAGTCTCCAATGCGAGTATGCTAAATATAGAATAAATATGAGAACTATAAAAACATATCAGCTTGTATCGTAACAATCCAATTCAAATTGATTAACAAATTAAATTCATCAGTATAACAAGAAGTGTACTCAACATTGATGCTAATTTGAAGAGAACATACATATATTATTATTGTAATACATGTACATATGGGAATTATTCAATTTCAGTTAATGTGAAATAGATCATGTTTTTTGATTTGAACTGAAATCATAATTAAGGTTTTTGCACGCGACATTTAACGCTCGATTTAAAGTGAAAACGTTTTTTTTTTCATTCCAGCAGAAGATCTACAGTTTCTTATGAAAACAACTATAAAAAATCAATAAACAAGTGTTAAATTTTATACCACCTGATTGTAATAGTTATGTTTAAATAAGAATGACTAATTACCGTTAATAACACTGTAGGTTGCCAAAATGTGTGCCATACTGTTTGCCGGCGATGTTAATGCTAAACCTAGTGCACATAATAATGAACCGACAACGGCCACTTTACGATATGAAAATTCCTTTAGTAATGGTCCAACAAATAAACCAGAAAAGTTCATTGTCACATCGTAAGCGCTCATTATAATTGCTGATCCGGTTGTAGCGACTCCCAAATCATCCAACAGGTCACCAAACAACAATCCAAATGATGGTTCAATCGCTCTTGTTGCCAACTAAAATTAGATTTTATTTTGTATTTTATTATTATTTTACCTGAATGTAGCAATATTGTGGTATTTGTTTAGACTATTATCATTACTTACGTTCACTAAACTGACGCCAAAACAAGCCACCCATCCCCAACCGCCATCAGGTGCCACCTTTTTTGTAGCTTTTGTTGTCATTTCGATTTTATTTACTTCGTTCAATTGTCAGAACTACTTTGTTATGTATACGGTTCAATCAAGACAATTAAGTTTTCTATTCTGGATGCAAAAAGGCAAGACACCAACTACTTTATGTTGTTGTCAAGTGATTCAATCGTAATTTTATATCTTTATGCGTTGATTTGAATGTTATATTACGTATCTCAATGTAAAGGTATGGTAAACAAATGGATTGATTGTTTTACTCATCCACTCACTTAAAAGGAATTAGTTTTCAATATATCCAATTTATTAAGAAAACTATTATCAAATTATTATTGAATTTATGGTAGCGAAACTATATTGAATGGTTCTGGTATTATCGTTACACTCGATGTTCAACTTTAACGCCATTCTGGAAAGCAAAGATAAAAATGAAATAAATGAGAAACATTTTAATAATACATGAATAAACGAGGACAATTTAAATAAAGATCACATGCTTTAATTATGGAAGGCTTCTTTGTGTCACATGTTTTCAATCACCCGATACCAATATAAATTATGTGTTTTTTTTTTTAATTTTCTGTTTCACTGTGAATGGTAAAGCCTGAGAGAAGTATAAATGGCCGAAACAAATTAAAGTCAGTACGAATAAAACAAATTCATTTGTTTAATTCAATAGCAATCATATGGTTGGTATGTAGTCTATAGTAAACAACAAGTAATTTTTACTGTACATACCATAGTCATACATAAAAAAGTGGCTATGATAATTAAAGAGAAATTAAATTGTATTGAATTCGTATTTAAATTCGTAATAATCAACAACCGATGACTTCACTTTTTACATAAGATACCAATGGAATGAATGAAACAGCTGGTCTTTAGCATTGGTATTTAATCGTATTGCGGCTGTATATCAACAATAGACAATACAGTAAAAATTTTAATAAAAATGCAATTAAATGGACTAGAAAATTGAATTCAATAAAACGAGAAACGAGTCTTTTTTTATTAAATCGATTAGTTTGGCCATTGAACACTTATCAATTATTTAAAATGTTTTTACTGATTGCAGCATAGCAAAATAAAATAGAAATCATAGTATTTACTCAAGTGGTTCTAAAATATGCCTTATCATTGCTAATTTATCACTAAAGTTTAAGTATACCGAATAACTACTGGTAAATGTAACCATTGCTAGTAATAAATGTCCAAAACAACACTCAGTCTGGGACTTCCCGATAAACTAATCAATAGAATACAATGGCATCGATTTTTTACCTAATACCCATGGATTAAACGTAATGTTATTGATAGAATCGACCTTACGTAAAATTGCAATTGTAAACAATGGAACCATACACATGAATGCCATACTAGGTATGCTTGATATTTTGCTTCCAAATGGTTCATAAACGGAATTTAATTAATTGAATAGAGGACTAACAGGACTTTGGAGAATTTTATATGACTAAATAAAGTTTTATACAATAATTATCATTACAATTAGTTTAACAAGTTTATCGTTTGTTTTAAGACCGTGTAATTCTCAATTCAATAGTTATAAGTTGAATAATTTTTCAATATTAAAGTGTTTTTAGCGAATTCAACAATCAGTTATCTCACAGCAATTCATTGCATTTCCAATCCTAAGGTATTTTTCATTGAATCGAATACAACAATTTCCTCATTACATTAAAGAGAAAATAACTAAACGAAAATAAAAATATTTCACAATTACATTGTGTTGCAGTTCATTGGAAAACTAATAAATATTGTAATTGCTATAATCTTCTGCAAACTCTAGACGTACAACACACAAAATATTATTAAAATGAAACAAAGATACCCGAAGGTTAGAATCGTTGAAACCATGAAAATGAATTCTATTTAAACAATTACCGTTAATAAAATTTCACTATAATATATTGATATTCCCAATAAATTTACAGAATTTCGCTACAATCAACAATTTTGTTGGCAAAGTCATCGTTACTAAATTGCAATAAAATCCAAATTGAAATTTACTCTCCACAAAAATAACTAAAATACAACGAATCTGAATTTAATGTAAGGAAACATAATTTTTATATAAAAAACCACATCGAATTTGATCACGAATCAATCGCATGTTCGATATAAACATAAATTTTATCCAACAAAGGCAGGTAAATGCTATTATTTTATTTTTTTCCATCCATTAGGATATAGAAACACACTTGGATTTAACAGACGGTATAACTGACCCAGAGAAACTCGTCATCATCTTTCCATACATCGTCGTAAGATCTGAATGATCACAGTCAGATGAAAAACATACGAGATGATAAATAAAAAATCGTTTTTATGAATAATGTGAGCACTCCGGTTATGTAAAGCGATGTTTTAAAGCCATTCGTACAGTTGGTAGAATTTAACACAAAACAAATATAATATCAATTCTGACAAGTTGAGCCAACCAGACAAAGTGGTCACCAGTATAAAGGCGATTTTTAAACTCTGACGATAGTCCCATATGTGAAAATCGATTTAAATCTACATAAATAGTCACATTTATAATAAAATAAAATTCTCATAAATTTCTACACTTTACATAATGAATATTGAGATCATTTTAGAAATTAGTTATTGCCAACATAATATTTTGCCTAAATAATACAAGAACGTATTTTTTATTTTAATTTTATTAGTTCTTTGTGGCCATTTTGGACATACTAATCATGATCTATGTATATTGATCTAAGTATATACCATATAATTCTCAACAGGATAGATTTTCGTTGTACACATAATGCAGATACACACACACATTACAATAGATATGTAGATATGAACTGAAAACCCTTAAAATTTAAAATATTAAAATACTTAGAGGCCAAGGTCTTGATATTTAAATTGCGATAAGTAAACACACTAATCATTAATGGATATCCATAAAAAGTTTCAAATTAAAATGCCGGTCGAAATGTGAGTAATTTATTATCAATACCATTGAAACATCATCATTGAGTGTATAAAGTATGAAACATTTCAGAATTATGTTAAACGTTTTCATTTAACCAGTTGAAATGAAATTATCTGATAACGAATATGTCGAATACATCATTTAGTTTGAACACTTATTGCTGTTTGTTCACTACAAAATATTCATGTACATACACGTATACATAACTATTTATTGGAATAAAATGAACCCTATTTTATTTCTCTTTTTTTTTGTGTTTACACAGTGGATGAACTAGATCCATGTTGGATTTCATAATACTTTGTTGAACAGAATTATTTGGCATACGTACACCCCATTAACCTTTCTCATTAACCAATCAACTAAAAAACCAGTGATAAACCAACTCTAGGCCAACGCAAAGCAACTAAATTGGTTTATTAAACACATTACATTGTGGAGTTACAATTTGTTACTGAATCAATGAAGTTTATGCACTTTGCGCAAAGAGTCGATTTTTGCTTGTAAACAGTCAATAATAATAAAAATATTTACAATGAATCATATGGTTACACTCACCCTTTCAACTGATATGTAATGCATAAATACAAATAACAGTAATAAAAACTGGTTAATGGTTAATCGGTAATTGCACTATTCATGTTTTATAAATTTGCACATTTATAAGAATTTATTACATCACTCTATCGTAAGACACTCGATCATCATACAAATTTCACTTTACATTGAATGTTTCATATATTCAGATTCTTTATACCACAACGTCTTGCTGTTACAGTTTTAACTTTTTAGATTCTTATTGATTACAAATACTTTATACGTTGTTATATTAGAGTAGTTGCACAATGATGCATCTTTTGTTACCGAATGCATCCAATCAAAACACACAATACTTCGATGCACAAATTCAGCTGATTTGTTATCAGTATCCAATAACTGCAATATTCTAATTCACCAACTAAAATTCATATATGAAACTCGGTATAATTAATTAAGTTAAAATTAAAAATTACAAAAAGAATCAAGCAATGACACTTTTTCGTTCTTGTTTCGTTGGATTGGTTGAACGAAATGAAAACTGATTTCAAATCGAACGAATAAATACCGACAGAAGATTGTTTACACTCGCTACTGGCGCTTGAACACAAGCTTGTGCTCTAAACGTCAAAGTAACGATTAGCAAACCCTACAAAGTTCTTTCTTTCCACAATTTTTTTATTTCCGATATTCTCTTTTGAATTAATTCCGTTACACGATCGAATTTTTCACATTTAAACAATATTTTACGTTACACTCTTCATTCTGCTTTAACTAATCTAAAATATGTTGATTTCTCATAACAAATCATAAAACCAAATTTACTACACGTACTGATAACCCCAATATTAATAATTGATAATATTATTTGTTACAAATTTTTAAAACATTTAAATTAAGTCATGTGAATTAAATGAAAAGATCAAAATATCACGGGACTGATTAAAATTAAATAGCAATGATACTCACTCTAAATTACAAATTTAAATAATAATATTCTAACAGTCTTGTTTCTACTAGCAGCTGCTGGTACTACCTGCAATTACTAGTAACTGCAATTCAATCAAAGGCCACGGTCAAGAGTTTACCCAATAAAACATATTAATAAATAATCGTTTAATATAAATAAATTCGGTCCATAAAAAAATGTAATACGAATTTACAACACCTGATTCATTGGCACAGCGTCAGAAAATTAAAAATTTATGAATAAATAATTTCACCTGTGTCTGTGAAACTGTTACATCACATTATCAATCAACAGAAATTGTGTATACAAATTATTATATATGCGCATATACTGATGTATATGTATGCATATATGTAAATCCATGGAGAAGATGGAAGATACCACTTTGATTTTTTTATATACAATAATTTTATTTGGTTTTTTGTTTATAATTTCCAATTCCAAATTTTCTTAGGCTTCTACCGAGTGTTTCAAACGACGTAAATACGCATACATAATGATTTAAAATTATAAAACAAAAGAAAAAAAACAAAAAACTTTGATAGAAATTAAAAAAATTTGCCATTTTTAATTCATTCGTCTCCAACCAGTGAACCGTTCAGTGTCAATAGATTATTCTTCATCAAGTGAAAATTAATAAAAAAATAAATATTTTGTTGCAATTACAAGGGATCCCTATTTGGGTTTCAATTAAACGGTATTATTTATCATCATTTTAACAGAAATTATTATTTTATTACAAACATAAACGTTTAAATTTAAAATTTAAGAAAGAATTAAAGTGATCAGCGTCTAAAGTTTTGGTTCTATTAATAAGTAAATATACTAAGAAACTGAAGGTGAATTTACAGTGTTTTTGTTAAATTTAATAATTAGTTTGGTAGAGTGATTCAGGGAATGAAGCATAAAATTAATACAAAGAATAATAATACAAAGAAAACAATTGAAAATGATGAAAATTTCTTAGATGGTGGATTTGGATGGATTGTTTGTGTGGCAGCTGGTATTGCGAATGTAAGTTATATGCAATATTATTTTGACTCGTTATATTGTTTTTTATGACCTTACGTGATGCATCAATAAAAACAAAAATTTAAAAATTTAGCTAATATGGGAGATGCAATGGAATTTACACTAATCTGTTTTTCCATTAATTTATATACACCTATGTACATATGTACGTGTGATCTTCATTTAACGGATGTGTCATAATAAATTGAGAAAAATAAATTATACGTTTGTTGCACTTGTAATCCGAATTAATTCCATTATTCAGCGGTGTGTTAATCGTTAATACGTGAGTGTAATTAAAATGTAGTTATACTATTAATCAAGAACAAAGAATGTGGAAAATAAAATTGTATTTCAATGAAAGGATGATAGATGCGTTTGATATTTCCCATCTTCTGTATCAAACCGAATGAATAATAATAAAAATATTTTCCTTTTTTGAAAATTATCTGATTTCCAGCTATGCGTATTACCAGCTGTCCAACAGTTTGGCCTCATTTTCCGTGATAAAATGATCAATACGGGTTTCAGTAATTCACAGATTACCACAATTATCAACACAAGTTTTTGTCTACGATTTTGTATAGGTGAGTTTACTTAACTCAACTCAACTCATCTTAATTTTCATATTCGATTATTTCATTAACTAAATATTTGAATTGAAATTAATTTTTTTTTTTATCAATTGCATAATCAGTTTTTTTTTTTCTTTTGATAAAATTATTTTAAGATTAATTTACATAAATCAGATGGTTTCTTATTTTCACAGGTTTATTGAATGGTCCGCTATATCGAAAATATACAAATCGACAAATTGCGTATGCTAGTGCTCTTCTTGTTGGCACTGCATTGTATTTAACATCGATCTCTAACACTTTCATTGCCTATTTGATGGTGTATTCGGTGATCTTGGGTAAGCATAATTTCTAGTTCAACAACGTAACAACGTATAAACGTTTTGTTAAGATCGTTAATGAATTTATAATTAAAAATAGTAAATAATTTACATAATTTAAGAAAAAAAAATACCGTTAACCGCATATTTAAATATCAAATAGTTAATCAAATCAATGTGAATGATCTTTGTTGTTTTAAATAATTTAGGTTCTAGTATTGGTATGAATACCGCCGCCAATTCAATTATATTGAACACATACTTTAAGGTGAAGCGACGTATCGCAACTGGATTTATGTGGGCAATAACTGGATGCGGTTCTGTTATTATGCCCCATCTAATCACATACTTACGGGACTGGTTTGGAGTGCGGGGAACACTTATGATAATGAGCGGTATCGCATTACATGCTACCGTTGCCGCTTTATTATATCATCCGATTAGATGGCATTTACCAAAATCAAATGAAATTGAAAGTCAAATGGCTGGTAGTACATCAACAGTTTGTGTCGTCATCAATGATGATGATCAGATTAATAATAAAATCAATCAACAACAAATTAATGATCGACAAAATTTAACGTCATCGTTATCGTTGAATGATGAAAAACCAGTTAAACCGTTGAATGATGATAAACCACCATCAATATCAGATAATAAAACGGATGACAATAATCCAAAATTATCATTAATGGAAAAAATTAATTTATATTTTGACCTCGATCTATTAAAAGATTTTGGTTTTTTAAATTTATTATTCGGTATTATAGTTGGTAATTTCTCTGAAATGAATTTTTCTGTATTAACGCCATTCATATTAGGTGATTTTGGTTATACAAATAAGGAAATTGCAATTTTCATTTCATTATTGGGATGTATTGATGTGGTGGCACGTTTTTCTGTACCGTTAGTGGTGAAAAAATTATCCGTAGGCAATAAGACACTCTATTTGTTTGGTATTGTTGGAATGGCAATTGGAAGAACTGGTTAGTTACATATTTCATATTTCGACATCTCATTTCTAATGGTATACGAATTTGACTATTCTTTATAGTATTGGCCAGTTATCATTCACCAATGATTGTATATTTAACAGTCTGCTGGATTGGACTATGTAAAGGACTTAAAACAGTATTTATGAATTTATTGGTTCCAAATTATGTGCCATTAGAAAGATTACCAGGAGCTACTGGCCTCCAATTATTATTTGGCGGTTTATTTTCATTAGTGGCTGGACCAGCAATTGGAATGATACGGGATGCCTCCAATTATACGATAGCACTACATTGTTTGAATATACCGACTGTTTTAATATTGGTAACATGGACAGTGGAAGCGTTATGGCGATCACGACGTAAACCAATGACCAAGTAACCATTCAGAACTGACTACAATAGATATAATAATAAAATATTCCATTCATATCGTTTTATGTTTACATTACTTGATAAATAAAAATAAATAACTATGATAATGATTTCAAATGAATTAAAATTCATTAGTGGAACATTTATTAAATTGGAGTTAAAAGTGTTAAATTGAATGGAATTCACCTGTTTATAAGACACTGAAAATACTAAATTCTATAGATAATAATAAAAATATTCTCTGGTGTTTACCCTCGTATATAGACTGATATCATTAATCGCCAGCCTGAATACATTCTTGTCAATTAATAAGAAATTTAGATTCAAGAAAACACTCATCTTCTTCTTTGGCTTTGTATATTAAATGCGTATTTGCCAATTAGTTGTGTCATCATCTTGTTTACCTTCAATATCATCATTCAGGAAGATCAAAATTTAAACAGTTTATGAGGCAATGAAGAAAATGTCATAAAAAAAAAACAACAACAACATCCATGATTACGATTAAAATACTCAACGTTATTTACTACTTAAATTGTCTGATAGCGTTCATCGACATAATTCATTTGTATTCTGTATTACTCATTTTGTTATTGATGATGACGACACAGTGAATTTTTTTTTTTGTAAATAACAAATAATGATAATAAAAAATACCGGCCACACGAGACTATTCCAATGATAGGTGATCGCGGTTTTCGCGATGTTTGTTCATATTTTTTATTTTCTGTTTTATTTTACATAAAACAACATTATTATTGATATTTTTTTTTGTATATTTTGCATTCATTTTCATACAATCAAATCGCAAAAAATTATCTATCTGTCTGGTATATAATGTATCGGGGTGAAACTGATCGTTACGATCGATTATGAGAACGGGATCGTTTTCATTCGTCTGAAAATTGATAAAAGTGCTCATAATCTTTCTGTATAAATAGAGTTTTCCAACATCACTGAGGCTCAGTCACACGTTGTAAGTCGTTCAGTTTTTAAATAAGATACATCGCATTATACATAATCGATATCGGTATTTAACCGCATGGTGTAGTTATTTTAATTAGCCAGTGTAGTGTTGTAAATTGAATATTAAGACATTGTTTATATACATACATTCATGATATTGAAAATAAAACCAGAATTAAACTAAATGAATTTAGTTCAAGTTCATGTGCAAATCCTTCTTGTTAAGAGTTCATCGAAATTAGTACGATAATTGTGAATCAAAGAAAGTGCGTGTGACGACAGTGATTACGTAAACGAATTTATTATCCATAAGCGATTGATAACAGATTTATGATCTTGACAACCAAATTAAATTAAAAAAAAAGAATTTTGAATTTTTTTTTTTAAATTTTCGTGTTCCCATGCAATTAGATTCTCGTAGATCTAATAGCCAACGTTCATAGCGAAAACGTATTGGAAGTAAAATAATTCATTTTATGGAATTTAAACAAAAGTATAAACAAATATTTAATTATTGATTGAATAAACGGAACAAGTTCGTAAAAGTGTTGGAAATTTTTTTTTTTTGTTATATTTTTGTTCAAGTGGAAAAATTCAACATTTCTATTTTCATTTTAAATTAAAATTGGGATTTTTATTGTGCCAAAGTGATGGGTAAAGAAACGGATGATAATAAGGTTGAGTATGTTCCAATACCCCGTCATAGGAAGAATAAAAGTGACTTAGGACCAAATTATGTGGCACCAGATGGTGGATGGGGTTGGCTCGTATGCATTGCTGCGGGTTGTTCCAATGTAAATATCTCAATTTTATGTTAATTATTTCAATTACACTCGTAAATAATTTCCTCCTTTTGTTAAATTCAATGATAATATGATCCATTGTAATCGTTCCAATTGTAGTTATCAATGATTGTTATTAAATTAAATAAAAAAAAAAATAAAAATTAAATTGTGTTAAGCCGATAAGTGATATATGTATAGTGGAAGTGGAATGACTTCTCAGGGCTGTTAGTTAATCGAACTGAATTATTTTTTTTATAATCTTTATGTTGTAGACTGTTTTTAACGCTTATCAATAACAATTTATTTACAGCTGAGTACATTCGCAATGCTACAACAGTTTGGTCTGATTTTTCGAGACACAATGTCTGCAATTGGACTATCAAATTCACAGATAACAACTATTATTAACATAAACTCGTGTCTTACATCAAGTATTGGTAAGTAATGTATTAAATTGGCTCATATGACAACTTAAGTGCTTATCGTACTTAGAACAATCTGTGAATTTATGGCAATACCAAAAGTTAGTTTTAATTTCATTTATTTTGTTTATTTTATCTGTCGCTGATAATGTTACTGATTGTTTAATTACTACCATAATTTATTATCATTCTGGTGTATCGTGTAACTATAATCCAGAAACAACTAGTTATTGGTTATGATTCAACGCAACGATAAGATTAAATATTTATATTTAGCATTTTAAATTAAGTAAAGCCAGGTGCTGATACCTAACATCGTCAATCGTCGAATATCATTATCAAATACTTTCTTGGTTCAATGCCAAGATTCTTGATTTTATTTTCATTATTTTTTTATTGTTTGTTTCACTTCCGATTGCCATCAGTTAGAGCATCAGTAACATAACTGACCTATTAATGAATTATGGATATAAGTGATGATATAACCCTGACATTTAATTTTAAAATTTCTAGGTCTCTTCAATGGTCCATTATTTCGGAAATTTTCTTATCGTACAATTGCATTTGTTGGAGCAATGACTGTTGTGATCGCAATATTTTTAACAGCGTTCTCGAATTCATTCATCACATTTTTACTCACTTTTGGTGTATTATACGGTAAGTGTTTGCATTTTTATTACTTATATTTGTATGTATGTATGTAGATTGTTTGATTTTATTTTTTTAAATATTTAAATATGAATAATTGAATTATTAAACATTACTGATATACAGTATTATTCCGTCGCACTTTTATTAACTAATTAAAAACTGTTTATTGATGTATTTTTTTTATTTAAATTAGGTATGGGTATTGGAATTAATGCATCAGCTAATTCATTAGCATTAAATACATATTTCAAACACAAGAGACGCATTGCCACCGGATTTTCATGGTCAATTACTGGATTGGGACCGATTTTGATGCCATATTTGATTACATTCTTGATGAATGTGTATGGATTTACTGGCACTGGTTTAATACTTTGTGGCATTGCAACACATGCAGTACTCTTTTCATTACTTTATCATCCAGTACGTTATCATGTGAAATCGATTCCATTACCAACGAATGAAACAGATACAGAAAAAGGACAAATTGAATGTTGTGAATTTTGTCACAGTAAAAAGGATAATCAAAGTATCATGTCTAGTCAATATTTACCAATTGGTGATAACTACAGTATCAATGATGTGGAAATGACTGATCCATTGGGTACACCTATGTTGGCATCAGCTAATGATGGATGGTATTCATCTCGTGGTTCTAGATTTGGTTCAGTGTTATCGTTAAGACCCAATAAATATAGTGCAACTGATTTCTCAACAGGTGGTAATCGATCACAAATCGTATCAGACTATAATTCAGTGATTCCGTCTAGAAAAGTTTCCCATTCAAATTTAATGGCATATGAGCGTGGCTCTGTGGCACAATCACAAAAAGATTCCCAAACAAATTTAACTGTCATTGGTGATAACACAATGAGTCCGTCACGAAAAATTTCCCAAACAAATATGGGCCTCTATCAGACACAACTCTCCAAAAAATATAAAAAAAGGAAAACATCAATCAGCGGAAATAAAATCGTTGAGGTTCCCGGTGAAGATCATCACCAATATGATAATCCTGTGCCAACAATCATAATGACACAATGTGATAATTTGGATGTACCAATGAAAATGCAACAGCAAGAGGCTGTTAACTATAAAGAAAATGATGTGCTTACAAGTGCATCAAAAAAACTAGAGGAACTTGTTGATGGAAAAGATAGTAGAACAGTACTCAAATGTTCCCAATGTACTTGCGGTAATAATATACTGTCTGTGATGGTACCAACCAATGAGAATGCTAAATTACTTGAAAATGAAAGTAATTTATGTAAATTGGATGAAAATGAAAACACCAAAGATTCCGATAAGAAATTGTCGTTATGGGAAAAAATCTTTATATTCTTCGATTTAAATTTACTTCGTGATTTAACCTTTGTGAACTTAATGGTTGGCATCACCGTTGCAAATTTTGCTGAATTAAATTTTTCCATATTGACACCGTTTATACTCAGCGAATATAATTTCTCAAAAACAGAAATTGCATTCTTTATGTCATGTTTAGCAGCAATGGATATTATTGTACGATTAACGGTACCGTTCGTTGCCACAAAACTTGGTTGGGAGAATAAAACATTCTTTTTGATCGGTGTCACTGGCATGGCATTAGGTCGTATCGGTGAGTGATCATCAAGAATTTGATTTTAATTGATAAACAAATGATTCATATAAATTTTATGTCTAATTAACAACGACAGTTTTTATTTTTTATTTTTGTTAATTATCTTTTTTGTTTTACTTTGTGTTATGCAGTAATCGCCCATAATCAATCATATTACGTTGTACTGACTGTATTCTGTTGGATTGGATTAAACAAAGGATTGCGTACAGTGTTTATGGCATTAGTATTACCAAGTTATGTGCCGCTTCATCGTTTACCAGCTGCATCTGGAATACAATTATTATTTGCTGGTATTTTCTACTTTGTAGTTGGACCATTTGTTGGTAAGTGTTCTGGTTCAATTCATAGATTGATTTAACCGAAAGGTTAAAATTAATTTTGATTTTATATTTTTATTATTATTATTATTAATCATGTGATATTTTCATTTCATTATCAGGCTGGGTTAGAGATAATTCTAATTATGCCATCACAATGCATTTCCTGAATATTGCAACATTCTCAGTACTGATCAGTTGGTCTATATTGATATTCAATGAGCATCGTAAATTAAAATTAAAAACGGCTGAATTAAGTAATGGGGTTTGATATGTTTTTTAAAAGTACTTTTTATGTTTTTTTTTTTACTGTTTAATTCTCGTGATTGAATTTAGAATTATTAAGAATTACGCAAATTCTAAATAGCTTAATGTTTTTTTTTTATAGTTACACGTAGTATTCTAGAATTAAATAAAACTAACGTTTAGACTTAACGGCTACACTTATCCCATCGTACATTATTATATGTGAATAGAATTATTGCGTAATACGTTTAATTATAAGATGTAATAATTTTGAGATTTATTAATTATGAGGTGTAATGTATATTGCATTTACACTCCAAAATCGTCCAAATAAAATTCAACTGCATCCATACTGAATTCAAATGCATCTATTTGTATTTAAATTGCCACTTTTTAAAGATCATATTTTTTAAATTTTTAATCAACTACATGTTTCAAACTCAAATTGAATGAATATTATAATTTGCGTTTTTAATTTCTAATAAATTACAATCTTCTTATATTGGAAATAATTTATTGTATTAAATAGAAAGAATATATAGAGAGACTTTCGGCTATTCTGCTGATTGATATATCATATGGATGCAGAAGATTTTCAATTGCCAGATAATTTATCGTTGTCATTAAGTATACAAAGGCTTACGTATAATTTGATCAAAATTATTTATAACAAAAATACAAATTTGTACAAAATCTAATATTAGTTTTGTACGTGTGTATGTGATTTAATATTTAGTGAAATAAATGTCTATTTATAGGCGAAATTGAATGAATTGTTTAAAATTTTATTCTGTTTTTTTGGCTTATCATAAATGATTCTTAGGTGGCCCCATCGGTATCGCATACGATTGATAACATGTTGATCGTACACCATCGAATGATAAACGAAATACTATAATCCATCAAGCATAACGAAAAATTGCCTTTATCAGTCAATCAGTAATCGTGTACGGTTTCGACAAATCGTTTGGATAGCTCGAGAGAAATTCTTTTCTATTCACAATGATACTGTAATTTCATTGATGGAAACTAAATTAAACTGAGTGAGTGAGTGAGTGAGAGAATAAGTAAATAAGTGGGCGACAAAATCACTAACTAAGTACTAAATACTTTTTGAATGAATTGTAATCAGCATCAATTAAAAACAACTTATACAGCATTTGATAAGTAAATGTGGTTTATCACAATTAATGTGTATTTCATAACTCAACAATGTGTGATACTTATAAAGTGAAAAACAAAAACTGATAGTGGTTGCATACATTGATGAGACAACGTGTTTCTAAAGAATTGCATGGAAACTTTTTTGTTTATCTTATGTTAACGTAATTTTATTTTTATTTTCCGTTTTTTTTTTTATTTAAGACCAAAATCAAAACGATAAGGAATTGTTGTTTTTTATTATTTTCTTTTCTATAAATGTATTTTAAGGCCAAAATTTATTATCATGTCTCACTGATTAATCAGTGCTCAATAAGACAACAACGAAGGTAGTTTGATTTAGTCTGTTCTTGTGCGCGAGTTTTTTTTTTTTAATATTGTGACACAATAATTGAAAATTATGTAATTCAAATTTTCTTCAGTGTAAATTTACTTGATAGATGTTACAGTGATTGAAACAATAAAATTCTTAATGCATAAAATGGATACTGTGAATAATGGGAGAATACCACCCGATGGTGGCTGGGGTTGGATGATCGTTATAAGTCATGCATTGGCAAACGTAAGCTATTATTAATCGTTTCTTGAGTTCTTGATTATAATTAATATCATTTAAAACATCTTTCGATATCTTATCACTTCTGATGATTGTAGCACAGTGAAAAAATTGAATGATAATCAAACATGCAATTAATTGATGTTTACACTTGTCATTCTTGTGGTTAATTATTTGTTATTTACTATTCCACTTTAAATATTTAGTTTATTGTGATACCGTCGATGACATCGTTTGGTTTATTGTATAAAGAAAAATTTGAAGAGCTCGGCATGACATCGTCAGAAAAATCAATTATAATGAATTTAAATTCAGCGTTTGGTATGATATTGGGTCTTGTGAATGCTCCCTTATTAAGACGTTTTGGATATCGACGGGTAGCTGCTGTAGCAAGTATTTTATTTTCATTTGGTATGATATTGACATCTTCGGCTAACAGTTTTATTCATTTTCTTATCACATACAGTTGCATAACCGGTAATACATAGAAAATTAATTTATTAGTTAATAAAATTATTTAATTTACATTGTAATTTCTACTTGTTATTTCAGCTGTGGGTATATCAATGATAACCTCATCCACATCATTCGCATTAAATTCATATTTTAGACGATTACGAAACAAAGCAGTCGGAACAGCAATGACCCTGGCTGGATTAGGTCCAATTATTTACCCACAATTTATATCACTGTTATTGCACTACTATTCACAATCAGGTGCTGCTCTTATTATAGGCGGTATGTCATTACATGTGCTATTAGCTGCACTCTTGTTGCAACCAATTGAATGGCATATGATAACCGTTCCTGTTGCTGAAATGCAACCAATGTCCGAGAAAGGTTTGAAAGCAATGTATTCCATTGAAGAAGAAGTCGAATATGCTTCTCAGGAATCACTCAATGAGGCGCAAAAAATGAATAAATATCATACAGTAACTACACCAACACCATATGCAATTATAACACAAGAGGAGAGAGAAGCGTTCACAGAGGATGAGTCAGCTTATTTAGATTCGTTTCCAAATTCTGCTGTCGATGTAAATTCAACAGACGAGAGCGATGATGACCTACAATTATATTCAATAGATCATGAATCTGATGCCCAAAACATCTATGGATATGATATAATTCCTTATCAATCAATGTGTGAACTAAATACGGGTGCTTGTAAGTATTAGAATATCTGATATACTTTAAATTGAGCAATATAATATAAATTAAGTATTTTGTTATTAGCTGCTATACCAAAAGTCGGATCCACTTCAGTACTATCGGGGAGTACGACCCAAGAACCTAGACGTCGTCGATACAGTGAGAATAGCAATAATGCACCAAAACAATCGAAACGATGGTTTGAATCTGGATCAGAGGAGACAGTTCATTTAGCTAGCTATTCAAACCTCTTTACTGAATCAACTGAAAAATTGGGATCAAAACGGAATAGCGTTGCATCAAATCAATATTTAGTTAGTGTAAACCCAAAAGAAGTAAATCTTAATCCAATGCCTACAATTGAAGAGTATATAAAACAAAAAGATTACTGTAAATAATATAAAGAAATGTATGCTCAAATATTTTTATTGTAGAAAATCAAAAAGGAAAAAACATCGTCGCGCTAAAGTCGTTGAACTTAAATTGAAAAAATGGGGACTAGCCTTGGTTAACATATTCGATTTACATTTGCTTAAAGATTCGAAATATGTAATTTTGATGTTGGGCTTATCCATTGCAATATTTGCAGAGATTAATTTTTCTTTGCATACCCCATTTATTTTGGGTGAGATGGGATATAGCACCCAACAAATTGCTGTCGTTTTATCATGTTTGGCTTCTGCTGATATCGTCTTTCGATTTGTGTCTCCGTTCATTGGTGACTATTTTAATCAAACACCGAGAATTATGTACTTGTACAGCTTGGGACTATTAGTCATTACAAGAACTTGTATGATCTTTAGTGAAAGTTCAATTGCAATGAATAAAACTGAATATTTAAACATTTTTAGCAATCTTATTTGCACCAAATTATGGATCAATGATTGTGCTGGGAGTGTTTTTAGGTATTGCAAAGGGCGTTCGTACTGTATATATGAGTCTAGTCATCCCAAATTATGTTCCATTGGCAAGACTGCCATCAGCTTCAGGCATTCAAATGTTAGTCAACGGTGTAATCCTTTTAGTCCTTGGACCAATTTTAGGTAAGCAAATTCAATTATTTACTAATATGTTGTGTAATTGACATTGATAATTTAAATAAATTCGCATTGTAGGAGTGATAAGAGATTTCACAGGTAGCTACCGAAAGAGTGTCTATCTTATCAATTTTGTAACATTGATAACCATCACAATGTGGACTATAGATATTGTATTAACAAAACGAAGATCACGATCATGAACTCTTAGTTTCGATTAAAACTAATACTCTTTATTGTTATAAGATTAAATGCAAAAAAGAAAAATATAACAATTAAACTATTTGAAAAGTATTTAAAAACTAACATTTAGAAAGAAAAAAATCAATTTTAGAATCGAATGTCATTATTAATATTAAAATAATAAAAACAAACACACATTATCCATATCACTCGTTCTTGTATTGGCAACGTCTCATTAACGTTAATTATAAATCAATTTTATCTAATTGATTGTACACCTAAAACGTGGTACAATGTGAATCATAAACAATGCATTGATTAAGATTCAATGAGAGTAATTGGCTAAAATAAACAAGAAAGCAGTAAATCAAATTAGTTCAGTAATTTCAATTAAGTTAAACGCTTACTCGTGAGTGTCCCTGAGGAAATTGATTTGGAATCGATGGCATATAAGTATCTTCAGCTAATTTCCCAAACAATTCTGGAACAATTCCATTTTTAGTTGATTCTGCAATTAGAGATATATAAGTACTAAGTCATTTATTATCGAAAATTTTAAATCGCTGTACACATACTCATTGGATTTGTTGGTAGAATTCCAGGTGTTGGTCTAACTTTAAATCGTGGTGAAGATGACAATGGTTCAACATTAATTAAGCTTGATGTTACAGTTTGTGGTGTAACTACGTACACTTTTTCTTTTGTCAACGGTGATATTGATATCTTTAATTTATCCCAGGAACTCATTTTTTCAGTTATTGGCTCCGGAATTATCGTATTATCATCGATCAGTTTGTTTAATGAATTTACACTTTTTACTTCTGCACTCGATAACTCTAGTCGATCTGGAAGAGTAACTGTCGTTGGTAACTCTGTGGTTGATTCTACAGTATTAGTAGTTGATGACATTGGAGTTGTAGTCAAATAATCATCTGGAATACGTTTTGATTGTGTAAGATATGGAATCGTACTTCCCTTTCCAGTGATCATTGAATATTCTTGTTCAGTCCAATTATCAATGTCTTTCTGTAACTTCTTGATATCAACAGTACCATTATATTTCATTTTCAATACACTTAGATCACGTTCTCGTTTTAAAATTTCTCTAAGATTAGTCGCCAATATTTTAGTTAAATAGAACTTGGTAGTTTTCGTTGGTTTACTAGGAATATCAGTAACCGATGAAGTTACTTGTTTCGATTCATGAGCTTCTTCAAATTCATGCCCCACCGATTTCCATCCTCTGTCCGAGTTGTATGTCTGAAACTCCTTGCCCGTGTATGGAATAATAATTTGAACTTGTTTCGGTTTCTTCTCTATTGAGCTGATGGTTGTCGGAGCTAACCAGTCATGCTGGAAACCTTTGGGTGACGACGGTGCTGGGAAAATTGGTGTTGTACTTGGCACAAACCCACTCGCAGATGATGAAATTAAATTCTCAATTGTGTTCGATGTACGGAAACCATAAGCATTTGGTGATTTCGTTACAGCCAAATGCCTTGGATCAACAGTTGGTGTTTTTCCATAATTTCTAATATGAAATACTGGTGAATCTAAAAATCCATTTGGCGAACCATAGTGTTCGTAACTGTTCAATGATTTTGGTCTCACTGTTTTCTCGTTCACCGATTTCACTAATGTAGATGCCACCGTTGTAGATAAGATCGATGGTAATGAAATTATAGCCGTAGGTGTTGTAACGTGATGCGAACTAGTACTGGATAAACTTGATATAGTTTCTGAACTAAATGGTGGAAATGTCGGTCCAATTATAGTTGTATGTACTTCATGATTATTCGTTGGTTTCTCTTCGATAATTGATGCATTGCTAACTGAACCCGATGGTACACTGTCACTTACTATGATAGGTTTCATCTTTAATTGTGGTTCTGGTGAATTATAACGTTCGGTCGTGGTCACTGATACCGATTGATATGGTGGCTGGGTTGAGAAATTGGACAAGTCAATTAGCGGTGATTGGATGTAATCTGGAGGATGCTCAACACTTGATGTGTATTCGTCTAATGGGACACTTTTAATTATTTCAAATGAGGGATCATGTTGTTTTGGTGCAGATGATTGGGAAACAAAATTAGGTGACGCTTGATTCACGACCCGTTGACTTAGCTGTGGAGTAGAATCATTAGGGATTGAATTCAATTCATGTTGAGGTACAATATGAGCTGATTCTGGATCAGAATGGAATGGTAATTGATCATAAAGTGGTGGGATTGGACTTACGCTTAAGTTTGGCAATGGCATAGGTGTTATATTAGATCTGGCTTGTTCCAATGGTAAAAGCTGTTGGGGTGGTAGGTAATCAGTACTGGTCGGTACTATATGTGGATTCTGATGGAATTGTTGATGACCATTGGATGGATAATAGGCATTCGGATAATATTGTTGTTGCGGTTGTTGGGGTTGATTGACACCAAACGATTGGGACACATGTGGGGCTGGTGGATACAACTGTTGGACTGGATACTGTTGTTGATAATTATTTTGTGAATAGCTGCCACCATAATTTGGATTATAGCCATTTTGAACTGGAATATCAGAGGGGTGAGTAAACATTGGAATCCAAGGAATTTTATTACAGGGATTACATTGAATTTTATTGACTTTGGGTGATGGTACTTCAAAATATTTAGATTGGGCTGATTGACTTTCCACTGGACTACTATCATCTGGTTGATAACCAAACCAACCAGCAATACGTTGCATAAACGTTAATTGTCTTGTTGCACGTTGTGGCTGTTGATAATCACCAGATGATTGGACAGGTTGTTGAAATAATACGGGATTCGGTGGAGGTGTTAAATAATCAACTGGCACAGGTGAATTTTGTATTGTAGCAGATTCATTTAAATGAATAGTGAAAACTAATAGCGCCAGACTAAAAAGAATTGTATGTTGTCTCCACATCTGAAACACAGAAAACAACATTAAAACATGAAATAAAAATAAAAGAAAATAAAAAAAAAAGACAAGAAAAATGATGAAAGTGTTTATTATTGTGTTACAACCAATCTGAGAGTCGAAAGAGAATAAAACAAAAAAATGAATTATCTTTCCATATTCGACGACTGCATTATCATAATTTGCACTTGTACAATACCACATCTAATGCTTACTTAACATCTTGACGATGGTATTCGTTTGCGGAAGCAGATAAATAAAAATGGAAGAGAAAAATACATTTATCCATTTTCAATGAAAAATATGAAAAATTCCCATCATAAATCCATTGTCTTTTTCATTATAAATTACAATGAATTCTGGTCATAAATTAGTGAATAATTGGATCCAATGCTCTAAATCAAAAAGTAAACAATGCCACTGGTTGATAGTTGGGTATTGTGTTACTTGTATTACCACCATGGAGCATATAGTCATCATGTAAATTATATAAATGGAAAATATACTTTCATCGCAGCTGATCAACTCATTGCCATAGCATTAATTTAATTCTTAAAATGATTTTTATGAAATTATTAAAAATACAAAAAAAAAAAAATTATATGAAATTATTTGAATAATTATTATTGAACATGAAAATAATTTTGAGGATGATCGTATATACCATGAACAAATAAAAAAAAATCAATTTCCTTTAAAACAAAATTCATGGTTCAAAGTCATATTGGTACACAACGTAATTCAACATCATCAACATGTAAAGATCATTAAAACTCAATGAAATTCCAATGTAAAAATTTTCATTTTTCTCTTTTGCTTCGTTTCCATTAAAATAAATCATCTACTCATTGTATTACCACAAATTTCTATTGAAGCTGAGATGAACCGCAAAATCAATTAAATTTATTAGCAGCCAAATAAGAGTCATGTGCACTACTCATTTAACATTTATAACCGATCAGTTAAACCAAACGTTTTTATTTTACATTAAAATTGAAATCATCAGTTATACACCATCAGTATGCCACTACATTAACTTTGTAATTAATTAAACATTCATCTATCGTTCAATTTGGTATGCAACGCAATATTCATGCAAGTACATTAAATAAAAGTAAGAAAATTTTTTATTTTAATTTTTTTTTTTTGGTTTTCTTGTTACAAAAAAATATTATGACTATTATCTACGATTTACGAATTTAATTTTTACCACTAAGCAAAAGAAAAAGAAACATCAAAGATTATCGTTTTGCGAAAACAAAAAAATGTACATTAAAAGTTTATCGTATTTTAAATGAAATATCAATTATATGGATAATTTCTTTTTATTTCATTTAAAAATATACGAAGATTACGACGTGAAAGACAAAAGAAAAGTTTTAAAAATTGGCAAAAGGAGTTGTTGCATACTAAACGTAACATCTTCACCATGTTATCATAACAAATACAGGTAACAAGACAATAATATACAAAATTATAGATTATTCGATGTCCATTTACAATGAAAATTAATGTTAACGGCGGTTTTGTGTCGTATTGCGACGTTTTGCCAATTGGAAAATTGAGACTTGAAGAAAATAAAATATTATAACTAAATACAACTTTCATTTCACATCATAATGTAATGAAGTAAAAACAACAAAAAAAAAACTAAAACAACATTTAACTATACGTAAAAATACCAACATAACAAAACTTGAAGGTAAGTGTAGTCAATATTGCAGTCACTAGCATACGTAGCATCGTGTACTATTTGATTTTCATAAAACCGCATTTGTTTGTAAGACTTATGAGAGATGCGCGATAATCCCACAACATAAAATGTTAGATTATATTTATTATTCTTTTTACACGGTACCAAAATTATGTTATTGTTGGTCCGCTATTATAATTCATTTCACTCTTAGTCTCTCTTTCTCTCTTCACGATATTTGATAGAAGATGATACTACGAATTAATTTGAAATAAAATAAATTAGAGGAAACGTTGAAGAGTTCTTCTTTAGGTGTCATACAAAGTTTTCATCTCCTTCAGACTTCCGTTGAATCATCCAAACAACAAAAAAAATATTTGTCTTTTAAGAAATTGGAATTTCGTCAAGTGTTTATTATTCTGTTGTTATAAATTTCAATTCAACAAAATTGAAAAATCTTAAACCGTTACAACAATGTAAATCCAATTAAATAGATTTTGCACGAAACATTAGCCAACGAAAATGTTAACAATTGTTCTACGTATACATTGCATAACTCTGACCAGAATTCTTATAGAATAGAATTTCAACATTATGATCTAATATCCATTAGCATTGAATAGATTGAACATTCTCAAAATAAAATGGAACAGGTAAAATATCGCTTAGGTAATATCTCATCTATTGCTATACTTCATTGCCGTTCAGTCACAAGAAGAATAAGATGAATTCATTCTATTCAATCAGATATTATCTAAGAAGTAACCATTCTTTTATAGAACTAACAGCAAAAGCCAAACCATAAGTTTTGTAACATTTAGTGGTTTCAAACCAAAAACATGATCTAGACTCTGGACCATTTACATATATTGTTCATCAATCGTCGTAATATTCCTTATATTCCTAATATCTAATTCAATTTTTTTAAGATATCGTTCCCTCATCATAAATTAAATTAAATTTCATTATTTTATCTTCAAACAAATAGTGAGTAAATTTAAATTAATAAAAATCATACCATTTTTGTGTTGAAAATCTGTGTAAAAAATCTGTCTCGTTAGAATTAATTAAAGTCTAGAGGTTGTGCAGAAAGTAAACGATTGAATTTCTTCTAATTTCAATATCCGGTAATGTTGTACTTCTTGTTAATTAATTTATTGCTTTCTATAAAATATAATAACGCACAATTATTCGATCATTAAATCACAATATAACATCGTTAAGTATAAAAGAAATAAAACCATAAAAATAATAAATAAATATATAATTCATCTCACTTTAATTCAGTTTTCACATAATTTATAATATAGACACCGTTTGATGTTATTCACAGGTGAAATATAAATAATAGAAACACTAGAGACACAAAAATAATGATCTTGTTAATTAGCTTTCCAAACACTTCATAAACCAATTACTGTCAGAGTTATTGATTTTACAACGTTTACCACTTTATGATGCTCTTAACAAGAAGCCACAATAAATGCAATGGATTTAAATAATGATTATAACCCGCGTTTTATTAAACAACAATTTAACGTTTCAAACTGTTACGGCGAATAAAAACTTAAATCACAATTTAATAAAATATAAAACAAATAGAATTATTAATTGATTAATAAAATCACTGTTAATTTGCTCTCTCAACATGCGTCTGTCTTTGACGATGCATGAACAACAAATACCGCAGCATAGTGATGTGAAAAGTCTTTATACCCAGTGACCCATATCGATCCTCACTTCTACTTTTTAGTTTTTCTTTCTACCTGATCAAACTGTTGAACTGAAGAGTATGGCTATACGTGTATACGAGACGATGCCAACAATATTCTTCGCCAACTAAATCCAATAACAAAAAAAAAAAAATAAAATAAAAAACCAAAGAAATGAAAAACATAAGACACAGAAAGCCAGTAACACTCAATATGATATGAGAAAATAATCATAGCATCTCAAATACAATAAATGCAAGTTGCACACCTTGTTTATATTTCTAATGTGGAATCGCACATTATCATAAGAATGTAGAAAAATAATAGAAAAAAAAATATCCATTCAATTGGTTTATCTAAATGTTCTTTTATGCATCACTCTATACAAATGCAGATAATTATGCTTCATTTTCTTCCATGTTGAGATTCTCGAAGTGAAAACCAAAATCTTCAATACACAAAAAAATTTCTTCATTTAGTTTTTCACTTTACTCTTTACATAAAATTTTATTAAATTAATATAATTCTTATATGAGATGCGCAATGCCAATGCATTTAATGTTGATTGAATTTAATACCATAGATTATGTTGATTTCATGTTGCATATTCTTTGACCTCAGTGAATTCGTTACCAATGAAAGTCACGTCATTTATATTAAAACTAATAGAATTTAAATAGTAAATATGCAGAACTAGAAAATTTGTATAAAAAAAGTGAATATGTTTATGTGTATGTATGTATGTATGTATGAACATTAACATTAAACTAGAATTATTGTATCAAGTTTAGGTCATAGGAATACATAATTAGGAAAATGTTGACTAGAAGACGTCTCTTCATGGTTTAATTGAATGATACGAATTTCATCTTCATGGCATTTAACTCATACAGATCCAGTATTTATCGATGAGTCTGTAATTAATAATTGTTTCTTTATGAGCAATTTATAAAATTTTCAAAGTTAAGATTTTCTTACTCGTGATGGTAATAAATGATGGGAATCTATATAATGAATTTATATTCAAATTCCATTTTTATGATTTTATGATTGCTTTTCAATTGCTATTTAAACGCATTTTGGAAATTATCTCATTTAAAATGGATTGTTTTATTTTTTTCAATAATGACTTCATTGAATCTTCTCTAAACACTGAAATATTTACATTGTTATAGTTAATTGTACACCGTAAAATACCTTTTTATAGATCAATAAAAACTAAAAACCAATTTAATTCAATTAAGGGAAATAGAAAAAGAAATTTGTATGTTATTTCTTGAAATATTTCTATCAAATAATGTAATTTCTCAAATAACAATTAAAATCTCTTTTTATCTCATTAAAACTTAAGAAATAATCAATGATTAATATTATGTTCATCTGGTGAATTATTAATTATTTAGTTTTTATTTCCTCATTGATTTCAATTTAAAATTGATCTGATGAATACTACTCTTGGTTAATTGATTATCAGAAACATGTCATCAAATCTATTTTCTTGGAATGAAAATTATATAAAAATAAATTATCCGTTGTTGGCGGTTTGTCAACGCCAATGGATATCTCTTAAATCTCTTTGTGACAAATTTATCAATCATAATCGACGCATTATTATCAGCAACACGATTTAATTCCACTATTACATTCCAACTGAATTACATTGAATTATGTCCTGTGCATTGTTGCTGATATTTAATGGATATACATACATATGCTATTCGTAGTTTGTCTTTTTGCCAATTTACTTTCACCTTATCATGTCACTTTCATTTGAATTACTAAATGGAATACTTAAGTATAATAAATAAACAACAGTAACCATCATTTAAATCCAGTATGACTGAAATAAATCCCAACTGATGTATTTTCTTATTCAATCAACTGGTTCGTTCTTGAACGTAATAATAATGAAATAGAAAATTGAATATAACAATATCAAAATGAAATGTTCAACAATCACCGTATACCAAACAGTTAACGGACCCATCTTCATTCATGATCACGTTTATTTAAACAGTTTATTTGCGTAGTTACGAAGTGTAATTGACTTTATGTTATCGTCATTCATGATATGAATACCGGATCGGATATTCTTCGCTAGCTAAAATTGTGGTTGTTCATTTCTTTTTAATAGGCCCTTGATTCCAAATAAATCTGTTTTTTTATTGTTGGGCAGTCAACGATAGTAATCTTACGGTCAATTATATAGAAATTAAAGGTAATCATAAACCATAATGCATCTATCTCATTGCAATCATAATCAACCGTTCTGCTTTACTTACATGGGATAGACATTTTTATGATTTTAGTATAATTAAAACCAACAATTGCATTAATGACGGATGTTAATTGTTATCTAATAAAGTGGAATAAAAAGTTCCAATTAAAATTTTAAATGTTGCATATGATAGACTGAGTTTTTTGAAATATTTAGTAGCATTCGTTGCTATACAGTTGGCAGTACTCTTAAATGTAGTTAATAACCTTACAAAGGCTAATTAATCTTTAAATTAGTGTTAGCGTGTATGCTATTATTAATGATGTAATCTATATATTTTATTTGATATTTTACTCAATATTGTCTATTGAGTATAATTTTTGTTCTCCTAGCACAATATCATTGACCAAAAATTATTACAGGATTGACCAGTATCGCAATTTGTTCAAATAAAAATTTTCAATTTACCATTTACAAGTTTGGAAATTACCTTATATTTGTACATTTGTATCATGCGTCCGACCTTTCATCTCTATCAATGGCCAATTACAAATGTGAGAAACTAGCCAATGAATCAAGTACCGGCATTTGAAAATACACAATGGACTATTGATGTTACTTTGTGGATAATGTAAAAAAAAGTCTGAGAAAAAGTAATTGGAATAATTTACAATCCAATTAAAGTTTAAGTGATACAGAATTTCAAACCTCATTCGGCATTTGAGATGACGTGTTACACAATGATTCTAATTCTTTGTAATTACAATTTCAATTATCATGCATACTCAGCAATTTATAGGATTGTAATGTAATTCAATCAATCGTTATCTGAAAGAAAATTGATATCAGAAATACGAAGCAGCTTATAGTAAAAAAAACAACAGATTAGCAAATTCAGTTCGGCCGGCATTTCGAACCAATGTATTTATTTCATCAGTATAACAGTATAACTCAAAGTGACTAGAAGTTTGGTTAGATTTGTTTGTTTCTCCAGCTGACTTTGGAATCTATTCAAGGTGACTTAACAGTTTAGCATTGAATCTTATCAATAGAATAATCCAGAGCTTCTATTCTAAATATACATCAGGTTTAATACTTATATTGTGAAGGAAAACTCCTTTTATTACCAGAAATATGGCTCAGAATGTGTTCGATTTGATTAACTTCGGGAATCCAGTGTTTGCTTCATTGGTATTCTGGACTGCAGCACTTACCATAAAGATGCTGGCAATGGCTCCAGCTACTGCTTACTTCAGAATGAAAAATAAGGTATATAGCATTGATTGATATTATTAATCCATGAATTAAACAAATGAATTTATTTAAGGTGTTTGCTAATGAAGAAGATACTAAAATGAAAGGAGGAAAAGTCAAATTTAATGATGATGACGTTGAACGCGTCCGAAGGTAAATATTATACCTACACACAAAACAGGTTATAATTTCAATGTGTGAATGTCTATCTAATCTATGAACATAACATTTTAGAGCACATCGCAATGATATGGAAAATATTTTTCTATTCATAATTATCGGATTTTTCTACGTTTGCACCAATCCACCACAGTTCATGGCGATTACTATGTTCCGAATTGCTGGAATTTCACGTATTGTTCACTCAATTGTTTACATCGGAAAGGTTCCACAACCGGCTCGCGCAATTGCTTTCTTCCTTCCACTGGGAGTCACTGCCTTCATGGCATTCCGATTGTTAATGTTTACTTTATAAATGCGGAGGTATCCGCATTGAATTTAAATTATGGGGATCGGGAGAACTGTAATAACAGTTTAACTATTTGTAATATGTTTTTTGTAACTTAAACATTGTTAATAAAATAGATGATTAAAACAACAGATTACTGGTCAGAGTACCTAGTTATTTATACGTCCTTACCTGGCCTGGAAGTACTATGTTTATAATATTACACATGTGATTATAATTACTCTCTAATGATACCGGTTTATTGAAACAATTACTACTAAACAATTTACCACGCAATAACAATATAAAAATTTATAAAACCCGAATTTAGCTTGTCGCACACCATAATTGCCATTCAACATCCATGATTGATGATGAATGAAGTAACTACTTACAATTCGTTTAAAATCACACAAAATTCAAATACAATTAAATATTATATGATTGTTTGTGAGAATTTGATATTGTTCAAGGATTTATATATTCAAATTTCAAATATACATTTTCATGTTCTTATAGCTTCAATATGTTCTATATAAGAATAAGAAGTAGCTGCCAAAAAATGACTCTCAGTTTGCGAGATTCAATAGATATATAAAAGGAATGATCATAAATTTATTAACCAGTTTTCAATTGAACCACATACTTTTTGCATCACTTAAACCAGTTGAAAAATTCAATTTTAAAATAAATTGATTGTTGGAAAATTATTATTACTATGTTTGAAACAGGTCATTTTGATAGTGAAAAACGGATTTGGTTTGGGGAAGAAACTGATTCGATATTTAATTCAAATGTTTCCGTTGGACGTGTTATATTGAGAGCCTATTCTAGATATCCAGATAGTATTGTGCAGGTGACTGTTCATATGTTGACTGTTTTTAATTAGAATAATTTAATTGAATATTTAAATAATTATTTGCAACTGATTAGATTAGTGATGATGATGGAAAAAGAATAACGGGCAGAGAAATGAAATTATTGTCTATCAGAGCTGCTCAAAATTTACTTAAAATTGGTATTAAAAAGCGTGATGTTGTTGGTTTTGCTGTTAGAAATTCAACATATGTGACACCAATTGCGATTGCTGCATTTACAATTGGGGCTCCAATTAATGCATTGGATCCCAGTTTCAACTTAGGTATATTAATATTGCAAATAATTTGAATAATTGTCACTGGTTATATTTTATATTAGACGATACCGTTCACATGTTTGGACAAACTAAACCAAAAATAGTTTTCTGTGACTCTGATCTGTATGAAACAATGAAAAATGCTCTAAAAGAGATTGGAAGTACTAATACTCCGATATATGTGGTTGACCAAATGGAAACTGTTGGGAGTATTAAGTCTGTACATGAAATATTAACGGAAACTGGAACAGAACATTTATTTAGGTAGGAACGTAGTTAATAACATTGACATATTATTATGATCGGCTTAATTTATATCAATTTGAGACTATGAAAAAATCATTAAAGGAGACATTGATTGATTGGCCATTGGTTGCAATTAATTTTAATAGAAACTTAACTTTGAATTTGCTAGAAATTTGATTGGACCGTTTTTTTATAGATGCCCACTAATTGGCGATGGCACCAAAGAAGTTGCACTGATAGTTTGCTCATCTGGAACTACAGGACTTCCAAAAGGAGTCTGTTCTTCTCATGCTCATTTATTGGAGCAGATAGATCACGTCAATATCGATGCTGTTGATGTCTTGTTCACCTTCAGTACGTTGTATTGGATATCTGGATGGATAATGTTTTTGATCGGTACCACATTTACAAGCACACGAATTATTACCACTAAACCAGGTAGTCCAGCATTATTTGGCAATTTAATTGAAAAATATAAGGTGAACAATTCTGTTAATTTATGGATTAAAGAACAATTATTAATTATAAACTGAATATAGATATCAACGGTTTTACTTTCTCCAAGTTTACTAAAAATGTTTCTGGATTCTGATTTATCAAAAACAACTGATTGTTCTAGCATAAAATTATGTTGGTGTGGCGGAGCATCAATTTCATCGGATTTATATAAACGATCGTTACAATATTTTCCAGCAAATTCATTTGAATTCGGATATGGCATGTCTGAAACTGGATTCATTAGTAATTCATCAAGGTCTGTTTCAATAGCAATTGGTTCTGTGGGAGGCCTGGGACCCAAAATACAAGTTAAAATAGTTGATGATAAAGGACGAAGTTTAAATATAAACGAGAAAGGCGAAGTGTTCGTTAAATGTGTCTATCCCTTTACTGGTTATTATAATAAACCTGAGATAACAAACGTTGCATATGATAAGGATGGTTGGTTTCATACTGGAGATATTGGATATTTTGATGTAGATAGAAATCTGTTCTTGTGTGATCGAAAGAAAGAAATGATCAAATATCGCAGCTATCAGATAGCACCATCTGAATTAGAAAGTGTAATAGAACAGCATCCAAATATCTTCGAAGTTTGCGTAATAGGTATCCCCGATGAATTATCCACGGATTTACCAGCAGCCGTAATTTCATCTAAAGATGGAAAAGAAATCAACAAAAAAGAAATATTGGATTTGGTTGCTAGTAAGTTATTCGATTATTGATGATAAATTTTGATTATAATTGGTCTTAATATAAATGAATTTATTTCAGGTAAGATGTCACAACACAAGCAACTCTTTGGTGGTGTGTACCAAATTCCAGTACTACCAAAAACACCATCGTATAAGATCAAGAGAACAGTTTGTAAGGAAATTGCTATTAAATTATACAAAACCTTGAACTCTTAACGTAAACCAAGAATTATTATAGTTTTCTCATAATTCTTTTGTACATCGTCATTAATAATAGTGTTATTAATGAATCCAACTCATGTGAAGTACATTGCGTGTAAGTTATAATATAATAACTAAGCATTTTTCTCCGATATTGAATTATATGTTGAAACTACACTCTAAATTCATAAAAAATAGATACAATAAGAAAAAACAGATTATTTTAATATAAAATTTGTCTGTATTTAATCTTGTTTTTGTAGATAGGATTCGTTTATAAATCTTTGAGCTATTTCATCAACAAATATCCAATTCGATAGTTATTGTTACAACACAAAATTAAAACAAAAAAAAAAATTAGTATCTCTAAGTATTATTAATAACTTTTCAATTGATCATATCGAGATAGTTGAAATTTGTTAAAAATAATGATTATAAAACAAGTAGGTTATTTACTTCGTATTATTTGACATTGAAATTCAGTAATCAAATTGAAAATAAAATCTCTTATTCTTAATTCTATAATTGTTTACCGTTATACTGATCTTAATCATTACAAATAATGAAAATATATTGCAAAAATGTACGCGAAATCATAACAATTAAACTGAGATTAATAGGATGTGGAGTAGTTTACTACAATTTTGGATTTGCAATAAAATGTCTTAATCTAAGATTATCTGTTTGATTTGACTATCTATTTGAATTCTAATTATTACAAATATTGATTACGATAATATTGTCGTTTATTATTCTGCAAATTTGGCATTAATTTTCTAACAGTAAAGCTGTCTGCCTTATACGTGTACATAGTAATAATAATTCGAATGAAATGCTAAAACCGAACAAAATTAATAGCAAATATTAAACAATAAATGGTTAAAATTACCTAATTGATGTAGAAAAAATATTATTGGATTGAATTAAAATAATTAAACTTAAATATTATGTAGATCATTTCTAAAAACAAATAGAAATAAATTTAACCACGATATTGACGGCATTGTAAATGTTTCATATTAAAATGTCTATTTTGATTTAACAATTATCGATTGTTTCAATGATATTCAATATCTCATTATGGATAAGAGGAGTAAAAATATGTCATTCAGACTATTATTACAAACATTGAACATTCTATATTCCATAATATAATGCAAATGTTTATTGTTTCGTATTAAAAACATAGACGATTCATAGTCGTACTTTTAACGATTCCATCCGTTGCAAAATGTGTTGGCGCAAATCAGCATATCTACAATTAGAGTATGGTAATGAATTTCATATAATTGTACATCTACAATTGAAACACTTACTTTTGGCGAATTTTCATTGCTTCCCGTTCCATTTCTTCATTGTAACGATCTAATATTGAACGACACTCTTGGAATGACAGATTCAAAAACTGAGCTACCTCATTACTATAATAATAATAATAATAATAGTAAATTAGCATTAAAAATTAAAATCCAGAATCATTGATTACCTTATCTCCGGCGTCTCTTGGGCATCCATTAGGAAAATTCGAGCTACATCTTCATGGGGACCTAAAAGAACACGTACCAATAATGGATAATCGTCATCCCTGAGCCGTTTTTGTTCACCATTATCTTTTATTATAAATAAGGCAAAATTCTGAGGTCTACTTTCCACTTTGTACTTCTCCAATATTAAATTTATAACCTATAATGAAATAAAAGTTTTGAATAATTTTCATAAAAATTAATATTTTCATTAAATGCGAACCTCTTGTGTGTTAACAAGTGACGTTACCCAAACGCTCATGTGTGATCCATGCGGAGGTGTAAAGAAGGATGTATCACGATTGTAAAAATGACCGTTAATTGAACACCGACGCCTCAATTTTATTGCTCGATTGCTAAAACATAAAAATTATTGTTAAGCATTTGTTTCCAAACTTAAAAAATTAGAAAACATTTTACTACCGCTTATTTCCAGATCGACGTTTAATAGCAACTGAGCCAGTTTTCGGTGGACGACGTAAGACCACTTCACAATTGCTATCTTCTGATCCAATGAGATTCTGCATACTGGTGTCACCGTTTTCCGTACTAGTTGGCTCTGTAGTTGCATCGTCTTCGTTACTTTCATTTTTTAACTCAGTGTAACAATTCATTCGTATGCTAATTGTTGGGCGTTCCTGTTTCTTTACAGTTGACGGTTTCAACGTTTCAAAATCTTCACCATTTTTATAAGCTCCACACCAATTCGGTCCGGACTTTGATCTAGTTAATGTTGCGTCTAAATCTTCATAGCCAATTGAGCTGCCACTACGAGGAGATACTGCCGATTCCGATTTCTGCAACGCATAATTTTTACTACTTTCGCGACTACTCAAACTAAGTGTATCATTAATGCGATTAGCATTAATTATGCCAGCATTTAAGTAATACGAATTAGCACCTTGTGCTCGCATAGCTGGCGTCTCACCAGCATAACTTTTGCTCATTGCATCCCCGCTGTATAATTTTAATGAATCATTTATACGTGATGGATCTATTGGCTGATTTGATTTCAATGTATCATCACGAGATGATTGCATATCATTAGCACCATTTATATAGTCTTTTTGAATTTGTTTTTTGAAGTCTTCAAAGTCCATCGGTTTCATTGTGCTACTCGATGTATCTTCTTCATCATTATTCGTTGAATTTGTATTTGGTGCGGTTTCATAAGTTTCTGTGGTGACTGTAGTTGTATTCGTATTCGTTCCTCTCGATATTTCCGAAAGATCTGAATTACCGGCATTGGTTGACAGCGGAGATGGCATCGTTTGATATAATTTGCTGGAGTCATCGCTTTTTCTTTCCACCTTAAATTAACAATTGGATTTATAGTTCCAATATTGCACAACCATTTTACTATTGACTCACCTGTAATAGTTCATCCATTTCATCCCATTCCAGTTCCTTTAATTGTAATTTAGATGGCAACGTATTTGATTTATGATCTGGTGATACCTCCTTCGATGAATTACCAGATCCCAGAGATGCCTCACCAATACTACACGTATCATAAGACATGCTTTCAGTTAACGATATGTCTGTGCTGTCTCCATCGCCCAGAGACATAATGCTCGTTTCCATAACAGGTTCAACACTATCTGGACTATCCTTACAGGACAGATCTTGTACCATTGAATCAATGCTAAGCTCAACTGAATTACCATAACGGCATGAATTACGTTTTCGAATAGTGACAACAGTTCTTTGGTCATCATCCTCCTTCAAGTGAATTAAACCTTGTATACCCCAATAAACTTTGAGTGCGCCTTCCAAAACAATTCGACCGTTCACTTCTCGGCTGCGTATTACTGCTTTGTTATCATAGAACTGATTGAATAATTTCACTTTTGATTCCAAGTGATCTCGAGGTAGCGATGGACCATTAGAAGCACGAGCTAAACCGGCCTGACCGAAACTCTTGTGTGATTCCACTTTGGTACCGTGACCAAATAATTGAGGGCCGAAAAGTGCACCGTAACACGGTACATGACAATATGGAACACCTTTATGCTAAAATTAAATTGTAATATTATATAAATGACACCCAAAATATTTTAAATAAATAATTCGATTTTCTACCTCTGCATGTTGGCCTGGATTTAAACGTTTACCGCATTCTTCACACCTGAGACATTCTGGATGCCAATCATAGCCTAACGATTGCTTACGTTCAGCTAAAAATCAAATTATGCGTATTTATTTATTTTATTGTCATTAGTAAAATACATATTATGTTGATGTGTTAAATGATTTCGTTTACACAAATAATAGGTGATGTGCTATCGCGAGATGTAAGTATCGTTGTATTTTGTTTTATACTCTTATAATAAATTAAAAATATCATTGAATAAGTGTATTGTAGTTAAAAATAAACATTAAAATATCATAAATGGTGTTCTCTTTGTTTAACATTAACTGGACATTTGAGAACACAATCCATTTGTTGATTTATGGTTGCTTTATTCATGATCTGATGTTGAATGATGAATGTGTAAGGCATACACCGATAATGGTATAGGAATAGGAAGGCATCACAATTGAAATAAATAATTACGAGTTACTTACCAAAAAAGACAGGCTTCCCACATTTGTGACACTTCCACATTCTACTAGTTCTATTTCACTATGGATGAATCAGTAACTCAATGTTCATAAATTCAATTGCACCAGCATATTTTCTGCATAAATGTAACGCTACTGTTGCAATTTTATTAAAAAAAAGAAGAAATAGATTGAATCTCGTGATAAAATATTCCACCCCGCACTTTGGTAACAAAATTTATGCCATATGAGGTGTGAAATTGCCCTCTATATTATACTATAATCACTTGAACTATTTTAAGTTTGGCACTATTTTAACTTATGATTGACCACTAATTCCATTTAAAAAATTTATAATTAAATTTAATCCAAATGATAAGCACTCCACTCACAAATTACTAAATTTCAATAACATATTTATGGCAAAGCGATTAGAAAAAAGTAACAGGATAGCAAACTCTTAACAGGATTTGTTTTCAGAATGGCTTAATTTTACTCAATACAACACCACGTATATATTCTTCTAACACGAATCTTGCTTCAATAAAAATTCAGTATAAAAATCTGATTGAAGAGCGAGTTTAGAGTAAAATGTATTGATGATACTAGTGGGTGTTAAGAAATATACGTCTTTCCTCTCTTTTATTTATATTTTAGTCGCTCAAACTCTATGCCAACTGAAAAATTGAGAAAACGTATCATTCTTCGTACTGGTATTGAAATTTGCAAACATACTTTATTAGATAGCTCATCACAGTTGCGATCAAGCAAAATTTGAATTCTATACAGTCACAAATGAAAATGGTAGTTCGTATACAATATCGACGTTGTACCACTAATACGTCAAAGAACGTTTGGGTAGTTCTTAATGAAGGACCAGTTCCATAGAGTCTTCTTCATCTTTCACCTGTTAAAGAATTTTCAGTCTGTTATATATCGACAGATCAGCTCGTCCATAGTTCTATCCATTTCTTTAGAGCTCAGGAGGACAAATTCAATCGAGTCGCTTTTTACCGCTTCCAATCTTGATATAAATTTTATTTGGTACGAAAGTCGTATCGACATCTCTGTCTCTGAATAGGTACGCGAGTCTTGGAATGGTCATTTCAATTTAATCATTTTCTTTCAATACTATCAATGGAATTTGAAGTTCCAATAGTTAATAATGAATTTTAAAATGTTTGAATTTTACAGGAGACAAAAATTTGGTAAAAAATTAACTTTCCAGGAAAAGAATTTGAATGCTCAATAATATGGAGTAAACTGTGAGTAGTGGAACGAAACAAAGACGCAAACCATTTGGATGGTAAACACAAATTTATTTCAAAATAAATTTATTTAAAAGTTTCTTAAGTTAAAAAAGTTAAGTTACTTACTTAAGTATATAAAAGTTAAATGTCGATAACTTAAAACTATGATTTTCATTACACACTCTTACAATACTAAGGGGACGGTATATAAACAGCAACACGAGTGGAAGTTATCGTCGTTTTCAAAAATGTAAATAGCTACTCTGAACTTTGATAAATCCTGAAACACAAGTGTAAAAATTAATGAAATTTATAGTTTTGATAGCAATTGAATTTGAATTTTACATTGACTGCTTTTGAAGTGTAAATGCTATTAATCAAAAAATAAATACAAAACACGTGTGTAGGACCAATTAATAATATTTCAAAATAATTTGATTTTCCTAAAAATTAATTTTTCCTTCTTTTTTAGTTGGTCTGCAATGGTTCAAAGTATATTTAATATTCGATGAAGAATAAAATAAATATCAATTCAAAATATGAAGACGGTGCAATTAAAGAAACTTTTTTCGAATTGCTGTTGTACTCATTCTTCCTAATATTGGCAAGCATAAGTTAATTATATATTTTCGAATCGTCGTTAACCAGAATTTATATCATATCACATTTTATATTTCAGTATCAATTTCAACATCTGGAGTTATAATGTACTATCTCCCTCAAACAATTATAAGAGGTATTGTGCAACGACCATTCGAATCAATGAACCAATTTGAACTAACATTTGAAGATATCGCCATCATTCCTGAATATTGGCAATTTCTATCCACTGTTTTACTGGAGACGGTTCATGAGGACACTGAAATGCTAGAAGATGAAAAAGAATTCAATCAATCGTTGTCCTCTGATACACTAAAAGTCACAAGTGAAAATTATATTTTGGGAACAGTAAGAATTCGTCAGTTACGTGTACGAGATGACACCTGCTTAATTCACAGTGTTTTTAAAAAATACTTTCGTGATTGCTTTGGATTCTATTCTCCGAAAAATGAAGATCACTCTCCGATCGGAGTCCATAACATCACAGCGTGAAAAATTTCCACAAATTATGAAATTTGTTAGTTAGTAACTAATATACATACATTTTATGTAGTTATCATTATTATTCGGCTGATGAAATCGATTCTACCAAAATCTGGGGACAGCTGACAGTCTATTCTGGTGGAGGATATTATTATGATTTCGATATTTCTCGATCACCAAATGAGAAAATGCTGGAAAGACTACAGAAATTCAATTGGATTACCCGTGGCACCAGAGCCGTATTTGTAGAATTTACAGTCTACAATCCAAATGTGAATATGTTTTGCGTTATTAAGTACGGATTGTGCCAGTTTATAATGATGTAATATAATTTTTAATATTTTTTTTTATTTTTTGTTAGACTGATTGCTGAAACACCACCGACAGGAGGTGTAATTACCTCCTATAACATGCGAACAATTAAACTGTTGGGATTCTTGTCTTATACCGATTACCTGATTTTATTCTGTCAATTGTTATTCGGTGTACAATTAATCTGGTATACGAGCGTTGAAATCATGGAGTTGTGTGCTTTAAAATGGAATTATTTTAAATCATTTTGGAATTGGTTGGATATCTCAATTATAAGCGTAAGTTCGCTAAAGCCACCGTTTAACGATATCAATCAACGCCAATTACTCAAAGCATTTTGTTAAATATAATAATCATTTTTATTTCATGTTTTTTAGATCGGATTGTTTGGCTTAGCGTTTTTGGTATTTCGTTATTTCCATATGAGGACTCTGTTGAAACGATACGAGACAGCACCGGATAAATATATTAGTTTTGATTTCATTGCATTCTGGCAGATCCAATATAATAACATGATGGGTATCTGTGTATTTTTGATATGGATCAAGGTGTTCAAATTCATAAGTTTCAATTCAACAATGATACAGTTCTCGACAACATTAAAAAGGGTACGGAGTGGACCAATAACTTTCACAACACTCAATTATGAATGACACGTGAAACGTTACCTTTTAAACAAAAATTTAATTCTTACATTTGCTGGATTTTTTAGTGTGCATTTGACCTTCTTGGCTTTGGATTTATGTTCCTCATTGTGTTTATTGCTTTTGGACAGTTGGGTTACGTACTCTTTGGCACAGACAATTCGAATTTTCGCACATTTCGTGATTCAATATTTACATTGTTTCGTACTATTCTGGGTGATTTTGATTACTTAGCAATTGAAAAGGCCAATCGTATCCTTGGACCAATATACTTTTTAACATTTATCTTCTTGGTGTTCTTTGTTCTGTTGGTAAGTGGTAGTAGCCTCCAATCAATTTAATTGATTGTTTAAAGAACTGTATGGTAATAAATCAATTTTTTGTTTAATTTTTTTTAGAATATGTTCCTTGCAATTATAAATGACACCTACTCAAACGTAAAAACGGAGATATCAGAATCAAGAATTGATGTAGGACTGTATATCAGAAAACAATGGAATAAATGGAATCGTCGTTTATGCCCAATGTATAAATGCTGTTTATGCAATGAGAAACGGATTGCTAGAGATGAGAAACGACTGGCCCAACATCAGCATGGATTGAGTGGTAAAACAACGAGTGATGTACCCACGCGAACACTCCGAGAACAGTCAACGGAAACACGATCTAGTGATTCCAATATAAAATTATTCGACATTTATGAAGTTGTTCATGATTCAAATGCAACTGAAAATGAAAAGTATTAGTGGCGCCTATATTTAATGCATCTGATTAATTAATTACTAAAATTAAATTCAATTTGACAGGATCATTGAAAGAATTGAAGCACTTGAAATGGCAATGGATTTTTATGGTCAAGAACAACAAAAAGTGAAGAAAGCCCTCAACTATTTATTACGAGCTAGACGGAATGCAGAGCAACGTTCTCGAATACAATATAAGCCACAACGCGATCCATAATTCTAATTTCCACAATTAAAGTAAAGATGTTCTTAAATGCATAGAAGTACAGTTGTTTTTATTCTCTTTTTATTTACATTATTAACTCTTATAAGATTTTTCTTGTTTCATGGAGATTTATATTTTTTTTAACTTTAATATTTCTGTGTTTCTTCTATAAAATACATAAATATTACTTAGGTAATACTAATCCAATAGATTATAACTATTTTTGTTTCTCATTCTGTTCAGTTATAAATTGCACGTATTATGATAAAACATTTAAACTTTATATAGGAATATTTATCATCTACTAAAAACAGACCAAAAAAGACCTAATGAATTATAATATTTGTTTTGTACGTGTTATCTACCTCATTATAATTCTTGCGCATATTCTTATTTCTTGGTGTTACTTGGTGTATTCACTATTGCTTTATTTCTCGTTAATATTTCTGTTCAATTATGTTAAACCACATAGAAATATAGTTAAACAGTTAAACAACTTTCCACATACATATAATTCGATATGGAAATAACTAAATATGAAATAAAATGAATTTCACAAAATTAATTTTCCAATAAAATAATTCTAATAATTCACAATGCATTTAATTGAAATTATTATGTTTAATGTCTTCAATCAGCCAGTTAAGTGAATGTTTATATTACTACATATTTATGTGTGTTACCAATTCACTATGTTTTTCCTTATATCAATAATGCGAATATCCGATACCACCATAATCGTTTATCAAATTATTTAATTAGATAAATGTTTTAAATAGAAAAATTATCAAACATTGAATTTATTAATAAATTTTCTTCATAGAAATTACGGATATTTTTCTTTTCTTTGGATTTATCTAATAAATATCACAGTATAATAATTACTATTAGATATTGGATTCTATTATTATATCTATCGATTGAAATGATTTTGAATTTTCAAAATAAAAAGTAAATTTCAAATCATTGAATAAAGAAAACTCAGAGAAGATATTGTTAATGATGTTTAATTTAAATGATTTACTTAAATTTGCAAACGATCAATTTATTATTATTTGATCAATATTTTAACTCATTTATATCGTTGTTTTAATCACCTGCAATAATTCATGGATTTATGTTAGATTGTTGTGATTGTAACATCGTGGGATCCGGGTGGTGATTTTGTTCACAATTGATATAATCATAATTAAATTATTTTGTTAATGCAATACAGGAATGAATATATTAATAATATTATTAATTAACTGATATTAAACGATTTTACTAATTCATATATGGCGCATGTATGAAAGTAGAAAATTGTTGTTGCGCTTTTGCATTGTCCCATATATTTATCAATTTGCCAACATTCAAATTCGCAATAGAAAAATTCAATAGATGAAAAAAAAGAAAAAGTGATTTCAATTATATGTATTTCCTTTTCTTCAATGGAATAAGGCTGGTTCTGCTAAACAATCACCGGCACTCTCATTATCATAACTGTGAATTGAAAAGGTGTCTTTTAGATTGTGGGCATCCGTATTCAATAATGATTGATACAATCCATCGATGCTGTCATAATAATTCTCTGATGAATCCATTTGATGCTGGTGTACTGTATTCCGTCGCTGATGGTTCACCTTTGAACCAGACGAATAATTACTAATTGCCCCATCACTTGGACTACGTTCACGCTGATTACGTTTCAACGGTTCACCGGCACTGTTCAGTTGTTCCCATGTCTTTTTAAGGTTGGGATTTACTTTACCAATCAATTTGCAACCGTGTAATCTTTCGTTTACCTCGCGTTGTTGATCATAAACGTGTAACGATGAAAATGCTATTAATTTATCACCTGAGCAATGAAAAATGGGCCGTGACTTATGGTCACCATCACCATTATCATCAGCAATCACCAATTCTATTGAATCAGCTTCCACACTTTCAGTGGACTGTTTAAAATCAAATTCATCATCAGTCATTGGTTCCAACATTAAAAGATTTGGATGTTTGTAGGCGATCTCAATTTGTTCATTTGACGAACAATTCATTGGTAAAAATGATCTGGTATCACCAAATATAGCTGGCGGTATCTCTGATCGTTGTAAATATTCATTTATAAGATCACGATTATGAATTGATTCACCAATTTGTTTGTTGTGTCGTTGACGATATGCGCTTGATATCGTTGAATGATTATTAATTATCGGTGGACGGCAACCGTTTTCCGTATGATTTGAGGTCAATTTTAATTTCACTGATGCATTACTATCGCTATGTGTCAGCATAAACTGCAAAATAAAAATTATTGGAACAATAACGTTTTGGTTTCTCTTCACAAAATAACAAAAGAAATAATTATTTTAAATAAGAAAAAAAACCAAATAGAAGTTAACAACTGTTCATATTTAACCAACAATAAGTAATGAATTATTGCTCTAAATGAGCGCACACATAAATTTAGTTTAATTATATACACTTTGATTTCTACTATAAGCAAATGATATTCATACTAGGCAGTAGTTAGATCACATACGATAATGATGTGTATAAAATCATGAATTTGGTATACAGAAATTACCTGTTGTGTGTTTATGTTTCGATAATTTCAATGAATTACAAGTTGGTAAAAAACAATATAATAAAAGAATGAAAATAAAAGTAAATTTTAAACTGGAATTAATACAGAACAAACGCATAATCAAATGAAAATTTAGTGAAACATAAAAAAGAAATCGAATTATTTAGAATTAAATGGATTAGAAGCTTAGAGTATTGTTTAACCTAATTAAAGTTTAGTTAATTAATGGCGTAGATATCAAACATAGGGCAACCCATCACAGGTGAAATCATCATTTTTCTTTTACGCATTTCATTCAATTCACTATCATAAGCATATTAATTTCACTGATACATTTTATGTATGAAATTATTTAGTTCTATTTTACATTTTATCAGTTAAAAATACAAAAACTAAAAATCATTAAACCACTGTACTTGGTTACTTTAGCCCACAATAATTTAACGTTCACCTGAACCCATGAAAACAAATCAATTTATTTCTTATTTTCTTTTTTTAATTGATCTAATCTTAATTGATGTTTAAATCACATTAATTTAGTTTTTTGTACATTTCATGATTGGATCAATGAACGACTGAAACACGTTTTAGACTTTACATTTATCGAATTTTGTGTTACGAATCGCCCTATAAAACAATCAAGTGAAGATTAAAAATGGTACATTCTCTCAATGATTTCATTATATAGCACTATAAGAGTTGATGATCATAATCGGTATTCTGCTAATCGATAATAAAATTACAATTCCTAATCGAATTGAATTAATAATGAACTTATAAAAATACAAAAATTATTTCACTGAAACAGAAAAACGAATCACAAAAATAATTGAATCCATAAAAGACTATTAGTTAATTGTTATTAACATATCAATTGATGCCGACAAAACAAAAGTAAAACCATAGGTCAATGAAATTAGTGAGACAAACCTAAAAGGGTAAACGCATAATATAATAACATAAATTAATTTCTAAAATGCATAATATTGCATGTACTCACTCTGTCAGAGTACGGAAACATTAAAACAAAACAAATAACATTTGTAATAATCACAATGAAAGTTAGTTGTTTCTTCGATTGTTTCTTAAATTTTCCTTTAATTTCAAATATTTATTAATAACTACAACGGATGGATATTATTATTTTTTTCATAAAAGCTCATTAGTACAGTTTGTGCATAGACCAATAGTTGGATTATGTTAAATTGTTCAAAAGTCTTCACTTTCTCGACGGCTTTTCTTCATAAAATTAATATTGTATGCTTTAAAGCACCGCAAGTACTCTATTGAATTTTCATTTTAACATAAAATATGAAATCCATATTAGATAATTCTAAACACGTCAACAGATGATGTGAAAATAATAATTATGATTTCATTTTCACCGCATGGTATTCAGGTGTGAAAATATTTAAACACATTTCAATTTTTATTATACCAACGAAATATCAAATTATTTTAATACAACAACTTCATTTCATCAATATAAACAAATGGTCTATAATATAATTTCGCTGTAACTCAATCGTATGTACAGAAATAACTGATTTAAGATATAAAACACAAAATTATGATTCGATAACTTTCGATTTCTTATTTTATGATCAAATATTATTATCCATTGAGATGTAATCATGATATTAAAGAAAAAAAAAATCAGTTCAATAAATAAATAATGACTAAATAATTTTCATTGTAATCATTACATGGTAAATATTGAAATAACATTAATTGTTCCATATATTTTCTTATAGTTTTTTTTTTTTATGGAATTTAGTAATACTCAACCAAATATAAATATATAATTAAATGAATAAATGCTGAAATGAAAAACTGATTTAATTCAGGAAATAAGCAATAATAATATCGTAATTATAAAGAAACTATTAACAGAAGAATGAAAATTAAACAAAAAAAAAAAGAAGATTGAAATGCACAGTGAAACTTACAGGGCAAGAAATTCGGGTGCCATTTTAATATTTAATTATTTTAGTATTGCAGTGATGGCCCTCAACTCCATCGTGAATCCTAGAACATGAAATTGGTGTCCTTCTTTAACTATACATAATCCATTTAAATAAAATAAGAAAATCATACACCCACACACACGAGTAATGAAAATAGAATAACTAACTTCTTCTCTTTGAATTTCATTAGATGAAATTCTGAATATTCTCATTAGAGTGAACTATTAATGTGACAACACTATCATGTCAAACATTAATTTACAGAGGCCATTTAATTATTTCGTTTTATGCTGCTTGTTTTTAGTGAATTCAAACATCATTTCATAGAAATCTATAACACGCATGTTAGTTATGTGTTTGTAATTGTAATATTGAAAAAATAGAAATTATAAAACAAAAAATTAAAACATCATGCAATGAAACGTAGGTGTAATCACTCGATAACATTTAAGGTATTAAACATAATGGTGATAAATTATATATATGTAATTGTTGTTACTGTGAAACGATGTTTATTGTTGTTGATCTAATGTTTAAATATTCTTATACTTTAACTCTTTTTCTTGCTCGATCGATTCATGCATCAATTGATCAATTGAAACTCAACTTGGTACTTTGGAAACCAATGCAAAAATTATTCTTTAATTAGAAATAAAATTACTGATCTTAATTGTTCAGTGCAATAATAACAAAGGTACCATATTATTGTAACGAGACCATATTTTCACATATTTTGTGAATGAAACTGGTATTTTTATAAGAAAATTTACATTCAGTTCCAGAGCTTATTGAATTCAATGTTGATATTTTCATCAGAAAATTTCTTTACTTTTGTTTAATCAATATAGGCGAATATAACATCAGGTGACTTCATTATATACATTTACAATCAATGATGCTGATACATTTAGAATCAATATCTGGTGATTATCAAACGAACAAGAGGAAAGTAATTCAATTAGATGAGATTAGATCAACATCACCAGCGATTGCATTCAAATGTTACTAGAAATTTTAAAATAATTGTATTTCGTTTCCAAATGCTAAATCGATAACCATAAGCACACATTAATTATGAAATGGCAACAATTATACGTGAAAACGTATTCAATTTAATAAAAAAGAAAAAAAAAATGTAAAAATTCATTTGATTTGTTTTGATTTTTTTTGTTTTCTTTTATAATGTTTAACATTAAAGTAATCCTTTATATAATGAAAAATAAAGAACTGTTAATACACAGATTGCATATTCATAATTATTAATTAATTAATTAGAGTTTATATATAAATCCTATGTACCATTCTAACAACATGTTTCATGTACAAAAAAAAAGTCTCACTTCTAATTCTTATTTTCAATTAATGTTTCATTTAAATGTACAAAAAAGATTCATTCGGTATATTTTATGTTGTAGGTTTTCTTTTCTTTTCTTTTCTTTTTTAAATATAAATGATACTACTACACGTAATGGACAGCATATTTAAAATGAATTTAATGAGAGTAAAATATAAATTTAAGATGATCATATCTAATTATTTAATGATCAATTGGAAATTATCATTTATTATCAATTGCAATAAACAATTGATAAACTGATAAACAACATGACTATATTACTATTATTATTAGTCAAAAATAATCCGAACTGTATAGCGAATCGAATTATTATTCGCTTGTGTATTTTATATGTTTTAATACACAATTAATTCTATACAGATCATAATATGGTTGTTATCCTTCCCATTACGTGTATTCATCATTAACTACGTGTATTCATCATTAACTACGTGTATGCTATTAGATGTACATATTTATTTAATTATATTTCGTAATAGAAGATATTACTTTTGCTTATTTTAAATCACTTAACATGCTGGATGCTAAATTAATAGAAATTAATCATTAATCATTAGGAATATTGATTTTGTTTCCAATTTATTTAATTGTATGTTCTTCATCATGTTTTGTATTGTAAATTACACGAAGTAGTTAGTATTTTGTTTTATGTCCTCACAAACAAAATCAACGGTTGACATGAAAATAATTAATACACAAGAAATATCCTACGTATACATAACATTCTATTCATAATTCATTATGATTATTAATAACATACATATATAATTCTTAACTATCATCCATTTATATTTTCATTTCATTTATATCACACATGATTACCAATCGCGAAAATAATTTCCTTTCTTCTAATTTTATTTTATTACAATTATGTTATTACTACATATATTTATGCATCCACTGTACCAACCTAGTGTTTGATTATATAATTCAAATCTATTTTTAATATACAAATTAACTTTAGGACTAAAATACTCTAAATTTCTATTCTTTGCTTCTCAGTACTTAGTAAAATAAAAAAAAAGTAGACATTTTCATTAATTATCTCAAATATTTTGTTCTTATCCAACCCACATTCACATTCAGAACAACCGAACGTAAGAATATATGAGAAAAATATATTAAACATTTAAACAGAAATTAAATAAATTATAACATTTAAATCATAATTCATATTGAATATGATAAACTAAGGCAAATGAAAAAAAAAAAAACAAAAGAAGAATAAACATCATCGAAATGTAAAAATGGAATAGGATATTGATATGCCTAACTAATCTAATTTAAATCATTTCCTGTCAATCTGTGCTGCATCAAAGTAATACACAGTTCCAAACAACAAGTCAAACGAGGAATCACACAGAATTCCTTCTATGTGTACGGCAAGAAATAATTTATTGTTACAGTCAAGAGCAAATAACTCTTTAGAAGAAGATCATTCCTTATTGTATAACTACACTCTTGAATGAGACGATTCATATGTGTGAATTTGGTTATTAATTTTCCATTTTTCTTCTTGTTTTTTAACTTTACATATAAAAAAGTCTAATTTAGTTTCAATGTTTGCTATGTGTGTTAATAATGTTGTGTACATGAATCATATTATGTATGTAAATGTGTATAGTTGGTTATTTTAATTAAAAATTAATCATAAATGGGTTTTAATCACATTTCGAATGCATTTTTGTATTAACAAAAAAAAAATTAATATTGATAATAATAATTCATTTTATGTAGAGTAATAATAAAGTAATTATAATTATTATAAAAATAGAAACACATAATTATGTAATGTATGTATTTTTATACCGCAGGCACACAAATTAAAATTATTGTAATGATATTATAAGAATATACAGAAATTCGATTTATATTTTCTTTAGATTGGAATTAATAATCTTTAATTCATTTTAAAGAAATTCCAAAATCGATATCGTACCTTTCCGTTGTCTTTATCACCACCATCACGTAGATTACTATTGCTTGAGTTCATCAGGTCAATGCCACGACCAACTGAACCGCTGCTTATCCGTCGCGCCGGTGGTATTGGTGTATTTTGTTTCCGTTGGGGCGATGATAACGTTGTCGACACATCACGTCGTGAATTTGTCTTAGTCAAATTACTAGTGGATGATACCGCCATTCCTCCACTGACATTATCTGTTGAGGTGGCTGCGGCCGTTTGAAATCTAGTCAGTGAATCCATATTGCGTGCCCGTGACGTAAATGTTTCACGTTTATGTCGTGCCACGGGAGAAGATGATGTTACTTTCGTTGTAGGACTAGTTTTTGTGGACACTGGAATTGATGAGGAACTACGGCTACTGTTGCCTTGAAGCGAATCCTTACGTAAACTCGACACTGAATCAGGCCGATTAAGGCTTATCGTTAGGTCTCTTGTTTTCATTGAATTACCATCAGATTTAGCACACAAACTACTGGTACTTTTGCTTAAACTTTTATTGGACGGTGGACCTGAATGACTGCGTTGTCCAGACGAACTATTACGGCCAGTCGGCGGTTTTGGTGCCAAATAGGATTTAGTACCGCTGCCCGGTAATGGAATCTTACTTGGTTTCGCTCGTCTTGGTGTATCTGGGCCATTGCTGGACAACAAACGGCTATTACTATCACGTTCTGTTTGATCTTGTGTCGATTCTGTACTACTGCTGTGATGTTGGATCTCATCCATTGCCAATGGTATCATAGCTTTCATGCTGGATGTTGTCACATGTGATGGCGAATAATTATTTATGCTGCCATTTAACGTTAATGCACTACTATGATGTTCTGGTTTAAAATCTAGTTTCCCTTTGCCTTCTAAGACACGCAGCTGAGCTTTAGTGCCCTCAAGCTCAATTGTTTTTTCTTCCAACTAAACATGATCAAATTAAAAAAAAAACAATACAATTTTTAATTACATGATACATACAATGGTTAGAAGTAAAACTATTAATTTGTTTTTTTTTTTATTCCTTTACCTGAAATTTAAGGTCATCCATTTGATTTTTAGCTTGACTCATCATCTTATTCATATATAAATTAGACTTGTTGATTTGTTCAACCCGTTGAATAAGAGCCTAAAATAAAATTTTAAAAGGTAAAACAATTATTAGTTGTTATATTTGGACAATGACATTTACCTCATAAGTATACATGTATGTATATAATTAACGTTTGTTTTCTTATTTTTAAGTCATGGATATTATAGGAAAATTATTTAATCCCAGTCGACCCGTTATGCAACAATTTAGTTAGATATTTATCGTATCGTATATTTTATAAAATATTTTTCAATAATTTGACACGAAAACAATGTTCATGATAAATGGCAAATAAATTAAGTTTTTTTTAACATTATCTTTTGATATAGCTAAACAGGTATCACAAATGTTAACGAAATACAGAAAAAAAATCTAATAAAAGTTAGTAATGCAGCATCATTAAAAACGTTAACATTTCACTTTTTGTTAGACAAAACATCTTCGTTTATGCCTCCCAGATTATGAAATAACAGCAGAGTGTTGTTACCAAATTATTTGGCTCATAATTTTCGTACTTAAACAATATATCGGTTAAATATTTTTGTTGTCATAAACCAAAAAGACAATTTAATGCTGTTTTTTGTCTGTCATATTTTATTTTTAATTTCTTATGTTAAGCTATACAGTTTGGTTTAATTCAATTTTGATGATTATCCGTCTCGTAACAGGAAATTTAAACAATCGAATAGAAATAAACCAACAGTTTTATTGTTATTATTTTACCATGAACAAAACATAGAACATATTATACGTATAAAAACAATTGTATACACTATAAGTTATGACTTTGTGTGGCTAGCGATACAACATGATTGCATGATATCATTATTTCACCTTGATAAATTGTAATTGTGTAATACAATACGGTAATCGTTAATATCAAATTGGTTGTCTCTTCGGTGTTTATTCAACTTGACAGACCATCAATATAATTAGTGCAATTGTCGGTATAATTTTTATTTTTATTTTTGTGTTTCAACCAAACATAGACAACATACAAAGACATACTGATAATTGAATCAATTGTAATGTTTATTTCCGTTTTTTTTTTTTTTATAAATTAAGCAGCTTAAAAATGTAAGAAAAGTACATAATTATATTCTTGCGTTTGTTTTTAACTTTAAAAAAAAATAAATCGAGAATAAAACGTTGATCTCTTTCCTTTTCGACCATGACCGCGTTTGATAACATTAAAATTGGTATACGAAGTAAAACATGTTTAATGTCTATCTCCCTCAGTCTCTCTCAATTGTTTTATTTGTTGTAAAACTTCTGTGCAGATATGAAATAACTTTAACCAGTTCACTTGAATGACAGTGTACAGTTTTTGTTTCAAATTTTTTTTTGTGTTTAATTCATGGAAAATCTGTATTTGCAATGAATGAAATTATTTACTGTTGTGTCACATTGAATGAATGCCCACTTGGCTGTGAAATGGCAGCATAGTTTATACATGTATTTTATGGAACAAGAAAGCCTCTGGCTACTTAAAAACACAGAAAAATCAAAGTTATATAACAAATTAAATTTCACTGTAGGGCCCTTTTTCATTCAATCAATACGAAATATGAATGGTGCTAGAAAATTTAAATAAAATAAAATTACAGTAATGCTGTGGAATTCAAATTGGCAAAAGAAATCACTTTTCTTTAATTTAATCAACTAAAAGAATATTCAATACATCGTATTAACTTGAACGACTGACCAACAGCGAAGAATTTAAACATTAAGCAGCAGCTTCCGTGAGACTCATAAATGTCTAAAACATTTTATTCAGATGACTGTCAAGTAGTTAGTTCAGTTAAGACATTTAATGTGTGATTATAAACAAACAAACAAAAAATCACAGTAAAAGAAACAGAAATTAATCTTAAAAGTAATTAATTTCGGTTAATGGTTTCTTAGAACCAGATCACATGTTTCTTCCAGGTAGTTCAATTCCAGAATTGGTAATTCCTCATTACCCAGAGATCGAGACTATATATCTATCTCTTCTTCTTATTGTTGGCTGCTTGTTTTTGTTTTAATAAATGCTTGTTAAAAACAATTAGAAAACTAGAACACTTAAAAACGAGACGTTCTGATACACTACTTTGTGATTTTGTAATGAAATGCTTCAATGATTTTCACAGCCCAGTTTCAATAATTTTTAGTATTTTTCTTATTCTTCTCTTTTACCTTCATAGCGTGATGTTGAATTCAATTTAATTCAAGTACATAATTTGATTTCAATTGGCTTCAATGTTGTGAACTTGTAAAGATAAATGTATTTCAGAAAATCTTAGATCTACTTGAATTGACATTAATCTTTTCATGATTCAATGCAATTGCAATTTATATTCGGAATTGGTTCATGCAATTTGTGGTTAGTTGCAAATCCAACTACAACCAACTGAGTTTTAGGATGAGACTGACTTTTGCAAGTTTAATTGTAGGTAAAATTTATCACGACATATTGACGGATGTGATCATCTCACGGTTTGACGCAATAATCAGTGAAATCGTTACTATATAAGTATTTTTATTTAATTCTTTCATGTTTACACATCAGAAAACGGATGCAAGTAATAAGCAGATGAGAAAATTGAATTTGCGAAGACAAATTGGTTAATCAATTTGTTATTCTGTTTTGATTCGCAAGAATTATTAACATAAACTGCAAATATCGAATAACTAACTGGATTCGCTAATCGTAAAACAATTAAGATATCACTTTCCATAAATGAAATTCTCATTAATTAAATTATGTTAAACTTAATGATCTACACATGTTTTACAGCAGTTCATATTTGTTTAGCATATTAAATTATAATTCTTTGCGCTTCTGAGGTTAGACCTCTGTGTTAAAGTGAAACTTAAAATAAAATTAACATTGAGTCGATTAAGCTATTTTTTATTTTTGGTTTTTACTTATTTATGGATATCATTTGCTTGGCCTTTGAGTTGCTACACTCGTTTTCAACTCATTACGCTTAAAGTTTACGACTGACTTTTGTAGCAAATTTAATTAAAAAGAAGTAAACATAAAACGGTATGACTCAAAAGCCCCAGTTTTCATGAATAAAAAAATAAAATGCGTTTTGTCACAACCAAAACTGCCACAATAAAAACCACAGTGTAGTTAACATTTTCAACTCTTTCATTCATATTAGTTTGTTTTACTGCATAATAAAATGCAAAAAAAAATATCTCTACATTTTCTACATTACTGATTACACGATGCATAGCAAAATAGTGAATTTAAATGAAATAAGAAAATGAAAAATATTAATTTCATTGTTTTGCTTTCCATTTTTAAAATAAGAAAGAAATAAGATTTTCCACGAATTTGTATGTAATTTTGATACTTTTTTTTTTGTGAAATTTACAAGCAACCAAAACGGTTGTTCAAACTTTTTCGTTATAAGAAACCGAAAATTACAACAATTTATTAAACTACCAGTCTTTGTACTAACATTAAATCGTTTAGGTAAAAAATCTCATCAAATTAAATTTATCTGTTCAATTACACCAAATATACGAAATATATTTTTAGTTTGTTTCTTCTTTCATCATCATTTGATATGAACATTTTGGTTCACCACACAAAATTTCCTTCTCAACAGTTATCGTTCATACGCGTCTCTTGTGTCGGTTACCAACTGAGTATACAATAATGATTATGAAAAGAGAAAATTATTTTATTTAATTGTAAAAATCGCAATTTGATGGAACTAAAGTAAAAAAAAAAAACTGTTCCACATCAAATAGTTTCATTGCAATCCAACGGGGAGTTATTAATCCATGCGATGTTGTACAATTTAATAATAATAAATCGATGTAAATAAATAGTAATTACCTGATTTTGAAACGTTAATGTGAGTAGATGCCGTTGTAATTCAAGTATATTTGTCTCTAATAGAATGGCGGCCACTTTCTTTGAATCAGCAACACGAGTCTTTGGTACACGATTTGGTGAACTAATCAAACCATCTAATCGTCCCAATTTGACATCCTCTTTTAGCTGTTGGCCATCACTGCCGTTTACAATACCATCAATCACATTAATTGCACCAGCATCAAAGGGCTCGTCCATCGAATCATCTCGATGCATACGATGTTGCTGCTTCACCTGGACCGGTTGAAAGATAGACGAACTTGTTGACAATCGATTTGGCCCAATTAAATGATTATTTGATGCGAATCCATTGCCGATCACAGTTGTTATAGGTGTCTGTTTTAAAGACTCAATTGATTGAGATGACACAGATAATTTACGAATTTCAGCTGTTGGCGGTTGAAACGGAAATCGTGAAGGTGACATTTTATTCATATCCGACGAACTGTAACAATACCATATCGACAAAAATACATTATTAGTTATTAGATACTTAATTTGTTGCAATTTATAATTAAATTGTCTAATTACCTGGATGTGACCTTACGAAAACCTTGTCGCTGTAACTCATTTACACGGAGTGACAACTCATACTGATGATTCAGTGCAATTTTTAATTGTTCCTCTAAGTCCTTTTTCACATTATACAAATAATCTAATTCATCAGATAATTTATTTGTCTTAATTCGCTCCGTTAATGTTTCCGCTTCCATTTCTGATAATTTATCCATCAATCGATCTCGTTCAGTACGTAATTGATGTACATCATTAGCCTTAATTCGACACAGTTCTTTTTGAAATGCCTTCTGGATTGTAGTATTACCAGTGACATTGGTACTCGTACTGCCATTACTGTTCAATATCTGTGAACTGGATGACAAACGATTCTGGTGTTTTTCAAAATTTTGATAATGTTCCACCTCTTCTCTAAGTCTTGTGCTTTTCCTATGTATCACATCCAATAGATTCCACAGTTCATTATCCGTATCAGCTGGTGAACGGATTGTTGATGCACCACTATTTATTATTCCATGGATGGCACCCGTTGACGACGAAGCACTATGTGTCTCCTTTGATGAACTCGTTTCCGTTGAGAAACCAGAATCTTGTATAACACTTCCATTACCTTCACCGCTCTTTGGTTCCTTCTTACCGCTATGTGAATTACTACGACTACGGACCAATGATCCTGAACCAATATCACCGGCTGCCTCTTTGGCAGTTAATTTTTTTCTTACTCGTATTCCCGGCTCCCATTCTCGTCTGTTCATAAAATCGAAATAAAAATTATATGAATAACATTTCAATTTTCATTTATTTTGGTATAGGATTACAACTTTAAATCAATTATATACCTGGATGCTAACGGTGTTGATGGCACACCTATTATTGTATTTGTAGCTGATATAGATGCCATTTTTTGTTTGAGATCTGGAAAAGTTTCGATAACCAAATCTCGAAACTCCAATAGTGCACCGACTTCATTCTGTAGCTCCTAAACAAAAAAAAAAAAAACGAAGAAGAAACAATTATGAAATATGAATTTATCCATAAGTGAAAATCAGTAAATCTACTCCAATGGGTTGTTACACAATAAGTGTTTTATTGGTAATTCCATATAAATTATCAATTTATAGACTACAAACAAAAACAAAACATTAATGTTATCACTAATCATATTATGGAAGTTACCAATCAACTTGTTTTATCACAAATCACATTATTCATTACATTTGTTTTATATTTGAATTTTATTTAACTCTAAATATTCAACACTGTTATTTTACATTTTAAAATTTTATCACGATCTCATTGAGCGTTACAACAAATAGAAAACTATTCACATCATAACGATAGAGTTCAATTGAATCTCAATAAAACCATAAAATACAATTATAGTGGGAGATTGAACGGAAAATATAAAACAACTAATTGAAATTAACAGAACGGTAAAATAACAATCCCGTAGTGATTATAATCTGACTGTTATATCAAACATTGGATGGAATAATAAAACAACTAACACAAAAAAATAAATAAAAACATTTGTTAAATTACCTGTAATGATTTGGTTTGATCATTCACATGATAATGATATGGTCCTGATGTTCTCAGAGGCATACACTCCATGCCGGGCCTCAATTCTGAATCGCATAATTCATTCTGAAATACAAAAAAAAAAAAAACAAAATTATTAATTAATTCTTTGATATTCACTTATCTAACCATCATCATTGTTGATAATAATTCAATATTTAATGATTTATGAATTTCCGACAATTACATAATAATCAAAGAATCAATGTTCACAGATAATTTACAATTTACAAATAATAAATTAACAATTAATCTTTATAACAAAGTCCTGATTGTTAATTGCATACCATTCGTTAAGAATGCCGTAACACTTCTAGATAACCGTTAAAAATTATTAATAAAACGCTTAATTTAATCAAGTAATTGCGGTTATTCTATTCACTGTATTCTGTATTTCTGGTATATTGTACATATTAATATGATCAGAAGTCAATGACTTTAGTCGATTTAAATTTTATTTAAAACAATCTAAAAGGCGACAAAGATAATGTTCATTTTTGTTGCTTTCAATTGTCAATTTACTGAATCGTCTGTTGTTTTCGCTAATTTTTAATTAAATCGAGGTAAGGCCTTGGAAAAGACAACGAATAGAATTCAATTAAACCACCCATTGGTTACCATTGATAGAATATTAGCTTTATTCCTACCGATTTGCGTATTGAATCAATTAATTGTTTTGCATATTCATTTTATGGCAACTTATGATTTGTCATTATTGCGGTTATAGAGAAAAATAAGACATGTTTGATTGTGAATTTGATCGACACCATTAATTAATTTTAAGATCTTGCTTACGAAAAATGTAAATAAATAACACTCAACTGCAAATAAACAATAACGTTCATCAGAATCACTTAACGAAAATTTTCATAATAATCACTGATGATTTTCATTTCAACACGAATTTATAAAATAAAAATCAAATGTTACTTTCTCTGTTATTTCATAAAAGCGCACACACACACCATTTGCATCTGATTAAATTAAAATTTTCACTTTAATTAGGCTTAGTGTACTTAACTATAGAAAATGAACTATTACTAATTATGTATTTCATTATGACGCATGTATGGGTTTAACGGCGACCGTCAAAAGAATAGCGATTCATTTATAAATTCGTATTACTTAAAATAAATTTAACTTAATCATTTAATTTTAATTTCATTTGAAATGAGCAGCTATACAATTCTTTTGTTTCACCTGTTACAAAAACACGTGACACATTGAAATCCAACATCACAATTGAGGGAGAATAGGTAACACTGATTGCAAAGATTATAATGCAATGAATTTTCACGCTTTAGATTTCATGGCCGATTGACAGAAGAAAGTGCATTTCAATGTATTTGCTTTGTTTTTTTTTTCTTTTCACTCTTAACTACTTATTCGACCAGGCATTAATTCGTTTTGTATGTGATCAACCGGAAAAATATTTACTATTTATTTGGATACATTGAAAAGCACATTACATTACAATGGTATTAAATTGAGATGTCAAAATGGGCGATAGACTTTCATTTGGGTTATTATTAGTATTACCTTTTCATTGAATGAAAGTTTTTTATTATTGTTAATTTAATTCTCTGATTGTTTCACTTAAGTCATTTATAAATTTTTATTTTTGATAAAACGATTAAATTTAATAGTAGTAATCACATAAATAATAATATCATTTATTTATTCTACATTAGCTAATAGACATGATTTAATTATAAAATTTAATATGGGGGACTATTAAAAAAATCTCATTAGGATAAAATTTTTCTACGATTCATACCAGTGTAGCTAACACCAAATGTCACATACTCAACTAAAAAATGAAATAGTTGGCAATAAGTACAAGAATTTTTATAAAGAAAACGCCACTCATTAGAGATATTAGAGTTATTCATTAGTGAAAATAATGTTCTACGTACGAAACGCGGATGGCAGCCAGGTAGTTGAGACTAACACCGACCTGAGCTACAGCCACTTGCCTCCGCACTTATTCTTACATGGAAAGCAACTATTATAATGAGACTTTTCCTATTAAATTCGATTTTTTTTTATTCTATGTTACCACCAATTTAATGATCAATTTAACTAAAAAAAATAATTTCATTTTAACTCTATATTCGGATGAAATTACGATCTCTTTCTAATAGGAAAACACTCAATCTAATTTATTTTATGAATCATGGGTAATAATCTTCCGCTTCATAGTAATACAATTATATGTATTACCATAGTATAAAGAATGGTGAATAACAATCATAAATTTAAAGTAAAATTATCCTCTTTAGGTACCATAAGTAATCTATCTAAATCATAGTCTCGATTCTCGATATCAATTATACTGTACTGTATTTAAAGAAAAAATTTCATTCATAAAAATCAATTCTATGTGTTGTATGAACATTAAACTACTAAACAACATAATTTATGAATAAATGAATGTTTATTTGAAATTTTCTTTGCATTTTTTTTTTATTTCTTTCATAGAGAACAGAGCTCAGTACCGTTGGTTTTTGAATGCTGTTTCATGTTTCACTACACCGAATATGACAATAGTAAAAGTATTAGCATATGGACTAGTAATTATTCATATTTTGTTAGGTGGGTACATGCTGTGATGTCGCCAAGTTATACCAAACATATTAAAGTTACTCTATTCTACTTATTTTGTTTGATATTAAAGTTTTTTTTTTCCTTCTTTTAGTTTTATTTTATTGTTCAAATAATAGTGCTTCCATGGTAATAGCATAAATACCGATAGAGTGCAACATAATAAAATAACCATCAGAATTTGGTAAACATAAAAATCATAGAAAATTAATGGAACATTATAGACAGTTTCACTCATAAATTATTTCTATTCAACATTAAAATCATTGAATGCATTCAAAATTTTTAATAAATTATTATATTATGCAAAGGATATAATAAACCGGCAATAGTATAACGGTTTTCTTGCACGTAAACTACGATAAGACACCATAATTCTCATAGTTAACTAACAGTCATTGAGAACATGTAAATCACCGAAAATGAAATAAACTAATTAACAACTCTTTTACATTCAATGAATATCTTAAATGAAAACTATGTTAAAACCTCCATAATCAATAACAAAATAGTTACTATCATTTAGTTGCTTCAGTTACCGCTGTTCAACAGCAAATCAATGGATGTTAATGCATCTAACAATTGCATAATTTAACACCATTCACACGTAAATCAAATAATGAAACACGATCACTTTATATTCCTTTAACAATTCGTGATTTGAATAGTAAACATAAATTGAAATCAAAATATTAATTCATTTATGAATGTATTCATTGCATTACAATGTTATGTATGACCGGTTAGTTAAATAGCCGATTGTCAGAGCCATTCCAAATCACAACCATTAAACGCAATTTTGATTTTAATTCTTATTTGTTATGTTTTTCAACTGTTCAATGAAATTTCATGCAACATATTACGAAGAGCTATTAATGCCATTCTAACCAACAATTCACAATAACAGTTGCTGTCAATATCAATTGAAAACTATTCGCAATTGTAATTAATTGGATTCCAATGAAATTCAAAAACGAACGTCATGAAATCAATTGGAAATAACATCTCACGCATCTGGACTTCTGTTTATTTTTCTATAATTTCCCATACGGTATCCACAAGTGATACCCATAGTGAAATGAACGAAAGTCTTTCATATTGCAATTTAAGTTATTGCGTTCATCCGTTACCGTACGTGTGTAATTGGCGTTGGTCCCTCTCACTCTTTAACAATTATTTTTCTAACAAATTAAATTATTCCAACAATTCACAGTTTTAATTTCAATTAAAAGTGAAAATTATTGTTTCACTAATTTAACAATTTTTTTTTTTATTTCTTTAATTTCATACCTTCAGTTGATGTTTTATGTATTTTTCTTAACTTCTTGAATTTGTGTCTTCATGAACCGTAAAACTTTTTCGTATTTTTTTGTGCTTCATTCTTTTAATAATTTTTTTTTGTTAAATATTAAATAAAAATAATTTATATAAAAATGCCACAAGCAAAACTAACGAAATTAATGTCGGCATAAATGTAATCAACAATAAAATAAAATTTATGTAAAAGCAGCCAACTGGTTTCATATTTTAACATTCATCTAATTCATGTAAGTATGGCTATTGAAATGTGTTTGCAATTTTATCCAAATGATACTGTTCCAAATATTAACTTCATACATTTATCTGAAATAATCTTATCTCGTGTTGTATTAATCAAAGAATTAAAATGTGAACGCATTTAAATCATAAATTTAACGGCAAATAGTTTCAATATGCTGCGGGTCTCCATGTCATATGGTAGACAATATTAACATTGTGATAGATGGAGAAGAATATGTAATTTCAGTTTTATTTTTCTTTTTGGATTTCCATTTTAGATGTCTGTTCAATTCAACCAGTTTGATGGCGTGGGATTGATTTAGAAATACATCCAATTTGACAGACTTGTACATTTCACTAGTATTTTACTGTGACCGGAATTCTTATTGATGGCTTATCAGGCCGTTATACTAAGATTAATAAACTATAAGATTATAATCACAATCTGTGCCTAATCAACTAGAAAATTTCAGTTAACACTGTGTATTTACACAATGCCACAGTTAGAAAACAAATATAACTGACATGGAGCAATGAATATGGTAAAGTTAAAATAACAAAACAAAATAAAAAGTGAATCGATAACCCCAATTCATACAATAATTGAACCCACATAAAGAAAACGATTCAAGGTTTTCTTTTAGATTCTCTCTATATTTCATATGTAAGTTGGTATACAATTTCGCCCCTTTTTAAGTCAGTGATATATGTATGAACAAATTGAAACGTTGAACAGTAATGGACAAAAGTTTCATAACTTTTACTATAATTTTCCAACCACAATAATGCAGTAAAAGCAAATAGCGTCATCACCATTATATATAACACACAGATACGAACAACAAACCGGAAAAATTGAAAGGAAAAGTGTAGACTAATTTTCACTGTTGGGTTATGGCTGATATGAACCCAAAATCATATCAGATAAGAAACAAATTTACTGATTTCATATTTATATTGACTGGCTTCATATTACCATTCTTTTTCATTTTTGTGCTACGAGTAATGCCATAAATTTTATCCATTGTAGTTCTGGGTACACATCGAATATTGTCATTATTTTTATTAAAACTCACATAGAAAACTACAATTGTTGGACAAAAAAGGGAACATTAACTCATATTCATATTAAAGTAATAAACCAATATAAATTCTTAGTACTCATACGGAATTTTCAAAACATATAAAGTGTCTTTAATGAGTTGGGTTTCGTGACCCAAAATCAATATGATAAAGTTCAATTTAATTCACTTTCCATGGGTAAACATGAAAATCGAACTCAAAGTACTAGTGACAACGATAAAAAAAAAATTAAAAAAAAAAACCTCCAACAACAACAACCAACATGAAATTTAGAAAAGCAACAATAACACTTTATTGATAGAAAGACATTCATCCGTGATATTGGATAGAAATAAAATTACAGTAAAACATTCTCAGCATGGGAAATAAATCAAACGGTGTAAAAGCAAATTTAAATGATTCTCGAACATAGTGTCACATTGAAGATGAAATTGGTGATCATTTTATCACAACGTATTTTATGAAATCAATAATTTATCGTGGCTAATCGAATACGATAAATAACCATTGCAATTTTAACCCAAAATAGATTTTATGGTTATCATCAATTTTATGCGAAGTCATAGGTAAATTGTAATAGAAAAAAAATGAATGACAAACGAAACCACAAATGCATTCATATTAATATTAAATATTTGAATTCGTTTATTTAATTTCATTATTGTTCAATTGATTTCACTTCTTCTATATCATATTTCAAATGTAACATTTCATTTTCATTGATTGTGGTATTTAAATTGAAGAAAGAAATAATCAATGCAACAGTACAACTTTATTCATTGATAGGTCTTGATAAAAAGTAAAAACAAAAAACATTAACATAAAAAATCAATATCTCTCACTCTTTGGTATCACAATTGAATCATAAATATTCTGTGAAATTACCATCATCTTACAGCTTATAATTGCAAATATTAAAATCGCACTAACTGTTACATTGGAAATTAAAATGCAAAGAAGAAAAACTCATCACAAATGAATAATTACATGGGCACATTATACCGTTCAATCATATGCTAAACAATTTTATACCTTTAGCCAATTTGTTTTTGAAATGGCATAAAACATATAACCGGAGTATAATAATGCATATACGCTTCGATCAATAATGATTGAAATATGTAATTTTATCTGTCACGAATTTAATGATCAACACCGTGAAACATGAATTCACTGTAATTCAATATGTGTATATACAGGAGATTTGAAAAAGAAAAACTAAAACTAGCAAAGATCTAAGAGATACCTGATACAATAATTCGATGTGTTTCTTAATTAATTCATATGAGGTAGCTAGGTGTGGTGTGGTGTTAACATAACAAAATTGTATCGTTACTATTAAATATAAATTTATGAAAACTTAGAATTATTGGCTCAACATTAAATTAACATATGCTGCAATTCTTATTTGCAATGTAATTTATTTAAGTTTCATTTTTTATTTTTTTCTCATTATTATAAAAATCATTCAAACTTAAACGTGTTAACTCGAATGAAGCAAATATAGACGGGTGTCTGCTATTAGTTGTTATTGATATCTAACACGATTGAAAGCAATTTAATCACATAAAAGGCATATCAATCAGAATTGAAGTAAACATTACCATATCGATGATTATATGTTGCATAAAGTGATTATGGATCGATTACTACTACGAGAAAAAGGTAATGTAAATTTAACCAGACGACTTTTTTTTTATTTTATTAATAATCAGGAACCAAATGGATAACATTTTGACCTCAATATGGAATAGATTATATCATTTACATATATATCAATGGGTTTCAAGACGATCGCCGATAGCAAAAAATACAAATTACTCTTAATTATATAGAAAACACCTTAACTGATTCATATTAAGGAAGTATGCTATCATTGTTACTAATGATTTTGTCACAAATATCATTAAACATTTGGCTAACGGATTGACAACTCTCTATCACTCTGGCTATTTAAAAATACCATACAGCATCATCTGTATGTAAATTGCATTTAATTTTAAATTTCTTAAAATCACCTTCACTCACATGAAAATCTGTTGATTTATTAATCATAAATTGGAAGCCATACATAAAGTATTCATTATTTTTGCAACAAAAAAAAAATAAAATAAAACAAGATATAAAATGAAATACAGCCAAAATTAAAAACCCGTTTTAAAATGAGAACAGTTTGTTATTTGAGTTAAAAGTTTTAAAATTAAACTTGGACAAAATTGATTGCCGTCAGATATTGGTTACCTAAAAAACACAATTTAAAATAGTTGAATACCGAAAAATGAGAGTAATAAGAAGCTAATAGTGACCGCCTGAGGCAAACAGTTACCTTCCAAACGGTGTAATCTGTCCCCAATCAATTCTATTCAAAGGTAATTTCATTTAATTCGTTAATGAATCTTTAAGAAAAAAAAAAGTTTGTATTTTATGTTTAATTAATCATCGAATTGTTTATCGTGCCCACCGATTTTTATTCAATTCATTTGTGCATGAACTTTGATATCAATTTAAACAATTGTCGATGTTATGCAATCGAAAACAACTGTACAGAGTTTCCTCCTGTATTCTCTTCGATGCACTATCATCTTCATCGTATGAGGGATCGGTAAATACATGTACGCGATGAATTTCATAATTAAACCTTCTTCGCCCAAGTCAACGAGTCATTCAGACTTACAAAAGAAACCAATTATTTAGGTTGGCCACAAGAATACGTGGAAATCGGTTTTCATTTTTATTACTATTTGCCTCCAGTGATATACAGATTGCATAATCTCTACCTCTATTACCTTTTATCTGGGATCACACTAAATTCAACATAATTATTGCATTAACTGAACAGATCAGATTAATCCGACAAATATTCATCTTCTTTCACGAATTTACGTAAAGATTGAATACTACTGAATCAAAGGAGTATCAGAATATCATATTTTATGAATAAAAAGAATTGATTCGATGATCTCATCGTTACCAATCAACAATGAAACCAAAATAATATTTTGTATCCGTCATATCATTACCGTATATAGTGGAGAATACCATCCACATTCAATTTGATCACTTGAAATGATCATCTTCAAAATACTGTTACCATTTAGAGGCTAGAGACTAGAAATAATATTTTTATTCCATTTCTTTTGCTGCGACCATTGTCAATGATTTAATTTGGGGGGAAAACCGGCATTACCATATGAGACCACTAATTCACAATTGATGAGAAATTTTGCAATTTTTTTCTCACAAAAATGAAAAACACTTCATTTCATAAGTCTCTTAGATACATAATCATATATACTATGGTATAAGTGGTTACTCCATACATTTGGATTATCTCAATTTTATTTTCTATATTCTCATTGTCGGCATTTTACTCTAACTATCTTCTGTGTTCCATATCATTTCATGGAGACTGTAGAGAAAATAAGAAAAACTGAATTAATCTCCATGATGTCACCCCCTTCTGTGTAACCATGGAATATCAATGAACTGATTATCAATGAAAAATTTAATAAAACGGATATTGATTCTGTCACGATTTTTTATTTATTTATTTTTGTTTTGTTATTCATCTGCTCAACAATGTGATCCATAGCTGATAAAGAAATCAGTTAAATGTGAGAAAAAAAATTAAATTTTTTAAAGGTTTTTGTAACTAATGTAAATAAAATCAGATCATATATTCACGTTACCTGAGGAATGAATAATCAGATGAGTTTATCTTAATTGTAATTTTATGGTGGTCTTTTGTTGACTATAAAGCACAACCAATTCACAGTTTTATCGGTTATAGATTTAGAAAGAAAATAAAAACAGTGAAACGTGGGCGATCATTAACAATGGTACTGACTCTCAATACACGGTACGTTCTTAAATGGTAACGAATTTAAATTATTAGCGGATTAACTGAATTAAAGAAATAAGAATACAATAAAACTTACATCATTATTTATATATAAATTCTCCTTCATAACAAATCCAAAATCCCTTACAGAATTAAATCCAATAGTAAATCGGATGGTTTTTACGTTTTATTCGATAAACCATGAATGGAAAAAAAAATATGAATTCATTCAATTTCAATTAAAGTGATTAGAAAGCATACCAAAACATTCCAATTCTTTATGTTTTTATTTATATTAAATTCGCGTGTATATTTCTTATGTTTTCCAATAACACATTACGCATTATGAATACATTTTAATCTATTTGGAATTATGGAATCTAACAATAAACATAATCATGAAAATATTATGAATATGATATTCATAGACACCGAGGAATAACATAATTTTCTATAAATTCATTAATTAGTAACACACGCAAAAACTGTGGTAGTAAAGAAAAAACGATTTACTAAAACTTCTTTATTCAGTGTATAACAACAACAGACAACCGAATAATTAACTTAGAATCATTTGAAAGTTCGAAGTCATTCGTTTGTCATTAAATTTTATGGTATTCTTTCATTTTTAACACGTCCGCTTAAAAAGATGGAACATTGTTAACCAGAAGAACCATCAAACGATTACATATGATGGTTGAAATGATGGCAATCGAGTGAAACAATAAAAGTGTCCATAATATTGCGAATTATATAAAAAATAAGAAATAGTCATAGTTCCAACACGGGTCATGGATTCTTTTATTTTAGACACTAGCAACAGATCCATAAATGATATTCGTGCACAAAATCTAATGGTGTGGATACGCCTTAATGCATAACATGTTTGTATTTTAATTATTATTCTCTTTGCGCTAATTAATTATGTACATCCAAGCGTGGGTTATGCGTATTAAATTTAACACAATAACAGTTTCAGTAAAAATTGAAAAGAAAAAAAAAAACAAATCATAATCATATGACTTTGTTACTACTGTTCTCTAGTGATTTACTATACACGTGAGAAAACACTATGCCGTCATTTGGTGATTGCATGATAACATCAAATTAAACTCAATGTAATGTACAACGGATTCACTCTGTCACTATTAATTTAAGAGAGAAAACTGTTCTGTAACACACCAGGTGAGCTGAATTTAGACTTCTACATGATACAATTAAGGAAGCAAAAGTGATTGGCCATATGAGGTTAAATTTAATCAAAGTACACTAAAACATTGAATTATTCTCGATATAAAGAAATCATAACATCTTTAAAACAATTTTTATGTAAGAGAAATGAATAAAATTTAAATACTCATCGTTACTTGTAATGCAATTTTAGTTTAATGATTTCTTTCTTTCTTTCTTTCTCTCTCTCTCTCTCTCTCTCTCTCTCTGTCACTATTACGATGGGCAATATTGCAATCAATGAACAGATGAAGACGGAATAGACTAAAGCAACTGAACACTATTCACCATTAAAATGTTCAATTCTCTGTGTAATTAAACTTAGAAAAGTTGAACTCAACAGTAATAAGTCATCGCTTCAAGTATGATAACCCATTGTATGTAATATCCATTAAATTGATGTAGTCTACATTACTAGTTTGATATTAAAATTGAAAATTGTAAACTATTAATTAGAAATAATTGTTATTGCATTGCCAACAGTAAGAGAACGTTAATTAAAAACAAATTTTTGCGTTACTTTGATCTGGCCAACACAATTATTTCTGATTATACATTTCAAACTGACAGAATATCTATCGTGATAACCCTTTTACGCGATTTTAATGTTTCCAATTCAATATCTTAATATTATAAAAGTGCAATGGACACATAAAATTCAATAATTACTATTAATCTGCATACATATTATATTGCTACTAGGTGGGGTTCCTCGTCTGTTTCATTACATGTATTCAAATTTATTCACTTAATACTTTCATTTCTTTCGTGTATTACATTTTAATTTGATTCACATTTAAAGTTAATCAATTTTATTTTTATATTTGAATATAAATCAAAGACAAAAACGAACTAAATATTTATGCAATCAACAATTGAAAATCACAACAATGTAATTTTTATACCTATAAACATGACAAACATTAACTGTTATGGATAATTTAATTAAATATTGACTATTACTTTTTTTTCCATATCCGTTTCACTATTCGCTCAATTTCAATGGTTCATACAATTTTATCGATGATTGCAGTCAACCAGAAAGTGTCAATTCCAGACTACCTAATATCTCTGGATTGAAATCAACATGTTGTTCACATACATAAAATATTCCATAGGATTGGTGCATTCTTATAATATGCCGCCACCGCTAATTATGGATCGCAAAAGGATTAAATTTAATACTAAAAAAAAATCACTTATCGTTCGGTCTCTCTTCTATAAATAGTTTATTCGATTATACGTAATGATGTGAACCGTAAATAAATTGAATTAAATATTAACTATAACGTTGTATTCAATAACAGCCACTTGAAACCATAAACAAGTGATTGGCAAAACAAAATTGCACGTACATATGCAAAATAAAAAACCAAGTGATTTGTAAACAGGACAATCATACAATTATTATTTTTCCACTGTCTATTGACAGTCGATAAGATGGCACATAACAGAACATTAAAACGCAACAACAACAAACATAACAGCAAAGGAACAATGAAATTGATTCGTTCAATTATCGAATACAGAACCGCTCAGTCGTTAATTTATAATTATTTTTTCTTTACTTTACGTCTTATTATGATTATCATTATTCTTATGTTTTTGCTGTTATTTTATTTTACCTCGTTTCTTATTTCAATATTTAGCTCAATTTACAGTCAATTTAACTGGAAAATTAAACTGGTAAAAGACCTTGGAAAAGTTTCCTTTAATTTTTCGCTTACTTAAATAAAACAATAAAAAAAAATAATGCACACAACCAGAGAAAACCAATTCACAGTCCAATATAAGATCGTTTGTTTTATTCAAGGCGAACTTCTGTCTGCGCATGAAAACTCATCATAATTACGATTGTAGTAAACTAAAGCTGCGCTCAAAAGGGTGAAGAACACCAAAAAATCTCATGCTCTCCGTTTGCTTGCTTTTTTGTTTTATTTTATTTATCGTAGCACCATTGACAATTGTTATGGGAACAAAATGTAAAATTCACCTGGAAGGGTGTATGATCAGCTTTAATTTGAAGCTCACCGTTTGCATATGTTTGCACAGTAACTTTAAACGACATTAACATTCACATAAATTTATTATATGTTATACATAAAAACAACGTTACAAAGAGACACTAACAAGTACTGTGTACTACACATACGATACGCATAAAACAAATTGAAAGTCATCTATAACTCTTATCGGAATTGGAAAAACTCATACTATTTGATTGGCCAATTGTACAAATCATTTTGGTCCAGACATGCAAAGTTATAAAATAAACTGCTTAAATTTCCGGTATAACTTGATCTCCTTAATATGGTTAATTCTTATTTTTTTTTTGCAAGTGATTAATTGGATTGAAATAAGTAAAATTAAATAATAAATTTTATTGTGGCAAACAGTTTTATATCTTCTTACGTTTCAAGTTTAATAATTTTAAATGCGTTACATTTTATTAGTATAATTTAAAATGATTACCATTTCAATTTCATACCAAAATTAAATAAAAAATTTCTATTTTGTATTAACTGTCGTAAACTGTGCGTTATTTTAAATATTGAATTTCATACAATTTTCACATTTAACTTTTGCTGATTATCTTGTACGCAAATTCTTATAATTAATGTATTTCTGTATTCAAATGATATGTATATCGTTTCCCTTTTAGGTAATTTTATCTTTATACTCATTACAATGCAATTTAATTTCATAAAATCAATTAAACTGATATATTTTTAAGCAAAACTGTATTTCAATTGTAAACCACCAGAATTATTTTCACTTTCTAATTTAAATTAGTCCGGAATTGGGAATTTTTTACTGTAAATGTTTTTAACATAAAACTTTGAATAATTAACGGTTTTAATTATCTAGCCCATAACGAATCAAAGCATAAAAGAAAAAAAAAACAGATAAAATACATTAGCAATTGTGTTGCATTTCTTCTATTTCATTCGAATAAATACATTAATAGATATAAAAATAAGAAACCAATTCAACATGAAACTGCAAATATACTTTATATTACAATAATAAAAAAAAAAAATTCAATCAAATAATCTCCAAGAAATAAAATTTAATTGGATATTATTACATACACATAAAATCATAAACATTGATTGAACCAGAACTACAACAAAAGAAAATCATTCGATCATTTATCTGTGGCACGAGGTGTTAGATAATAATCAGTTGATTTTCATGACTTAAATTATTTCCTATTGGCTTTTGATTAACATTTATTGTAATTATTTAAATTACATTGTAATTCAGCAGGTAGTTGATGATTGCATCAGAATTTCATTGAAAAACACAAATCCCTACTACAGTTCAATGATTTTCATACCTTCAATATATTAGCAATCCAATACAATTTTAAACTATAAGGTCTCAACATTACGTAATCATTATGATCTACAATAAATATAATTCGATTCATATTGAATCATTCATTTGATACTTTTTATTAGAAAGAGGCACATCGAATTGAATGTGATAATACAAAGATGAAGTATTTGTAGTCGATTAAAACTGTTCATCTTGAACTCTGAACCTAATCAGTCCATTCATTTGCCTGACCATTTTAACCAATTGTTGGCCTAAACGAATGATGGCGATACCCCAAAGAAAAAGAAATGTTTTTGTGGTACGTGATTCAAGTACAATTAATAATTAATCTTCAAACTCATCCTCACTTCCTTGTAGTACACCACCTTTGAACAAGTCACGACAACATCACGAAAACATTATTACTGATGTAATCGGTATATAAAAATAAACGTACCGTTTTTCTCTTACAATTCTTCAACTTGAACTGTGAAGAAGAAACTATTTAGTTTCCTCTTTCTCTTCAATTCTAACATTGAATCGTTTTCTTTTTTCTTAAACAATTTTATTTTTGATCTGTTCGAAACTTAAAGTACGTTAAACATCTTCCTTCTTGTTCATTTTTCAGTGATTTACAATAAATGTACTCAGTTCTGTACACTTCAATTTCATTCAATGTGTTATAATTTACATTACGTGATGCTCTTCAATATTTCAATATACAAAATATGCCCAAACTAATCTTCTTATAGTCAATTTTTTCCTATCTCTCCTCTCTCTTTGAGTTCCTGCACAACATAAAAATTGAATTGGATGAGCCACTTCAATTATACCATTACACCGCGTATATGAAAAAAAGAGACCATTTAACCAAATCAGTCATCGGTTACCCTTTTCCGTTTTAGAAGTTCAACTGCCATAACAAGTGCACATAACAGCCAATATGAATTTACAACGAGCACCTTTGTAACACAATTATCAGCAAAAAAAAAACTTTAAAAAACATAAAGCATTACAATTTGAATTCAACCAATGTTTCATTTCATTACGGTTGAGTAGTCTGGAGCATGGCAGCGGTGTCTCCTCATTCAATGCATAAAAAACCTGATTTTCTATTACAACAGTTCCATCCAATTGATAACACCATTCGTGAATCCATTTAGTTGTTGGTTTCAAATCGTTTTTTTTTTCTAATTTTTGTTTTACAATAAAAATCGTGAAACGATTGAATAGCAATTGCATAAGAATCACATACATAATAATCAGTTAGTATTGCATGCTTCACATTAAAATGCATTGGATTTTATATTTGACTTCTATGTCGCTTGGACACTATAAGAAAAATTAAACATAAAAGCAAATAGCTATATTTCACATAGTTAGAAATCTGTTAATCTGGACTAGTAAACCGATGGTGAATTCCGTACCATAATAATGTTTAATGTTATCGAACTTGGCATAAATTTTTCAGTAATTTTTTATTCCTTCTCATTTTAAAAAGCTAAAAACGTTTGCAGTTTTTATTTGAATGTATCGATCTAGTAATAAAACCGTTGTTTCATATATTTCTATTTTTTTTAGAAAATCCAAAAGGTGTTTGTGTAATAAATTAATTATTGATCGAATTTGGACTGTACAATTCAATTGAATTGAAACTAAAATGAGAAATATTTAATATTGTACGTGTATAATGCAAATATGGTGATTGGTATTTAATTGGGTGTCACCAGTTACTTTTTTAAGTCAACAAATTACGATAAGAATGTAAATTCATTTGATAACATATTTCATACCCTACAGCTGCTATAATGTTAAATAATTCAATTTCATCAATTTCATTTGACTCTTAATTCCCAAATAAAATAACACAAAAATTCCACAAATGATAAATAAATTATTGCTAACTGAAAACAAATTAAGATCTGATCTAAAAGTCACATATTTTCTTTTAAAGAAATAAAAACGGACATACCCACCAACATTGCATTTCTTTTTTTAATTTTTTATAAACCATAAAAGTCATAAACATTCCACTAAATAGATTAGACTAGATTAACTATTAGTCCGTAACAAAGAAGATTCAATTATCAACAGAATATAGCAATTTCAAGTGATGACATAAAATGAAAGGCGGAAATGGTAACATCACGCACATAATAGAAGTTTTATCTAGTTAGTTATTATGCGATTCATGACTCTATTGCACTCTTGTGTACTCACTTAACTCTATGTAGTTAAATAGTCTAATGAATACACTATGAAACACATAAAAATTATGAAATTATGATGACAAAGAATGTACAGATGATGATGATGATGAACCAAATATGATATTCATATTCAATTTTATGTGACGTGTATCGTTAAATGATTTGTCAACAACAATAATGAATTAACTGTATGTAATTGTTTCTATTTGGCATATTGTTATATTGATTGGAAATTAAGCTCACCAAATACAATTCAATATCTTCTTTCACTAAATAATACTAAATTTCTAATTTGATTGAACACGCCAATTTAACCATATAAAGATAACTCATTTCATGTCTTGTGCTCCAATTTTGTTATACAATTGGCGTCTTTTCTTTCTTTTTCATTGTTGATTTGTTTCTTAATACTCTTGTTTGGCTTTTACGTATATTTCTTTTTCATTTTAATTCGGTACGGCAGTGTCAAGTGTTAATATCGTGCGTTCAGTATTAAACAATAAAATTAAAATTTCGTTGCGGGAAATTAAACAAAATCACAGATTTGGTATTAACCAGCTGGTAACAAATGAGAAAAAAAAAACTTATGAACTGCTTTTGACTGAATCATGTTATAACCTTGGCACAAAAGATCTCAACGAGATTAGATTAAAGGTGTCACGTCACAAGTATATTTTCTTATAATTAACCTCGTAATTGGTAAAGTATATTCATTTCAATATTATAGAACTGTAGGGCAAAATAACAGTTTTAAAATTATTTCTTATGACACTTTAAACACAACATAATGGCACTTTTGCCAATACAATTTGATTTAAAACACTCAGTTTTTTTTATGAAACGTGTCATTTAAGTGATTAACAATCAAAATGTTTCTTATTAAAGTGATCTTTCATACTGTATCATGATCATTATCAAGTTACTCTATAAACAAATATCATAATAAATTATTTACAAACTAAACTTTTATCTCTAATTATTGTACCTTGAATGAATCAGATTCACCTGAATTATTATAATATTGTGGTCTGTGATTTACGTGAATATTGCAGTCTTTTTTTTTATAAAGTAAATGGATTACGAAATAAAAATGTCTCAACTACATTCAAAAGTACCAACTAGCTGGCAATTTACAATTAAATTTTAGCCAATGTTTGTATGAGTTCATATTAACGCAAATGGCCTTCGTGTACACAATTCGCTAAAAATGGATTACATATATGATTTTTATATTTAATTAATTAAATCACATTGCAATTTATCGTCGATGTTATTTTAAAATCTCTGTTGGTTCATCATGTAATAATAAACGAAATGTAATTTACAATCGCCCATGCAATTAAAGTTCCGCATACTCAATCATAAAGTAGGGGAAGAGAACCTATAACATTCTTATGCTCTAATGATTTTATGAGCTTTAACAAGACAACCGGCAAATATTCAAATGAAAGCATTTCAAATAAAAAGTAAATGACCCCATTGAATTCCTAACCACCTGTTTTAATTCACTGAATTTAACAACTAGAACCGGGTTTTTATTTCTGATTGTAACTATACACGTACACGGTCTTTTCTTCATAATGTAAAACATCTTCTTTTTCTATTAAATAAAAAAAAAAAAGAATAAAATAATAAATCTTTTCAAAATGCATTACAAACATCACAATCAGATGATGATCAACAACATGTTCATATGTTCATTCATTCAATCATAATCTATTTTCAAATTTTGACGTAATCATACAGCATGAATTGTACTGAGGCCAATCTAATTCAATATTTGTGAATCGTTACTAATCAGTAATCAACCTGTATAATGTTTTATTAATCGCATATAAATTTTTAAAACACTTGTATTTTATTAAGCATTCTGAATTACTATATTCAGAATATGAAAGAAAAAAAAAGTATGTCAATACTAAACGATTGCTGGTTCATTCAACAATAAACTAAAACTAGAGTCAACATAATTAACAAAAAAAAAATGATCATCTTGAAAAATCATCAAAATGTGTTCGAATAAAACTGAAGAAAATTAAACTTGAAAGATATAAACTTAAAAAAAAATTCGCAACATCTTTTGCATACATTCATTAACATACTGACCCAGAAATTATAAGAAAAATATTCAGTAAAAGAATACTAAATGAAATTCTATCAAACTTATTAACTTCTTGTTATTCTTTAATTTTTCTGTTTCATTTTTCACTAGACAAACGAATTATAATGATTTGCCTGCGATGGAAACATTTCCACTTTTCAAGAAAATTTAATGCTGCAAAAAACACACAGCATCTTAATTTGAAATTAAGGTGTGTTATATTGTTTAATGAACATAAAACTCACAACCCAATTCAGTATATTATCGTGGGTCCCAAAGCCAAGTTACCTCTTTAAGCAACACTTGCGATTGTTTTAACTCCATTAATGAATGCACTCCGTGTTAGTATACATCGAAAGCTGAACAAACCGAATACAATGCACACCTAAAGTTAATGAACACCTTTGCTTAATGAAACCGTAAAAATGTTCAGAAAACAATTACTTTCGTAACACAAGAGGAGAGCATTGGTGTAAAAATACTCTTTTTTATTGTGCCTTATTGCTGTTTAATTTTCACATGAACAAAAGCCCAAACAAACAGAATAAAAAAAAACGATCATGATAAATTCACCAAAGAAAGCAATTCGCAATACCATTTCTTACCACCCAAATCGATTAATTGAAAGAAATTCCATAAGCTTATTATAACGTACAAACTGATAAGTTCCATTGTGCAGCACAGAAATCTGCTATTTAAAATGTCTTGAGGCCATTACCAAGCCTTCTAAACGGCTGATGATATTGAGCCACTTATTTAAATTCACCAAGTCCTTGACCTTCTCTCTTTTCATCGTTTATCACACCTCAATGACTAACGTCATATGATATTACCAAACAAAATTGGTTCAATTGACAAATGAAAAAAAAAAACATTCCGTTAGTGTTAACCAGTCCATAATCCCACTAAGATGCATTTATAATGCCACATTTCTCATTAATTTTGCATAACCAGTTCACATAGAATGTCAACTTGTCCGGTTTGGTAATGCAAATTAAACAAAAAAAAAATCTAAAATTTTCAGATCACTGCAAATTTCATATTCAGCGGGGTTGCAAATCAAGCCATATAAAGTCAATTGGATGTCAATCGTCTATGTTCTCATAATAAAAATAAAATAATTCTCAATGAATTCTCAATTAAAATTAAATATTTTTTCCACACTAACAATTCCATGTCACAATAATTAGGTGATGGATACACCAAATGTTATGCGATCTTCATACTACAAATTTATATATATGCATCAATTAATGTTAATTTATTTATATTTTGACAAATAATATAGATCAACGTAAACACAATAATTCATCAAAATCATAAATATTTTCATATTTAATTTCCATTCACTCTATCCCTCTGTATATCCTCTATAATTTGTATTAGCATGAGTATGAAATATAAGGTGCATTAAATCATAACCAATTATTATGAATGAAATGAATTTAGTTATTATTCAAATCAAGTTCCATCACAACTACTGTACAGTGTTCATTAAAACAAAAATCTCCCAACTCATGTGACTTACAGATCTCATTTCAATTATTGCATTCAATCAGTGTATGTCTTCACTCACTTTATATCATTCAAAAGCAAAAGAATAAGTATGATTTGATGTATAAATTCAAAACAATTGACTATAATATCATACTGTTATGTTGATAACTTCATATTCATAATGATTAATTTTGCTATTAGTATTCTACAGTATAAGTTAATAATATTCATATTAACTTATAGAAAATAATGTAATTTCACTTTCATTTGCCTACCGGGTCTCTTTTCTTCCAATACAACTACCAATTTCAATCTAATCTTCAATCGTTAAAATTAATAATTAAAATAAAAACTAAGAAACAATAATTTAAATATTCAAATAGAAACGATATTGTTCGATATCAATAGATGATTGCCTAGACTCATATTACTCTTTTAATATTTATTCATTCAGCTTGAATCATTTTGTTTTCTTTTTCTTTTTTAATTTTAAATAAACTATCATCATCTAAAGATCCTACTCTATGCCAGTGTTAATTTTTCCATTGCTCTGAAACTTAAGAGAATAAAAAAAACACATCCACTAGACTCTAGTTTATTTAAATTTTTTCTTTTATGATAAAGAAAGTTATTGTTTTTAATATTTCTTTCATCTCATTGGAAAAAAATTCTCTCTTTCGACCATATTATAATGGAATTTCATTTTATAAATAAAACTTTATTATTTCTGTAGAAAGTTATGCATATTATATTTGCCAGAGCTGATCTTACTTAACAAGTCACTTGAACTAATTAAAACCAATTCCAAAGTTAACAAGAAATCTGAGCAATATACACAACTTTGCTGTGAATCAGACGCCTGCCTAGCGATGATGAAAAGAATCTATAGTTATGTTGTACATTTACAGGAAGATTGATATTGTAAAGCAAATAGCCAAAAAAATAGCGATACCTGATGACACGTCTACCCAAAAAATACAAAACACTAAAATCAATGCCTTTCTAAAAGCAAATCAATCATTTTTTTTATGATATTCAATATCGAATTTAGCATCAGTAAGCACCCAAAATAAAATTAACCAACTTTATCGATTAAACAAAACTGAAATAATAATCCATTGATTCTGTTTCGCATTAACCATAATATTTTTGAAGAATTGTTAATAACAATTTACTATTCATGTGATTACAATGAAAACTTCAGCATTAATTTTGATTTACCAACAGTTTGCAATCGAAACAAACAAAAAAGCTTCTTTCCTTCTCCCCTAAAAATAATATACAACACGAACAAACATTATTTGGTATAAATTTTTATACATTTCCCTAACCATACACGTTTATGTTGAATTCACATATTTAATACGATTTGAACCGGTGGAACCTTAATAAATTGTTTTGACCTTGATATAAATTCATTTAAATGTAAAAAGTTATGCTAATAAACCATGAAGCTTATGAATTCGGTGTTTCACTTCCAAACCAACAAATATTTGATTGTGTCAGCTATTCCATCAGCCAAATCAATATACAAAGTGAAACTTTTCTAAAAACTCTTTAAATTTTGCAAATTAGTTGGTATCAAATAACATCAGTAACAAATCACACACCAGTCCACTAACACGGATCTCTTCTCAGGAAATAATTAAACCAACAATCACTCATCTCTCGTTAATTTTTATTTTTTGTTTTTCGTATGATCCACAAACTATTCGCGGTCATCAATAAAGTCAATCTATTGATTTTAAATTGAAAATAGCCTCAAGGAATTAGTAGCATGTTAGAATAAATCCAATAATCTATCCGCATTCAATTTTTGAAAATAAATTTCATCAAGTCAACAATATACCATTATCTGTTTTCAATGAACCCATCAACGACATTCGTTAAGGTTGTACATCCCATTTCGCGTAAAACTTCACTGAACAATTGCCGTATGCCAACACGTATACGTATAATATTCCATTTTAAACTGATTGAATGAAGCTCCATAAAATACAATTTTATTTTATTTTTCTATTTAATTTTAGTTGTTCGGTTTTACTTTATTTTTTTTGAATACTTAAATATTTTGTGTAAAACTTGTTTAATGAACGGTGTGATTAACACCCAACTATAACTAAATTCTATTTAAATTATACAACAACTGAAAAAGTACTGTTGAATTTTTCAATCCATTTTAATGGCAACGACCAATGGAACCCCAATCAAATAATTCATTCTTAGATTCATTTTTGGATTGTTTATTGCAGTTCATAAAAGGAAGACAATATTGACTAGATGGATATGTAATTAAAAAAAAATTAAAACTCATATCACTGTGAATGGTATCACATACCGTTTAAAACAACAATGAAGTTCATCAATTTACGTGCAACGATTTCAAACAACAACTAAACAAATACAATATAATACTGTAAGTGATATAGTAAAAATATCTATGGTAAGTGTTATGTATATGAAAAAAACCGTAATGATCATCGATAATTCAGTGTAATGAGAACAACACACGGTGAATAAAACTAAAAAGAAAAATAAATCATCAATTGGAATTACCAGTAACATAGAGCGAAAGACAATTAACATAATCGCACACATTAGCGAGTACACAAATGTTTCATTCCATTTAACCGTCACGAATAAAATCATTCATTACGATACGGAATTATCATCATCAAACTCCATGCACAATTAAACATCATTCATCATTGAATCACATCTCAATGTACCGTGGGATTGGAAATGGACCAACCGCAGACATTGAACTACAACTTACTAGACTGATCAGTGATCATCCATTTTAGTCAACTTAATATTTCAATATACAAAATAAATATGCTTAATCGTTAACTAATTACCATTTTAACAATCAACTAAACATGATCATTAACCTCTTCATCTCATCTTAAATGTTTACGGTCATAAAATACGTGTATATAATCATTTTTACAAAACAACTTAGCACCGTTCTTCAACGGGTCAGACAGGGGTCTCATACAAATAGTTATTTCATCTGAACAGACGAAATATTAAACAAAAAATAACACCATTTCAATTATGAGATAATTTAATTGTTCTCCAGTAAATTTATGCTAATTATGCAACAGATCGAGATTTTTCACACCGTTAGTGTTACAGCTACCGTATGGTGTTGTATGTATCATGGATTGCATTTTTACAACTGACGGGGGCCTCTCCAAATTGAACAGCAACGAAAAAAAAAAAAACATTAAAACGAAATAGTTTTGTAAACTACTGTAATATCATTCGATTCATATACAGAACAAAAAAAATGGATCTCTTTTCTAATTTATTACAGATGCTGTTAACGTAAAAAACAAAATGTTCTAAGACCATAATACTAATATTCTCTAAATTTAATTAAATTGAACGTAAATGTTACGCATCGTGTATCATTGAACTGAATAAAATCTCTTTTGTGACTGCATTTTACCTATTTAGTCAGTCAGCCAACAGCAATTCTATAAGCGGCTTATTTATTAGGAATTAAATAGTTTTAATTTATTTCACGCGCCTTTAGGCATACAGATCGCAATAGACTCAATAATCGTGAACGTTGTTCAAGTCAGACTCAACCATTTGTATATTCAATTGATTACGAAATTCACACTACAAATTGGAATAGTCCATGGGGTATTGGTTTGGTCACATAGTTTCAAACTTGGTCAATGAGTTTTAATTTTGTTTTTTTTTTTCTCAATTCTATTTAACAACAATTAAACAAAATTTTTATAATTCAATTCAATTAAATGCCAACGAGTCATTATTAAGAAGTTCTATAATGTCTCTTCTAATTATATGGAAAATTAGTAAAAATTTCCAAATACGGTTCAATCCAAATGCTGATTAGTTCATCGCCATCAGACGTTCTCCAGTCACTGTATGTGGGTGTTCCACTACAGATCTCTCTATTTAATTTATTCATACATATTCACTATTCGATTCTATCTCATGTGATTCTATTTATCCAAACTGAATGCATTTGTTTATTTTAATTTCCTCGTTCATAGTAATGCGTTAAGGCATACACATTCGTAATTGAATTCTGTTCTGGCTTATTACTGTTTCTTAAATTCTCGTTATATAAAAACTCGTAGAATTTAATTAGGCCAAAAATGGTATTTTCATTTTAAACTGATTATTCTGGTGATTCAAACACCCAACATCTTTAACCAAGTTTGGAATTCACGCAACAATATTGTTCAATAAGAACAGAAAAAAAATGTAACATGGCAATTAAAATGTAACTAGGCAATCTAATATATGTAATACGTATTACTTAATATCATCACGGCATCTCTCATTAAGTAGTCAATGACGACACAAACTAAGTATTCTTGATTCCTCAACATCTTTCTTTTAATCTCGAGTAAAAACAAAAAACAGAATTTCTTTTTCTCTCTTTTACTCTTTTCTAAAGCCCATCATAGAAAAAATTATACCATTACAGTTATTGGAAAGCTAAAACAAAACACAGAAAAAAAGTCTAGAAAAATAAATTATTGTCTGCATCTCATCCATGAACGATTTCAACAACTGACATTCTGTCTATGGCAACCAACAACATTTTTAATGTATCTGGACCAACCAACAACAAATAGAACATAAATTCTCATTACACAGAACATTTTAAGTTTTTCAGTTACTTTGCACTGAATATACCGACAACATCTCAACAGTATGATGAAAGTTCTATAGTCTTCATTTACTTTGTTTCTTTTGCAATTCAAATATTGTTGTTAAATTCAACTGAATATACCGGTAAACTGAATCAGCATCGTTAATAGTTACCGCTTGTCTCAGAGTTCGTAGGAAAATTCTCTTTTTAATTCTTTCAAGTTGTTCACATTGTATTTCTTTACATGTTTCTTATTTATGTATTCAGTTTTCCCTCTTTACATTTTATACTTTTTATTTTATAAATTACATATTCAGTTTAGTTTTACGTGAACACAAAATAAGAGGAACAAATAAATATGCATATAATACCTCCACACATCTTCTGAGCATAATGTTAAATTTCCAGAGTCTACCACAATCAGAAGAATTCTCAGTGTCTCTCGAACATTAAAAGATTTATCTCATGACCATAATCTGTCGAATAAAATACCGGTGGTTGGATCACATAAACTTAATCACGTAGGTTTTTTCTGCATGTATTTGTATTCGATTATTATTTTACTTACTGCACCATACAATGTACCATATGAATGCATATTGTACAGCATTACAATATGTACTTTTTATACACTTCTCGATTATTTAAAAATACTTTCAATCTATCAATACGGTTTAATTTATTTACCAGCATAATAAAATAAAACTGATTCACCAGTTGCATAAAAACAGTTTACTTGTCCATTTGGACAATCATCGTATCGTATCTGAATATGAACAGAAAATACAAAATAACAACAACAACAACCAAAAAAACACATACCAAACAACATTATGCACATTTTGCATTCAATGGCATTTAAACAAGAGTTTAAGTCCAAGCCCTTATTTGACCATAACGCGAACCGTTTTAATACAATCTGAACTCTCGGACAATTCCCAATATAGAAATTATTTTCAACATAAAATGGCTTTTGTTTCATTAAAATTTACATAGAACAGATGTTCATTATAAAGCCCAACCGTTCATTGATTCCATCAGCAGCAACAAAACAAGTTAAAAAAAAATAATAAAAAGAATAATTATTACGAACATTGCTATTTTTATCAATCATATTATACAGCTTGAAAATGATTGGACATAATCACAATACAAATCCTTATTATATTGGTTCCCCTATTTTGATCTCTCAATAGCATCCAATCAATTTAGTTAATCGGCAATGAATTAAACTCTTCTTTATAAATTTCCTTTGATAATTCACGATTAAGAAGTGCATAAATTCGTTTTCTCTTGTCAGATTCTATCTGTATTAAATAGGGTGGTGCTAAATTTAGTGCCAAATGCATTAACAAAATATAACTGCTAATACTCAACATTTAAATTAAATTAAAAATCATATTTATAAAATATGATGGGCCGGTGAAGTATGTAAGTTCAAACTTAATAATGTTCAATAATTCTAAAATATAGTTAAGTACAGATTTTCATATTCAAAAAAAACCACAAATGGTAATCCTTCATGTTTCACTATTGGTTGATGTGATCTACATCACACACAAAAGACGAAATATCATATTTCGCTAAGTATATTGCATACAGGAAAAAAAAATTCATTATATTTTTCTATACGGTTCTTTTTGAATGATCATAAACCATAGTTCCGTTAATGTTTCATAGCATCAACAATTATTCAATTCTTTTTTAGAATTTGATAATAGCAAAAAACAAAAAATAATTCATTTCATAATATTAATGACTGGAAATGATGTACTATACTAGTTACATGTAAAATGAGGGAAAATATCAATGAAAGTTCTTTCTTTGCTTATAACTATTTTTCATTTCATATTCATTATAGTTTAATTTTTATGCAGCGGCAACCGTTATTGTCAGTGCCACATCAAAACCTGACAACCAGAACATATTCATATGTTTTGTAAACATTGTAAAATAGTGAACAAACCCTGACATTCGTTTTCATTACTTTATGCAATTTATTAAATTCTTTAACAGAAAATTAAAATTTTACTTTTCCTCAATTTTCTCTATCCTTTTGGTACTATCAAATAATAAACATAACACATAATTATTATCATGCCGCACCAACATCAATGGTCTCCTTTTTTCCGTATTGATAATTTAAATTAACATTAATGGGCTGATACACTCAATGAACTCATGATTCGTTTCATATAACAATTGAAAATAATTTCAATATGAATGAATAATACACAAAACGTCATAATTAAATTCACTAAAAATAAAAATTCATCATTTATATTTATCGCCATTGCAATTATTCTACCTATACACGTAGTTACTATTTTGCTAACTCGAATACACCATATTCACTACAATACAATTATATTGAGATTCTTTCTTTTTCATTTTTAAAACTTTTACATTTACTTATATTAACTCTATATACAGGAAATCGTATTTGTGTTTTACATCAAAACACATAAATTGCGAATAACTTCTAGGTTTTATAGCAGATGCCCGTCATTGATAAGATTAAAATCCAAATAGAAAAATTCCAAAAAGATAGTTCAACTATCAAATAATGACGATTACTTAGTGCAAAAATAAAGAGAAAACAAATACTTTTGTACAGTGATAAATTCTAATAGATATGTACCAGTTAATACGATACAATCTGATCAAATAAAGAAATAATCGGTTCAACAACTACAAAGAATAAAAATATATTTATTTACCTAAAATAAATGTAATTAATTGTGTTTAATTGTATTCCAAGGCAGTTTTGATATTAAATTTCCTAGTAATCCATTGTCTATAAATCTATAATTCAATACTTATCACTTCACTTGATGCTCTCAGAAAAATACACTAAGAAGTTAGCACACTAATATCAGACACTTGTAGAAACGTAAAACCTTGAGAATCAATCAGAATAGATCTGTTGATTTTTTTTTTATTTTAAATTTTTCTTTATGGTTAAACTACTTTTTATTTTATGTTTTGCCCCGATGACGTTCACTAAATTATATTATAATCACTATGTATATATGCGAACAACAAAATTATTATGATTATTGCTCAACCATAACACTCATTTAACACTTTATGCGTACTGAATTGTTTTGTTAGTCAGATAATTATCATTCTATCTCGTATGAAATTTCTGGTATCCTTGATTATATGCGAAATATACGAAATAAAAAGTTAACCAACTTGCCGTGTAATACTGTTAATAGCATAACCAGTACATTTACAGGTAAAATCAGTAATATTTTGATTGGAACTTGGAATGCTGGTATTTTATAAGCGTCATCAATTAATCGCACTTCAACATTCGCTTTATCATTACCATTAATTATATTTGGTATTATGACGTGATCACACAACACATTACACAATGGAAAACTTCGTTTATTTTTATTTCATTTCCAAGTAAATTTTCATCTCTTCTGTGACTCATTCATAAAATATAAAAAATTTTGATATTTTTATTGTGCAAAATTTATTGTTGAAATGGTTGTTGGTCTATTTACTCAAATATCTTTAGAAACTGTTTCTCTTAAATGTTGGACAATCAGATTGATTCAATAATATAACTAACAATTATTTAATGAAAATGTCCAAACAGTGACACTTGCATATAAAAACACTTGTATTATACCAACACATTAGTAAAATAAAACATTTCCAGTTAAAATTGATTTAATTATCATGAAAAGCGTATTTTAATTGAATTAATAATAACTCTAATCGTATTTAACTAACTGAAGTGTGATGGTTCCCCGTTCAATTCACTTAATGCACTTGATTTTACTTAAACTAAATTATAAACCATCACATTATTTTTCATTATCCACGGTTATCAATTTAAATTAAATGTCAAAATTCTTTATACAAAATATTAAAATATTGTCATTCAGTTATGTATGTACTCATTTATGTTTTGACATAGAATAGTGAAAACACATAACTAATTAACTAATTACTAAAAACGGAATAATAGCACTCTGTACAACAGACGTTATCTATCTGAAGACTCACCATATACTGACTCCAAACTTCGGCTGTTACAACTTGTACACCCCGAGTTTCTCTCAATTTCTACCAATTCCACAGTCAATTCCACATCGTTTCTGTCTACTTGTTTGAATACCAGCCGACCATAAACTAAGCCATACACATTGAATATGCAGTTCTCTGTTCATACGTGTATCGTTTAATAGAATTTTCCAAAATTTTATACTCAATTTTCCAACTAAAGTAAAACATTAAAAACGTTACGGTTCAATTTCAATATCAGTGCTGAATTCAACAAGTATATCGACATTAAACGTACGATAATTAACTTTAAACGCAATCCAAAATTGAAATTCAAATACGAATCCAATATTTTTAACTGTACTTTAGCACTCTTTAATGATATAAAATTTACGTTGATCATTATATTTAACCAATACAAATTAAATTAAGTACTCATTAACACAGACAACTAATCCGATAACGAATCAGTAATGCATTACATGGATTTATGTATTAAATGAATCCTTTTGTTCACTGCCAAGATTAACATTTAATTCTTCAATCAACGAATCAACTGTTCAATTTGTATTAGGCAAATTATTAATGATTCCATTTGTATTGCCAGCTGGTAAACTCAAACAAAATAGCCTTTCTATGAACTAGGATGAAAATTTTACATACAATTCGCAACATTTCAATGATTATACTTTCATTTTTTTAATTAATTAAACTCTCCACTTTATATTACAATATGATGCCAACTAACAACGAACTTATCAGATAAATTTTGTGAAGAAAATCTCGTATTTTGTTTTTCTTTTTGTGAGTTAATAAATTTAAATTCGTAATTAAAATCATTCCCCTTTGCACGTATTCAATGAAACACATCAAACATAAATCAGCCTAATCTCAGGTGATGGATCATAAAACAGAATAAACTCTAATTTATATGTGTAGTTCGTATTGATATAGTACAGTACAGGCAAAGGAGAGTAAAACAATTCACATAATAGTATAACACAGTTTCACTCTTAGACAGCCCACAAAAAAATAAAAGAACTGAAACGCAACAGATATATTTAATTACAATAATTAATGGCAATAAACGTTTCAATCAAATCAATATTCTTTCAACAGTTTATAGGTAAAACATCATCTTAAATTGGCAATAAATTTATATTGTACCTTAAAACGTTTTATTATTCATATTTAAAGTATTAAATACAAAAAAAAAATATGATAACAATTACCATTCAGTGTGTTAAGCAATATTGAGTGCACACCTTTAGTTTTAATTACAATCGAAATGAATTATTTTCACAAATACAAAAGTATACAATCATATACAGAGATCATCATGAAACACATTACCAAGATATATTATACCATTTTACTTTAATTTAAGATTAATTAAATTCAATTTCATAATGCATTATGCAGAGGCACATAGAGTAACAAACAGATAATTATGTTAATCGTACGTATAAAAAATCATAAAATGATGGAATCAATTTTTGCATTATTTATCTCTTTTTCAATTTAACCAATAAAATTCTCTCTGTCGATATGCTAATTTATTTACGTATACATTCTATGATCATATTTCACCTAAATGAAATCGAATATCTTCCTCTTGGTAAAAAATTAATTCTCAATATTGTATCTATATCATTTGCAATAATATAAATAAAAATTTAATATTTATGCAAATGGTTTTATTAAAAATCACCACTGTTGAACATCGATTGCACGTAACAGCCACTCTAACATAAAGTTTTTGGTTTCCAATGCAAATATTCACCATAGATTAAATCGACCATAAATATACAAATACACATAAAATCGTATCCACTGTAGATAGCATATTATACTCGTAACAAATTATTTTTCAATTACAAGATGAGTAATCAAATGTAATTCGATTGCATATTGTAATTCTCTTCGTCTGTGATATCGTTTCACCGCAACCATAATGTTGCAGTTTTCTGTGCCATTAATCTACTGCCTACACTCACAGATTACATATGATTCAACTGTTTTATGTATTAACTAAATTAATTTAACTTCAGCATATTATATTGTAATAAGATTTCTTCAATGTTTTAACGCATCTATGTAGTACACCATCCAAATACATTAAATCACTTAATAAACATGATGAATCGTTTATCGATATTAGATGATCAGGCATTCAGGTGGGATTTTAATCATACTAAACAATTGTATTGAAGTTATTAACGTTTTAAAGAAATCTAACGTCAATGCTGTTCAATTTAATTAAACAATATCATGAGTACATTAACATTAACGTTAACCCACAATAATTGTACAGTACGAGGCAATAAACTATTCGTCCTCATGCTCATCGATTAAATTGTTGTTCTAGAACGCACCTTGCAAAATATCAAATGAAGAAATACTATTTTATGGTAATTCAAAAATCATTTAACTATTAATCGGATGTTAGCATTAATCCATTTACTGATATACTCCATGGACTTTAAGGTAACAGCTAAGTGGCTGCACCCAATCCGAAAACAATTCCTCATAAGAATACCGATAGAGGATTCTTGTCTACGTGGGTGTGGATTCACTTAAACACAAGGACCATACGCGTGACATACGAAACCATTTAATTGATTATATACATATTGTGTAACTTACCGTTTCTAAAAAATAACTTGGCAATGATGTACAATGTCTCTGCTCCTTGCTAATATTATTCTTCTGTTCGTTGTCGTCATTCTCAAGTATATTTATGTTGATGCCCTTCTTGAACAGAGACAATTGGTTTCGTCTGTTACCACCTTCCATGCTGCATAGTCGCTACAAATTCATAGAAATTCCTTAACACTGTACAGCTAATTGGACTTGAATTCACTTTTAATCTTTGCTTTGGAAATCAGATTTGGCAATTGGGATTAGCTGTTTCAATAATTTCACTGATAGCGAATCACAAATTTCACTGTACAATTCATTCTACCCATCAGGTAGATCTCATGGACGACGAAAAAAAAACACTGTATTTTATACCGAACTTGACCGTATTTGTAGATCCACAATGATAATCAAATTACCAGGCAAAACACACTATACTAATTGCAATTTAATCCTGAGGCATTCACCCCTATATTAATCACTACTTTTAATCTAATTTGATGATAAAACACAAATAGATTAGGTTTTTGTAATTTTTTGTAAATTATTTCTGTACTGTCATTTATTTGACATTTCGACAGTCAATATGTGATTTCAATTTCGTAATTAGAATGTCGTATCCGTTCGAATCATTCACTTGAGTTGTACACCCTTCCAAATGGTTCCATGAGATTCATGGAAGGCAGCTATTTGATAGAGAGTGTGGAGTTGTACTCGGGGTACAATGTCAATCGAGTCGCTTTCTACTACTCTCAAACCCCAAATGAATGTAATTGGTACGAATATCGGATATCTCTTCCATATTCATATTATATGTACCCAGCTTTGTTAATGGGAATTTTAATGAACCCCAATCTTTCGCAATTTATGCAATTATATGAGAGTATCATATCATTCAATAATTCATCTTTCAATGTCTAGTTTCATTTATGGTAACATTATTAACGTGTGTCTCAAAGAGTTAAATGAAAATCAATATTTAATAATAAAATGAATCAGTCGACATGAAAATAACAATTCTCATTTGTATTGATTCTGCTTCACATTTTGTACCGTTTGTCATTTTTAAGTATTGTTTTACTTAAGACTCAACAAACACTTATATATTTTCAAACAAAATTTAGAAATTATTAAGCAATTGAAGAATCCTAACTTGATTAACCATCATAATTCATTGCGATAAATTACTAACAATTTGAAAAATCTTTTGAAACTACATTCGATTCGATATACAATACGATTGGAGCAAATATGAGTACGATTTACAATAATTAACTACTGTTAATTGCTTACTTTATAACAGCTAATTAAAACTGAACTGAAAAAAAAATTACTGTAAACTGATGTACCCACACACTTCCAGTTCATTTTATCGTACAATTATTTTATAAAGATAAACTGAAAGTGTGTGAGCCGGACTTATTTGACAATCGGGAATAAAATTTCAATAGAAAATTCAATATGTAGCTGCAAATTTTGAAGGAAATATTATCCGTCATTAGCGGGCAGGATCAAAAGTTCAATCAGATTGTTTAAAATTCATAGTTGTGACACCCGTTTACGATTAATTCGAATTAATAGTTCAGGCATTTGGCTGTCAATTTGCTGTAATAAAACGAATTTGGTGAAAATTTGTGTTTTATTTAATTGTTTTAAGACGTTGGTTAGTGTTACGTGTTTCATCGAATAGGAACCAGTTGTTCATATCAAAATCCGTCGATTCGAAAAGACCATTTTGATATTAAATTTGCTGTAATCAGATTTTTGGACTGTCACTAATCAGATAGCGGATAGCTTGTGGTTATTCTACAACATTCTTGGCCAAGATCTCCAAATCTCGATCATTCTGTAACTACAACGGTATCTTTAGTTACGTTACTTGTCTAACATTTCTTTCCATTATATTTTTATGTTCTTCTGTACCAACGCAACCGATTCGACATCTACCGCTTTTTGCTCCAAACTTGGCAAATGACAGCAAACACTGTTTCGAATCGGAAGCAGTCACATTTTAACAGTGTGACGACGAGCGGCCATCTTTAAATCGTTTCGAAAGAAGAAAATTTCATATTTTCGGCTCGGGTTAATAGAATTTTCATATTGAATTCTGGTTGAGAAAATTATTGGCCAGGCGATTTCCACATAAATAAAAATTATATCTAAATGGCGTTAAAACGAATTAATAAGGTACGTGTAATTATATTCATATTGTGTGAGTGATGAAATGTAATACGAAAAATTTAATGGAGAACGAGAAAAAAGTGTGAAATTTTGTGTGTTGTATCAACTCTTTTTCCCAATCGTATTTTTTGGTTGGTTGGGCCTGTCTCAAACGTAATAAGGCATTTAATTGCGGATGCTTTAATCCTGCACTCGATTTGAATAATCCAACGCCCAAAATTTATGCTCATAAATGTACATATAACAATAAATTAAACGCAGCGAGTTATCAGCCATTAATCAGACAATGTTGAATTGTACAACCAGATCCGCCTGAGTCATTGGGGGTACCGCAGCCATACGTATAATGAATATATTGAACGATATTCCTTCAACTTGGCCACATACTTTCAGCCAAAATGTCAGGCTTTTCACCATTTTCGCTTCTGGTATAGCCTTCATAGTGTTACGCACGACTAAATATTGCCTGGACACTAATTATTAGGAATATAATGATCGAAAAATGCCACAAGCAATAGCCTAAATCTGATTCATCTAGCTAGAGAATGTTACCGTCAAATAAAAATCAAGAAGAAAAAGTGTTATTCTGGACACTTCGAGTGGAGAGTATATGAGACAGCTCATCCTTAAATGATATATGTGACCAGTTTCAGAGTGTTCAATACAAACTGATTAATATTGCTCGATTGTTGTTTAACAACTGTTCACCGTATAGATGAATAAAGGAGTATTATGATGAACGCGAAGTTCATAACCATGTATTGAAACAATTTAAAAATTTGGTGAAATTACAGGAAGTAATTGAAGTTTTATCCACTATTCGTTTACAAAATTCATGTGATTTTGCTCATCGTAAAATTGTTAATAGATTTGAATGTTACAAAGCATTGCCTAATGATAACTACATAAATGTCCCAAGAAAATGACGGATAAATAGAGGAAAATGTTAGCATCTCAAGTCTAGTATAATGCATCATCAACAAAACGACATGTACAGTACGGTTGAGTGTATAACTAAATATTGTTCTCATAAATCTTCACCTTATTTGGAACAGAGTTGAAACAGAATTAAACTTATGGAAAGAGGTTACAACGTAAAACGCACCGTGTTACTTACAACACGGTTTGTGAAAAATTGAATAAATAACACACAAAATCCATCCACTTATGTCTCGTAACGTAACACAAAAATTAGCATTACCGATTAGTGTTGATTAAATCCATTATTGAATGACGTTTATTATGTGTGTCAACCAGTAGAGGAATAGTTATGATTTTTTGTTTACTAATCATCATTGATAATTTTTCTACATTTAATATTTCAGGAACTCCAAGATTTGGGCAGAGACCCACCGGCACAATGCTCAGCTGGGCCAGTTGGGGATGATTGTGAGTGCATAAACAAACCATAAATTCTTTAAATATATTTTAACAATGGACATTGAGTATTCTTATAAAATTAGGCGAGTGTCAAAATATAGTACGGTGTTGGAAGTCTATTGGTTCTGATTACATTAACATCTGATATGCCCAACATAATTAACGTTTTTGGATGTTGTTAATTAACTAAAAATATACTGCTTCTGTTTTGATTTATTAAACGAATTGAAAGAGCAATACAACTATAATACTAACGTAATGAATGTTATAACTAAATTCGTAACATGAATTGAGGGAAAAAGAACTGAATCACAGTGTAATTATTAAAATAAGAATTAATGTATCCGCGGATGGTAACGTCGTATATAGTGGTGTGTCTGTAGGGTTATTGAACTATGCCGCATCTTCTGTTGTGCACATAATTGTGTATATCTGTTATGTTCTATACCCATTTACAACGCGAATCACGAAATACATTAAATTCATATCATTTTTCTTTTTGTCTTAAAATTATTTTTCCACGTTATTTTTTTTTTTTAATTTTATATTACATTTATTTTTGTTTAATTCTATTTATTTGTAGTCAAATCAAAGAGAACAATATTGGTTTATTTAAAAAAAAAAACTGAGGAAGATACTAATAAAAAGAACGGATTACTGCGTATAGTTTATAAAAGTAATGAACGGTTATATTATTTGTTATTCTTCAGTGCTTGAGCTTAAAGAAAGTTATTAATAATGAGCTTAATATTATCAAGATACTGTGACCAAAGTAAATTTTTTGTGTACAAATTGAAACAAAACAACAAGTAATTTTTAAAGCAGTTTTTTGCTACCTTTTTACATGGCTGGTTTTACAAACCTCATTATTTGATATACAGAAAAAATTGGAACTAAGTGATGCAAACAATAATTTTTAATCAAGGTAAAAAGGTTATATTCACAGTGACAACAGTTATTGTATTGTGTATTACATTGTTACATATCGGCTTAGCAATATAATCTTATCGCGTATCTTGATGTAATTTGTTGGTAACAATTACTTAGTGTCTTAGTGTAATATTAATAGAAACATAGCTATCAGTGAATGGTAAAATCGGCAGAATCACCTGAAGCCTTAGATGAAATAAACCATAAGAAATATTTAATTTCTTATTTGATATAATACATTTGAATTATGATATAATACATTTATCTGTGATGGAGAATAAGTCCAAAATTTATGTTAAGAAAATTTCTGTATCATAATGATTTAAACCCACAGACACATCTACTTGGAAATAATTCGTTACACCTAGCGCACAGAGTACAGCATATGAAAAATGAAAATGATTATTGTAGGTAATAAGTGTCTCTGAATATACCTCAATTTATTAATTGTGAACTTCTAATGGGGATAATTTAGCAATTGTTTTTCGTAAACTCTGTACCTCGATTCGGCAAATTTCTAGTTATAATTCATTGATAAAAGACATAAAATTTAACTTACAATCGAGTTGGGCGGCACAATTCTTTTCGCACCGACCATATGATTTAATTTTGCTTATAGAATCATTTGAAAATATTAGAAAAAAAATTCGTGGGTTTCAACTAATTTCACACGCCGTGATTCAGTTCGTGATTACAACGAATTATTTGGGAAAGATTATTATAATTTCTGTTGTTTTGTGTGCTAATTGTAGTACCGCATCAAAGAATAGAACATGAAAGTGACCAAATTCCCAAAATGTTTTAAGAATCTATAAGGATTGTAAAAAGAATGAGGAAGAAATTGAATGTTGTTTTTGTGGGTGCCATGAATGTGACGCGAATAACGTTGACGGCATTCTCGCACATTGATTCCATTAGTTTTAAATATAAGAAATATGTTTAGAACCTATTTATATGGATTCGGTTGTACAATCATAAAATGCCGATATCAAATCAATTAACCTGGTGGCAATTATTTGAAATGTGCATTCAGTTTAAATATGTCTGATTGTATATGTACAGATTGCAACATTTAATATTATTATGGAATATTTTATGTTTTTCTGTTTATTTGAGACGAAATTAGAATTCATTGACTTCCTTCAGCGTTTCATTGCGGATAACTTAAAAAAAAAGAAAAGAAAAAATGATGACACAGTGAAGCTTAATATTATCCAATATTCAATTAGTTCCGAAGAAATTAAATTGAATCACTTTTATATTAGAACAATTTTAATAACATGACATTTCTTATTGTTTAATTTCCAGTATTTCATTGGCAAGCTACAATAATGGGCCCGGTAAGTGTAATGAACATTATCGATTATTTTCCAGTTTTTCATTTGGAATATGTATGACGGCAGATTGGATTGCATTTACATATTTCTTTTATTCTGAGTGTTAAGATAAAGAAATGAGCCAAATGACTTGATTCTTTTTATAATATTCATTTCACTCTTCTCTTCATGGTCAAACGACAGTGACTAGTCACACTAAATTATTCATTTGCTGAAAGATTATTATTGATGATTATTATCGATTACTATCTATCTATCTTATATTAAAAATAATAATTTTTGTATTTTATTTTGTTTTTAGCCTGACAGTCCGTATCAAGGGGGTGTATTTTTCCTAACAATTCATTTTCCAACAGATTATCCTTTTAAACCACCAAAAGTGGCTTTTACAACACGCATATATCACCCTAATATAAACAGTAATGGATCGATTTGTCTTGATATATTAAGATCTCAATGGTCACCAGCATTAACAATTTCAAAAGGTAATTATTTAAAAAGTATAACAGTATAATTCATCAACACGGTAATACTCTGTGTGAATAAATTTAAGAATTAATATTTATTATAATTGTTATTTGTTATCTACTAATACCCTATTAATTATTATTCTTTAATTTTAGTTTTGTTATCAATTTGCTCTCTGCTCTGTGATCCTAATCCAGATGATCCTCTAGTGCCAGAGATTGCCAGAATATATAAAACTGATCGAGAAAAATATAATGAGCTTGCACGAGAGTGGACCAGGAAGTATGCTATGTGATGCGTTCCAGTAAAAGAATATGATCCGTCAACATCAACAAGTAAACACAACAACTTCAGCATTATTCTAAATAATCTTTGCATAATACATAATTACCAAATACGGATTGCATTTTAATGATGAAGCCCAATAATAATTAATATATTTGAATATATACACTGAATCCAAATAATTTTTGGACGGTTAATACAGCACCGGATAAATGAATGAAAATTAAACAATAATTAAATTAAATATTATAGACCTTTTTTGATTTTGGAAAAAGAAAGATAAAGAAACATAAAAATTTATTCTTAATATTTCGACCATATTATGGAGATGAGATTGAAACAAATAATAATCTAAGTAATATGAAATTCCAACACTTAAACTGTACGCAATTTATTAATTCTATATTGAAAAGAAAAGTCTGTGTGAAGGTGAAAAGAGTCTATGAAATGGCTTTTTGTTTTTTTTTTTTTATAAGAAAACTGGAACATTGTGGTTTTAAATAATAATATTATGAAGTTCACAATTTAAAATATAGTTGTTCGTTGAACACCGTCAGAAAATAATTGATCAAGATACTAAACGAATGTGTTGAAAATTAAAGATTATTTTCTTTTTTCTGTTTTGTTGGCTTTATAATTTATTATGAGTTTTCTTAATAACTTTATTTAATTCATCAATGAAAAGTTTATCATTTCATTTGATGGTTATTACCAGTTTTCAAAGAACCGTTAAAAGGGAAATGAACAATTCTTAGATAAATGATTTTAAATATAATCGGTTAAACTATTTTTCTTCTTTATTTCACAATAACAATCAAATAGCATTTAAGCAACAGAACTAATTAAATTTAAATAAAAACAAATTTTTCGTATAGATAAAATTTACTACGAATGGTAATTTATTTAAATTAAATCATTATGTGAATTTTCATATAATTCACTATATTATGTAGACGATTATTAAGGATGGTTATATTTATGTTGAACTAACAACAACACGTCCACAACAGAAATGGCTAGCAAAGAAAGTATAAATTATTAAAATGTGATCGATATCGTCTCATTTCCAAAATTAAGTGTCACAATTTTAATAACACGGAATCATCGTAACTTAATACTATTAATTTCGTTCAAAATTCTTAAGTTGATTCAGTTATTCGTTTATTATATAAAATTTAAATTTAAATTGCGATATTAATTATTGGTTATTTTTTTATTCAATTGACTGTTGTCCTTATGTTTCTCTTATTCTCTCTTTTCAGAGTTCCCTCACGTGTCCTCCCTGTGTCTTACAAAACAATTTTAATTATTAATAAACAGATAACTATTGCTAAATGGAATAAAAAAAAATAATATTTTGAATTACTTTCTCGGCTTCATACAAATGTAGTTTTAATTCAAATAATTAAAAACCTATGAAAAAAAAAATAAATAAATGAAAATATTTAAAAAATGAAAAATAAAAATAAATATCGAAATTAAACTCATATGAAATGAATGTGTGGATTGAAATTTTGGGCCAAATCTCATTTGAGATAAAATTTCAAATGATGTTGTGTGTAGTTAAAAAGTGTAATATGCATAATATGATTAAGGAAATGTTTTCTAACGATAAACTATTTTATGTTAATTCTCAATTTAATATTTATTGTAGACCGGTTCTGAAGATAAAAGAGGAAATGAAACAGAAACGGAATCAAATTACGAACAAAACAGAAAATTTTTATGTTTAGAAACCACATGTATCTTATTTTTCTCAATCTTATGTGAATCTTATGATGATGGCATTTTTCATTCATGAATTACATGAAAAAAAAAAAAACATAATTTTTAAATTATTCATTCATAATGGCAATAAAATACAATTAAAAATCCATGATTATGATTGTTTACCAATTATCCATTCCATCAATATGATATTATGTTGAATACATTCGTTTGGTATAACACGTGAGGATGGATGACACGTTAAGAGACTATCAGTAATGTAATTTGCTTGCGATTGTTGTTGTTACACGATTTTGCCCTACAAGTCAATTTTATCCGATTTTTCTCTTATTATATTATATCAGTTTCCATTCAGCATACAGTTTTATGTTGTGACTAAAAATATACTCCAATTGGTGGCTATTAATAAGCAAAAATTCATTTTATTAAGCTATTGGTGTGGCATAATTCTACATCTTTGCATAACTGATTGGGAAATCGTCACAAGGCTTCATTCATTGGGTGGGGAAAATGATTTCGTTCTATAGAATCTTATACACAAGCAAAAATATAGAATGATCGATTGCATAACTGAAATTTTCATTCATGATATCCGGGGTATTTCTATAATTTGGTAATTGTCTGTAGAACGCTACTATATCTTCTCTTTACATAAAAAATTCTTTATCGTATACTCCTTCACCTCTAATTATGATTTTAATTATTCTCTTTTCTTCATTTTGTTTTTTTTTTTAGCCATACTATACATTGACTATTGAAGGTACACCACCGTAGGCACTGATTGACGTCGATCTACATGAATTTAATTATTTTTTTCGAGTGAAATTAAACATTAAAAGATCGATCCGTATTTAATGTGATCGAAACTTATAATATTAAAAAAGAAAAACAAAAAAAAAAAAACACAAAACAATGATTAAAATAATACAAGTATGATATTTTTTTAACATAATTTTCATTTGTAATTAATTGTAGTTCCGATTGAGTCCTTTTTTTCGTATCTTAATAATAATTGAAGGAAAGAAAAACCAGATAAAAAGCAAAGTGAAACAAAAAAAGAAAAACAAGAATATAAAATATCGTATAAAAATGAAACCAACGAATGGAAAAGAAAAAATCATATACAAAAGAATCAATTTCATTTGCTTATGCATTCTACACGTAATATTTAACGATTAATTTAGCCCAAATATAAAATGAAAAATAAATAGAAAAATTCAAAATTTAAATTGTTTAATTTGTGCATAGTTGAGTCTCAATCTTCATCTGTATATTGAATTTTCACTTTTAATGTGATGGTATCAAGTGTATCATTTCATTTGTATTTTGCTGTGAATATCTTTTCCAAAGATTCAACAACTGCTGATTATTTTTATTTAGATTTCCATCATATTTAATGTTCAAGTTGTCATAGCTTTTGTCCAGTTAAAATTGGCTTTTATCTGATAAATTTTGGGGATGCTAAATTGGAAGAACGTTATAAATTAACTAAATTAGCTGTTATTCAAATTGCTTATATTGAAAATCATACAATAATCAAAATTCCAAATAATCTTGTTGTCGTTATTGATCAGTTAAATTCTCATTTTAAATATTATGTTATAGCGAAACATGAGATATTAAATAAAGCGGTCTATTTCAATTGTAATCTCAAGATTCGCGAAGGTTTAGCCTTTTAACAATTTGGAACACATAATAATAACTTATAAAAATGTGAAATTAAGTTATTTTAACGGCCGGTAAAACATTTTTAAATTAGCTCGACTGGTAGCAAATGACTGAAAAAAAATTAGCATGAATTCATTATGTTGCTGTAATCTTAACTTAAAGATATAGCTAAGACAACGTTTTAAACTAGCTAGTCCGAACCTAGTCCGCATGAGCGCAGCGAGTGTCACTAAACCACCAAAAGTCCGATATTTTCAGTACGTGTTCAATACAAGACCTCTCAATTTAATATGAAAATGACATAATAATAGAACAAATTAATGCTAAATTGAGTTTAATAATTTCAGTTCTTCACATTTAATAATCCAGAAAGAATTAGGATAGTATCTTCAAAATGGCGTACATCAAGTCAGTTGACATTTATCATATCATATAATGTTTTGATTTCAGACTGTGAACAAAGTGAACCTCAAATATAAATAAGAATAAAATGAATGGATCTAAAAATGTGTGATTTACCACAGAATATTGTTGAATCGGCAAGATCAGCTGTAGAGAAGATCAATAAATTCATTGGTGAAATCTACCATTCTCACTGAAAGTAACATACATTGTATGCAAATTTCCATTCCATTTCAATAACAAAAACATATGATTTTCATATTGCATTGAGAAAATCAAATTCTTAATTCTTCCTGTAAGTGAATCGTGTTTTTCAAAATTCATTATCAACTATTTCAAATTCAAATTCTGTTGATAATCAAATTTAAATGGTTTAATTGAAATTGTAGCCATTCCAAGCTGGGTGTGGAAGCATGTTGAAGATTGTTGCAATTGGATGGTACATAATATCAGATATCTGTTCGAACTAATTTTGAACTCACAATATACACTGCTATATATGCGTTAATGGCAAGGAGTTGAAAGCGTACTCGCATTCGGACCCGATTCTTAGAATATACAAATATACAAATTTTTCAAAAATTAGTAAACAAATTCGCT
>JXOR01000502.1:0-228106 GCA_001014335.1 Coboldia fuscipes | reverse complement strand
TTTCCGGCCTCAATTGTGAATAAAAAACATTTAATTTAAAATTCACAGCGAAAGAAAAACACGAATCAAATGCACATTGCATATGGCATTGATCGAGATAGATCATATATAGAAATTGGTGTAGTTATAAACATATAAAGAATTCTATGTTTTATTAACTTTATTTGCTCTCCAAATTTTAAATTGNTAAAAAACATTTAATTTAAAATTCACAGCGAAAGAAAAACACGAATCAAATGCACATTGCATATGGCATTGATCGAGATAGATCATATATAGAAATTGGTGTAGTTATAAACATATAAAGAATTCTATGTTTTATTAACTTTATTTGCTCTCCAAATTTTAAATTGTCAATCTTAAAATGAATGGTAAACTTTTAGGTAAAATGGTGTGACCATCAGAGATGTTATAATGCGGTATTCCACGTTGTCTGATAAAAAATCACTTTCAAATGAATTCTAATTGAATTCATGATGATCAGTTTTATGTCTGGTATTCCAAATCAGAAAAAGTCTGGAAACTGTATAATATGGAAATGATCAATATTGAAGCATAAAATGATGAGAGACATAGGGTGAATCGTTACGAGTAAGAAAATATAGTTTACGGAAGAAAGTGACAGAATTGACTGTACCAAACACTTTTTGCTCTAATTTTATTGAGATCAAATGCAAATCATATGTGCACAATAAAGATTTAGTATAATGAACAACCACTCAGTAAATTGCAGTTCAACTTCAGTTAGAATAAGGTGAAAAGTTGCAGTGAGTTTAATCAACAGCTTCAAGGTAAAAAAAAAATCAGAATAATTCTGTGTTGAGCGTTAAACAAGTTGCATTCAAAGTTCTAAGTCATCACAGAAATTTTAAAATCGCATTCGAGTTTAATATGATTTGCGCCTCTTTACCTCACTACACTCTTTTCGATGTGATTTTTGTTTTTTATTTTAGTTAATTCACAAATGGAAGAATTATAATTATTCTTTTATTAAATGCACGCGCAAAAATTGCATTCTTAGTAGAAAAAAAAAAATAAAAAAAAAAACTCTAAAGATTTATTTCAAGGTTAACAAAATAACGATGTGTTGCATATCGTTAAATGAATACAAGTTACGCTGTTGGTTGTTAGTTTAATTTTTATTCATTCGTTTGGTGCTTAAATCATGAAGAATATATGTTTATATATAAGTTAGTTATTACTTAGCCATAATTTGGTTCTATACTTGGCGTTGCATTACAAATGAATGTCTATTAACCAAAGCACTAAAAGTTGCAATAACAAAAAATAAAAAAAAAAAAATAGAAAAACAGCAATACAACTAAAGTAAAAAGTCTCTAGTAATATTTCACCGCATCTATTGGTGGTGGCACCAATCCGATTATACTTATCAAAGTAATGTCCATTGTGTACATGTGGAATGAATCTAAGCCACCTTCATAATTCATAGAAATCATACCATATACACGTAGATTCGTTTAATTACATTGAAACTCATAAATAAAAACAAAAACCATTAGATTGTTAGTGATGTGTGGTTTTGTTTCTTTGCAACAGAATAATAAGTAGATGCATTTGTTGACTTTTTTCGTCGTTTCTCTTATTTGCCTGCCACTAAAAAAAAACCAAAGATGAGTGAGATATAAAATATTATTAAAATTTTTCATCACTATTTAGCTGGTTGGCCCCGAATTTGTTGCCCAATTTAACGAAATCAATTACCGCATTATATGCGAAACCATTTTTCCTAATAAATCGAGTTAACAAGATGCAATTATAATCAATGTAAGCTACTAGTCAGGCGCATTATCAAATAAAATCAATTTTATAAATGTTGTTTGCTTAATCTGTTAGTTTTGGCTCTTTTCACATACAAATGATCTCAGTTGATGGCTAGAATGAAATTTAATTTTTATGAAAATGGCATTGGAATCAGGTTACAATTGTTGCTTAATTTATATTGAAATTACTAGAACTGCCTTCTTTAGAATGATTCTATGTAATACTAATTTGGAATTTTCATAGTTCTAGGCCCAATATTTTTTTTTATTAAAGGTGTTATACGAATAAAACATAAATTGTATTCATGTACTACATTACACATTGTAATGTTGTATGATGAAAAATAAAAAAAAAAATAAAAAATATAATTCTTATTGTATAAGACATTGAGGTAATACTTAACAGTCAGAATGATGGAGTCGCATTTGTGTGTATTTAACATTACGATTCAGTTAAAGGACATCCAGATTTTTTTAATTCAAACCATTCGCGTCAAGAATTATTGCCATAGAATGGTTGAAACGAGGCCAGAATTCTAAACAAGACTCTGTGCATCTAGTTACTTTTCAGTTACATAACATCAATTGCAATGATTTTGTTTTATTATTTCTCTGTATGTTTCTGTTTGTGAACAATTTTTGTATTTTTTAGCTTTAACTGTTTATGGGTTTTAAGTTTTAATGCATTAAATGCTGCACATCATTATAGAATTAGATCAAGCGAACAAGTTTACTTTTAAATTCGTGATTAACACAAATTACAGGACTATTTATGAGAAAATGCGAAAATAATTTTTGCAAAATGACTTCACTATTTCAATTGAACATTTGGTGATGTATCACAGTTCAGTTATTGGAAACAGAAAAACTGAAGGTCTCATCAGTGACTGATTTCCATCGGACTATTTTTATATTGGTCACTGTAGCCAAGCATAACTTAATATTCATCTCATAATTTACAATTAGCATATGCGTGGAAACTGTTAAATATTTTCACTTTTTTTTTTCCATCGCATACATTTAATAAGTTTTTAATATTTTTTATTTTTCTTAATTCGTGTCTCAATGATGTCTGAAGAGTATATACAATGAAGATGGTTAAAGTTAAATAAACTAAAAATTATATTCCATATAGTAATTAAAAGTAAACATAAAGTGCATACAATATGCATTAATTGGAATTGAACAATGTCTGTACCTATTTCTGATTTATTTTTATTTTTTTTTGTTAAGTGAAATTGAATATCTCTAAAGGAACACGAAATTCAATTGAAGATTTTATACGAAAGTGGTAAAAACCAAAGTGACAAAATATTACCGAATATTGTAATAATCACGTCTTGATTTGGTTTTAATTTTTATTCGAATGATTTCATTATCTTGGCAACGCCAAACAACAACGTGTATGGTGTGATGCAGGTAGTTCAATTGTTATTATATTTACATTTATATTATTTATGCAATTGTGTACCAAGATATGATGGCCCATTTACAAATATCTCAATTGTTAATAAGACGTATGTATTAAGAAATTAAGAAATACTCTTATTTTCCATTTTCATGTTTCGGTTAACACTAAAATATTCAGTTAAAATGATTACTGAGTTAGCCAAAACGGTGAATCAACTGTTAGTCCAATGGATGGATGTGACCTTATGATGGACTTACGAAATTATTAATATGAGGACAACGTTAATATGCAACAAGCATACAGAAGAGTTATTTTATTATTATTTTACTGCAATGGTGATAATATAATGATTAAATTTACCTGTGGCCCCATCGAAAATATTAATAATAACACGGTAGGGATCAGACTCAATCACGTTGCGTGGAAATAAACATATTATACTTTTTATTTTTTGATGTACTCTTTTAATTAGTGGCACTCTGTTGAACTGGCTGGTAATACATCGAGGACTTTAGGCGTCTCTCCACACAATAATGACTTTGAGACTTTATCGCTCTGTTATTTAATTCATTATACGATTGTTATTCATACGAATAACATCAGCCAGTAGATGTAAAATTAATTAACAGAAATAACACCCAAGAAAGTTCAAGGCATCCAACAGTCTATGTTTGATAATATCGTCGTGTTGACCCAATGTCAATACAAGTCCTTCTTATCACCAGAATCATAATTGTTCCAATAACTTCCGTTTTCTGTGATTCAGTTACAAATACTGCATCCGGTCACTCTGTACAGAATAGAGATGCATCATTACATTTTCTTTTGATGGTTCATTTACAACACGATACAGAATTCATGAATACACAAATCATTGATTGGTTTTTCTTCTCTAGTTTTAGCCACACATAATCTTTTGGTATTTTCACAATATGCAATTTTTGTCCCATTTTCTTGCATAATTTTAAATAAATATATTTTTATGTATTTTTGACGCGCTTTTATTCTCTTTTTTAAAATCCACATTTTATTTTTATGTTTATTTCTAAAAACAAAACTGGGCAAGAAATAATACTTAATTTCCCTCAACGGTCTCGTAATGTAGTCGTCAGTAGAAGGAATTCATTATTGCATTTTCATTTAATAAATTGTAATATGGTTTATAAAGTACCCACGTACCCAACAGAATACGTTGATGATGTATGCTGTATAATACATTTTTTTGTTTCGTATGAAAGAAAAGACTCAAGGAAAAGCAGCTATTAAATATAAAAAACCAAATATTAATAATATTCACGGTTGTGACATAATTTTTGAAGCCACATTTAGTGGCCATTGAATAGATGAGGACGCGTGTATGAATTTTTCTTAAAACTGAAACAAAATTAAACAGAAAATAAATGAAAAAAGCCATCACAATGCATAATGCATTCGCGAATATAATCGACCACATTCAATTGCAATTTATGACGGCTTTTTATGACGGTGTGTGTGTGTGTGTGTGTGTGTGTACTTTTTCTATTTCACTCTCTTCAGTTCCAAAACGCATAAAAATATAAGCCACAGTTTAATCTGTTTTCAATACAATCCATTTTTATGTTCTAAGTATATGATTTTATGAATGGTTTTGTAACCAGCTAGAGATAAAATACAAGAAATATTATAATGAATTAACTCTTTGACGTTAAACTATTCGGTTGATGGCAGAGACATGTGATCAGTTGAAATTTGGTGAAAAATTCATTTCATTAAGCATTGATTCATTTTGACTGAAACGATTAGAAACAGATCTCTATGATTTCTGCAAAGAGTAAACGGATCAATATGTGCATCTTGAATTAGTTAAAATTGTACATTAATTATTCCATATGGGTTTTTTGCATTACAGTCAATTGGGAATGTGTATTCAATTGATCTATACGCGTTTGATATGATTTTAATAGTTATTGTCTTATTGGCTCAGAGGAACAGAGGTAATAATGGAAAATATCTCTTTCTCTTTCTCGCTTTGTGGAATCGCCATCGAAGTGGAATACTGAGTCTAACTGATTTATTATTATTATTTGAATACACAACAGATGAGTGGAAATTAATTATTCGGTGAAAAATGAAATGATTGCCTCTTTATTCGGTCAATTGAAATTTATTAAACAAATTTTCTCTCAAATTCGATATGGCGTTGATGATTTCTATAAAGTTAAGTCTCTGCACTGTGTTCGCAAACAAATGTTTTACATATTTCACAATCATTGGATTTGGGGGAGTATAAAGAAGACTCCTAATGGTACTCCCAACTTCCAGGCTAATTCGGATGCTATTAAATTCCTCCTTGTTAATTACCGTTATAATGAAAAGAAGAGACGGTTTAATTTTAACCGCTTTTAATAATTTGTTCCTCTGGTATCAAAAAAAAAAATCAACTGACCAGTGTATACAAGTCTGTAATGTTCCATAAAATTAATCAAATTTATTATCATTTCAATGTTTTTGTTCATCAATTACTGTAAAATTCTTGAACTGACAATAACGAAAATATTTCTTATGTACCGCATATTGTTACATTGATAATATTTTTGGTGCGTTTTTGCATAATATTATTTGAATTGGTAGCAACAAAATAGACACATCAGTTCATCAGATTTGATCATGGTAAGTACTGATGCCTGTTTAAAATACTTTTTTTTTTAAGAATTCAAATTTTAACTCTTTACACTGTATGTCTTATTTTAATTAAAAAAAAAAAAGAAAAACAAATTGTCTGGTTGTTTAAGATATGTGTTGGACAACATCCAATCTATTACAACATCCTCCATTTCCAATCGAATATTCTATGGTCTATGGTAAAGGTTTGTTGTTATGGATGAAAATTTTAAATGTGAAACAAAAATTTAACCAAAACAGATAGAAAACGAAACAAAAATTCAATAAATAAAAAATAAAAGTAAAATATATCATAAATAGGGCACACTGTAGAAATTGCAGATTGCCTTCCTGGTCATAAAGTCAACATACGCATAAATTATGTCTCAAAGTATTCAATTCATACAACGGATGGTATTTTTACTGTAAATTTTTTTTTATTTATGGACACATAATATATTGGCAATTTACATGTTGCATCATTGTTCAATCTCTTCAGCACCGAAACAATTATCCGCGTACATTTGGACTGAGGGGGGATATGCCTATCAACAATCAAGGGTGTTGTTTCTTTTTAAATAATATTTGTCGCACATTTAAAAAATGAAAAATTTTAATATTTCTTTTTTTTTTTATTAAAAATCCAACAATACCAAAATACATACAATTATTCGCATTACGAAATGCCATGCACAAATTGTCCACAACAACTGAATTCAATTTGTTTGAATTTTATTTTTTTGTATTTTTCACTTTCATGTGTAACTGAAAGTGTCGATGAATACGATGGTTTTGTTTGTTTTTATTTTACATCTTCCATTAAATGGTTACGGTTTTCTTTGTTCGGACAGTTTGTTTCTTCTTGCCACCTCACCCAGAAAGTGAAAACAGTGTGTTATACCGTCTATTTTTCCTGCTATTTTCTTATTAAATTTAATCAAGAAAAACTGTGTGAAAATAATACGGATATTGCCAGACTTCTTTTGGTTTATTTTTATAAAATGAAAAAAAAAAAAACTGTTTTTTTTTTCTTTAACAAAATGTGAAAATAGCAATTTGGGGATTTAATTTTTCTGTTTTTTGAAAAGGCTCATCGTGAGTTATTGGTAATTCATGGGTACTTGGTGATTGCTAGGTGATCATTTTTGTGTGTAATTTAAAACTTGGTAATTTAGGAAAATGACTGTAGCTAAGTGGGCAAAAGATCTACGTTTTGATGATACGAATTCTTTGTTGATTCCAACTGGTTTAAAGCTTCAGCAGTTAACAAATTTTGGTTACGTGTAAATTTTTATTATAGAAATTTCACCCACCTCAATGGACTGATGAGTCCCAGTTGAAGATGATCGTATTGCGTTACATTGGAAATATTCATATGGAGTCATTGGTGTAGTTTTTCTTTCTTTTTTTTTGATTTTTAATGCCTTAATGTATACCAAAACGATGATCACTTTCTTGGCGGGTGGATGCTAAAATCTATTTATGTACTCTTTGATTCACTTCTTGCTGTGGATCTCTTATGGATTTTCAATGTTGTTGTAAATGTTTTTTTTTTGAATATAAATACGTGGAACTAGTAACACAGACGGATTTGTAGCTCAACAAAAATTGATTGCCAATCGTTAGTAACTGAGAGGAATCTGACTGAAAATCGAGGTGAATTAAATAATTCTTTTTCAGTTTTTGTTTCCATTTCGAAATGGTTTTTAAGTTCGCATTTAAAACGAGTTAAACAAAAAGAAAAAAAAACTAAATTAAGAAAATCTTGTATGTTTTCTTCATCTCACCGCTATCTTCTTAGTATAATTAATCGGTTTTCTTTATTCCATTGGCTGTGGAAAAAACAAAATATTCAAATTCTTACAGAATAATATCTATTAAGAAAAGAATCGTCTTCTTATTCTTCAAAATTTTCCTCACAGTTGTTGTTGTTATGGCTTACAAAAATTTTATACGGAAAACTGAGATGTGTAACAGTGATTCTTTTGGTTCAGTGAAAACCTGAGAGTGTGAGTGAGCAAGAGCAATGGAAAATTCACTGTTTATAAGAGGTTGAATTCTGTGAGATGGCTAAATTATTTTGTGCGATCGGTTATATGATCTATTTTTGGGATAGACAACAGCACCATCAACCATCTTCACTGAAGAAAATTTGTAAGACGGAGAAGTTTTGTAATTCTTTGGCCCAGAAAATAGAAACATGATTGCTGATACCCATTAAATGTAAGAAGAAAATTTTTGTTTTATTTTTCCCTTGAAGTTTTGTTTTTTCCTCGGCATTACGAAAGTGGCCAAATGACTACCGTATTTTCCTTCTGAAGATTAAGAAATTTATTGTATACCAACTGAACATTTTTTCTAGACTCAATGGGATTTATTGTTTAGAAAGAAAATCTTTAGCGGTGGCCCATTGCCTTCACTTGGATTGACATTCTTTTCGTTGGTATATTTTTAAGTTCTATAACATTTGCCAAACGGATGATCAGCAACCGTTCCGTTTCACTTCTATAGGCAATAAATATTTGTGAAAAACCACAAAATCGTTCTCATCATAAATGACGGTAAAATCAACAGAAAAAGTATTAAATAAATTCGTATGAATTTATCACCATTTACATGAAGGCAACATGTTTTTGAGGTTATTCATATCCGATGGAATGGGAGAGAAAAACTGTTTTATTCAGGTTTATTACCTTATATTTCCATGGACCCGTCATGAGTAGAAGACAAAATATTTATACTTTTGCATTTGTAAATTGTCTACGTTTATGTTCATATTCAGTATACAGCATTCAGTTTTGGATATTCTTTTAAAGCAATTAATATGGAGTGTTTCCTTGAAGTTTTTCCCCAATTAGAAGTCTTTGTAAGTGTTACTATGATAATTTTTCTTCATAATATCTGTGTATTTATTACGATTTCAGTGTAATCTGCAAACTACTGATTCAGATAAAAATTAAATTCTATCCTGTTCTGTTTAGTGAAACCGTTACAGAGAAAAAACTAATTTTTGTGGTGTTTCTTAACACTTTTATAATCATCAATTGCCATTAATATCAATTTGTATGGTTTCAATTCACTTGGTATGGCTCCACATTACCGTTATGAGTTCAACGATACTCCTGCTGGGTTTTGGGGAATGTTTTTTTTTTCTGTTCATATAGAACCAGCACGAGGAATCAACACCAAATAAAATAAAAACACAATTCTCTTCAACAATTCGAATAATGATGGCTCCACAAACCTCCAACGCAAAGAATTTATTTATAACATTCACAATTAATGCGATAACATTCAGGGAATTTTGCGTCCGATTGTTTCATACTTAACGATCAAATAACTGTGTTGGATATTTTATAGTTCGTTTTTCATCTCTGTTATATTTTCTCGTATTCTTTTGCTTCTTAGATCGCACGGAATTTTCTGTTCTACGAAGGAAAATTTTTTCAAAATTTATTGTTGAAAAGTGGAAGAAAAACCGTTTCACTGTGAGATTTAAAAGACTTGTAAATTAAAACATAATAAAAATTAAGAAATCGTTTAATGGCTTTTGTTATTTTCAGTTCAAGAGAATTTATTAGACCTATTTAGGTTGAGCCAACTCAACTCAGCTATTCCGTATTTTGATTCTTCTTTGAATTTTGGCCCATGCCCAATCTCTTTATCAACTCCAAGTGTACGGTATTTGAGTAAAGACACTAATAAATATACAAAGTATTCTTCACAATATTTTTTTTTTTAATTTTCTGTGTTGTATTAAATGAAACAACAGAAAATTAAATATTTGTTACTTAAAGAGAACACAGTGAGAGTGAGAGTGGTGAGGTGATAAAACATAATGTAATATTGTTCAAAATCTAATGTTATCAAAATATGAGTTGTATGAAGATTGTAACATGTCCCGTAACAACTGCGTGTACTTATTAAATTTTATTTAATCGTATTAAATTGACACCAATTAGATAAGTAGATGTTGTTGTTTCTTTTTACGGTGACGATTTACTTAAAGCGGCTGTAATAAGATAGGCGATCGTTTAAGAAACAACCATGGATCTAGAGTACTATCAACTGTTTCATATGTATGTATTTATTTTTTCACCTAATCATTCCATCTCTTCTAATTCTATTTGATTTCATACCGTTTTCTATAGAGAAACAGTGGTATGAAATCATAAAATATAAAAAAAAATAATACAAAATAACATACTTAACTTCCAAGGCGTATTTGAGATACAGTATTACCAAATTATATTGGAATGAATGCTTTGTCATGCGACTGTACGATGGACAAGTGGAATTTGATACTCTTTTTTCCCCCGTATATTTTTCATAAAACCAAATAATATTAAATATTGTACATACCAACCGGAATAAAGCCATCAAGTTTATCGCGACAATTTCTTTTAAAAAATATCACACTCTGTTTGTTGGTTCTTTATTATGTGTTTCATTATGATATTTTTTTTTTAAATTTTGTCTTATCACATAACCATGTAAAATTATATTTCCATTGGTTTGGCAATTTGAGGCCTAAAAGAATACCAAATAATGTGTTGATATCAGCATGTGGATGTCTTTTTGTGTTATTTTTGGTCACTTTCAACGGTTCTGTTAACAAGTATCTTGTGATGTCTTATCTTTTGGCCCGTCTACTGATTAGAATATTTGCATCCAATTGGGAATATCTGTAGCATAAAATTTAGCCTTTGGGTTGAATCAAATTACTTGGAATGGTAGTATCGATGAAATCTATTGTTGAACAATCGGTTTGTTGATTTCCATATGTTGAATGTATAGTCAATTAACGATTAAATAATTTATAAATCTGTATATTGTCGATAACAATTGACTTATAGTGGTATAAGAGAGTTGATCAACTAGAGATTGATACATAAGTGAAAGAATAATGGATCTTTGTTGGTTACCACAATGACTATTTCTATACAACATTAAGCAATAATATGGCACTGATAAGCAAGCGGATAAACCAGCAAGGGAATCTTATCAATCCAAAATGTCTGGAAACTCTTGAGGTTTGGTCGACGACTTGACACGCAACACATCAAACATTTCGTGTACAAAATGATAAGAGCATGTCCCATTAGATGAAACCATACGATGGCCAAATAAAGATTTAGGTCATTCTGTGGCTCTGTTGATTGAATATTATATGCTTGATACACTGTATCATATTGGTCTCTTGGTCGTTGTATGTTTGCTGTTTGGCCAAAAATAAGTTGAATTGTAAACAATTTTGTCATTTTAGGAATGATGCAATGGCACTCTCTTAAAGTGGAGAGCACAGATTATTTTAAACTTTCAATCGTCTAACAATATTGATAATATGTAATGTTGGATCACTCGTCAAATCTCATCGTACGGAAGAAATTCCTTCGTCATTAAACCTTCATTGAACATCTAACCAGCATTAATCAATTCTTAATGGGTAGTCACTAGATTAAATCAGTGGATGCGAGTATCTCTAATGCCGGCTTCGTTACTATGTATGATCGGTGCCATCATCGTCATCATCATCATTAGAGGTAACAATGAGTATTGTGCACCCATATCGAATGGTGTATGGCGGATTTATATTGAACCCTCCTAAAAAAACATCACAAAATGTTATTATATTTTTCAATAAAAATCCACATTGAAACCAAACACACAGTGTACACGGCTGGCTAATCTCATATGGTCTCTCTCCGAATCAAGAATGTGGAGTGCCGAAACAGCCATGAACATCACCAATAGACCAAGCGCCAACAGCAATTAAGTCCAGTTGATCTAGTGAGCTCATTCAGTTAAGTTGTGCAGAGATAGAGCAAAGAAATATTATATACCCTCAATATCCCTCCGATCGTTTAAAATACAGCGTAGCGTATACCAAAAAAAAAATAAATAAAATTGATACAATATAAAAACAGGTCGATTGATCCAAATACAAAAATTTGTTGTATTTTGATCAATATAAAAATCAGACACCGACTATCTGATATACAATTGTTGAATAAATGATTGCGCAGTGTATTCGTATTAAATACTTTATAATAATCACTCGGGTATTTGCAGTTCACCCACAATAAATAGGCAGTTCACAACTGTTGGCGGTCATTCAACGGGAGCCAGCATTACGAAGTTACAAATAAAACTAGGTAAGAGCTTTAAGATGATCATACCGAAACATATAACCGAGATAATAAGTTAACTCTTATCATTTTACTATTACACAGCAACGTGTGAACATTATTTTAGATTTAAATTTCTTCAATATCAATGTTTTTCACGGTATTAATACATACCAGCTAACCATTTGAACTAACTTTTATCTTGACTGTTGTAACTTATTATTTTCCGTAAAACTCATGTTGTTTCCGTTATGAACACTTTAATGCGTGATTAGACTGACTCAATTCAACTAATCTATTAAAAATAAATTATCAATTCCGCATTAAATTCAAAGAACAATCCAAATAAATTCGATTATTCAAATAGTAGCGTATTGTCTATAATGATCTGTTGTTGGATACATAGCAGCAACAACAATGGCTTCATTATTAGTACACTACATTTTTCATAAACGAAAGCAGGGAATCATCTCGTAAAGATGGTGAGGCGTTGGAAGCTGAATTCTATTTTTAAAGAGATTTGACCCTTGGTCCAATTTTTTCTAACCGTTGCTCGACTTGAATTGGAGTCCATGCGTTCTCACTCTCTTCTAGCACAATACCGGGAGCCAATGTGTAGATACCAGAATATTTACCAAAATGAAACGATGGTGTAGTTTTAACTGACTAAACCGATGGCATATCTAAATTGTGGTAACCAATGGAATATTATTTGATTCCACGTTCTCTGTAATGTTTGTCGAGATAAAACCATTGGTTAGCCAGAGAGAATCTGTTCCAAATAGATGTTATTATTTATGGAGTCTAAGAACATTTTGTTATCATTTATAATATTCGCCCAACATAAAACATTGGAATAACAGATAATTCCATGAATCATGTTAAAAGGAAAAACAATCATAGCATGTTTAAAAATAACAGAAGAGAATTATAATTTTTGCTCTTCTTTGCTATTCTGTTCATCGGGATTATAAACGAATGATAATTTCATAATGGATTTTGCGTTGTTCCATTGGTCATTGCTATTCAAAATCGCATTGATGTAGAGAAAGCAAAATAATAATAATGTAAATTAATGAAAATTCCATACATATACCACAACCCATTTTTCTGTAGATTTTCATATTTCTTCTCACGAATATTTATTAAGAATCCCGGATTTTCTTCGTAATTCTATAAAGAATAATAACAAAAGTTGGATCGACTTGATTCTACCATTCTCTTGGTAACTTCACTGTATGTTTTGGATCAATCAATATTCCACAAATCTGAAATGCATTTCAAATATTGAACTCACTGTGTGTTCGGATTGAAACAGTTTAATGTTATTTTATTTTATTTTTTGCTTACATGAATAGATTATGGGTTTATATTAAAAACAGATATTACACTTTGCTAATTTCTTTATTATTAATCCATTATAAATTATATTACTCTCTCTTGTGTATTCGATATAAGAAATTTAATATAATAATTTTTTATTAAATGATATTTAAAGTCACTGCACCAAGAATCCAACACACAATTTGGTGTTGCATAGAATTTAAGAGAAATATATAAAATTTATGTTATTCAACTGATCTTATTACTAGAATTAAAAATTGATTAAAAGCGGGATATCTAACCTCAAACCTTACAATGTGCTTTGTTTTGTTTTCCTTCATTCGGTAAATTACAAGTTGCAATTTGTTGCGCAAATTAAAATTTTAAATTATGAATAAATAGCGTCGATCGGTCAATAAAACTTTGAAATAGTGTTACATTTGTGTGAATTGTCATATATTACTTGTGTTTGAGGTCACACGTTAAAGTAAACTTCGATCTGATCGGTCTTGGTGAACCTAACCCTTCGGTGGTGACTAGGAATTGTGGTTTGTTATTTCACAACAGTAATTGAGTCATATTATTCATCATTCTTTATTTTTAGATTCTTATCATTAACAATTTAACAAAAAGAATTTCGTATGATCTGTGTAGGACAATATGCATTACGTATTCTGTTTTTTTTTAAATCATAAATGCATTTTTCATCAGACTTCAGTCCCGAAAAATAATCCGTAACCGATTGAAAATCTCGTCAATAACAGTGGATTAATAATTGTGTGGCTCCTCTTTATTGTAAGTATATCCAATATTACATTACGGCTTTATTAAAAAACAAGCAAGTTGGAAAGAATATAAACTCACGGTTAAATGTGCAATAAAAATCGACGAACACCAAAAACATAAGTTAGACGATTTAAAAACGGAACATTCGCGTTTTGTCCACAAACGGCAGTGGCTTTAAATGTAGTTGTTATCAGCAATACTTGCCTAGTGGTGGTTTCGTTTCTGTGGTTAACTTAAACTGAGGAGGAGAGCTAAATGAGTAAATATAATTTCAAATAGTTTAAGGTTTATTTCAATCTATAATTTTTCAACCCATTTTGCACGGATGTTAAATTGTAATAGAAAAATATTAGCTTATTGGAATGCACTTTATTATAATATTCAAATGTTCGTGGTTTTGTGAGGTTATGCTCTCTCTTTCACTCTGAGGTTTATTGTTTTATCGAAGGCACGGGCAATTTGTAACACACCACGTATTGTTTGTGGAATATGAAGCACCTCCAGAAGTTCCATTGTAGTGACCTGAAAAAGAACACAACAGTTCCTCGTGTTTTATTAATTGAAATTTCTTAAAGTTTGTGCCTCATTGTTTTTCATTTTTTTCCATTTCGTTGTCTTTAGATTATTAAACTTAATTTTTTGAATAATATAATAATTCTGCTATTTGGGTGTTATTCTGGAAATGGACCTTCGCGCTTGTAAATCTGTATAATATAATATAATTATTTGTCATGTAAGTTATGTGTCTTTCTTTTCGGTTGGAATTTAATTATATCTAACCACCGTTTTGCGGCAAACACAATAAACCGAAGTCACATTGTTTTCATATGAATTAATAAATATTTTAAGTATTTAATAATAAAACACACAATATAATAACATTAATAGTGTATATTGGGAGAATTATGCGACAATTGGTAGTCGGTTACAACGGACTTTAAAAACAACTAACAAGTGAAACTTCTTGGTTTGTTAGTACTGACTCACATAAACAAGGCATATTCAATGAAAATGAAATATTAAATTACAGTACAGGGAAACAATAGATTTTAAAGTTTTAGTGATGATTTACAATCAAATATTTAAGTGAATTTCAATCAAAAGATTTAATGCATCTGCAATAACTTTCACCGCAATAACAGTCATCAGTGCCTACGTATTCAATAAAGAAGTGATGCCTTTGAATGCATTTGTTATTTTTTAAGTTCGAATTAGAATTCTCTCGTTTTAATTTCTAACTCGTTGGTTCGTTTGTTGCCAATGTTTGTTGCAAGTAAATCGGTTTTATTTTTTATTCTGAGTACTTAAGATTAAGGAGAGTATAGTTGATATCGTGAACCGAACCTTATTGGGCATATAACAAATCGAAGAAGCACACCAGAACTACAACCGATAGAATTGAGAGAACATACAAACATCACACATGGATGACGAGGAGTGTTCTCTGGTTGGTTTTAATACTGTAAACGGTCTGTTTTTGGTTGTTGTTGTTGTTGTTCATTCCAATACTCACGTCCCGCCACGGATAAAGACGAAATAAACGGCGCGCTGATTTTAAATGAAACATATTTTGTTGAACAGAAAATAATTGTTAAATGTGAATACATAAAAGTTATAAAGTCGAAAACCACACATCTCAGAACTACTAAAGTAATTCGTGAGTGCAGACCTCGGAATCGAAGTGTTCTGTATTTTGTGTACAATAATAATTTTTTTTTCTGTGTGGATTGATTCGCAGCCAGCGTCGGGAGAGTATCGGAACAGTGTCCAAATGGTAGTATAGTGCCACCGTATTGCCATTAGAGGCATGTAAAAGTGTGATTGAATACAATAAGCAATTCGGATTCTGTTTTGTTTCGAACAGAGACAAATGAAAAAATTTTGAAGACAAGATAAAGAATAGACAATCCAATCAACAGATCTTCAGTTGAATGAGGACCAGCTGAGTAAAAGGAGGATGAACAGTTCGGTCCGTGCAACTATAAAGGAATATTTAACTAGGGTGGAATTGTGTACACTGTTTGGCCGAATCGTCGGATAATTTACAGTCACAGATGATTTCGTATGGATTTTTGAAATCAGTGCGTGTTGTTACCTCGACTCGGTTACATGGATTTTAAATACTTCGTTTGGTGAAGTGAATAATTTACGAGTAGAGAAGAAACGTTTTAAATGTTGTGACCAAAACAAAAAGGATTTACAGAAACAATTTTATTTCTGTTAATTTAATAATTTTAAATTTATTTTCGTTATATAATTCATTTGATTGAAATGGTAATTTAATTACAAATTATGAGTTAAATTATTGTATTTTATGAATTTGAAAAGAAAAGAGTGAAATTGATGTATTTGTTATGAGGTGTGACTAACAAGGATATTTTGAATCAAAGGTGATTATAAAGTGAATCAAATTTTATTAAGTCATCATCTGTTAACATTATAAATGGTTTGCATAAGGGTTAAGGGCATAACACGCACATTAAATCATTTGAAATTTAATTTCATGTGAATATTATTGGAAATAAATCATTCAATATTTTCTGGGGCAGACATAAAGCAAGTTGAATTGGGTTGTATTTATACATTAATTGACATAATTAAAAGTGGAATATAATAGTGAGAAGTGTACATAACATTTTTCTTAGTTATTTTGTTTTTGTTTCTTATTCATAATTTGAATCAATGTAAAGTTATTTCTCATATATTGATTTAGTGAGACATTTAAAATTTTGGTTTAGTCAAAAGGTATTTAATCCCGAATAATCTCTGTGTTAATTTTACAAAGAGAACTGTTACTTTGTCGCACTTTTAATTTCGTTTCGAGTGACCGATATCCGCGCATAATAAAACAAGAGAAATGAAATATAAAATTTTATTTGGCGGAGAATATATTTATACATAACTGAATGTTTTGTATTTGTTAATTTGTTTTTTTTTTTTTTTATTTTGATTTTGTGTACCTCTATACACTTTTCGTTTTGTGAATTATAATTAACTACAGAAGAAGAAATAAATATAAAAAAAGCTCTATTTTGAATTGAGATCTCCCGTATTATTTTGTTGTTTTTTATATTAATTTTGCTTGTGTATAAAATTCGCTATAGTGTGGCTTTTGTATATACAAAAAAAAATTCATTCATAAAAATTTTGTATTCTTTTCGTAAAAAAAACGGCGCAGAGGTTTTTTTCAATGCCGAAAGTGTGTAAATTTGTGTGTTTTGTAGTTTTTTTTTTCTTCACATAATACTCAGTATTCTGATGTAATGTAGTTTTAATTTTATATTATATGAATGACGCATTTTGCGTAAAGGATACACACGCAATCCATTGATTACGTTCTAAGAGAGTGAGAGATTTTATATTGGGAAAACTTCGGATAATTTTTATTTTGTTCGATGAAGATTGGGATGTAGAGAAAAAAATTGCAAAGTGTTTTTTATGTCACAAGGCATTGATGTAAACATATGTGAATTAGACATTTCCTATTGACTAAGCATTATAATTTCGTCATGTAAAGTGCATTAACTGATTTATTAGTATTGTTCATAATATCCTGGAAAGGGGGGGACTTATTGTAAGGAAATCATCATAGATTTTATAATATTTGACAGACACAATTCATTTATAATGAATAATTTGCGTCAAAATATTGTAACGGCATAGATGAATTAATCTAAATCTCGGTTATTTACATTTTTCAATTTCATTGAACCCAATTCCAGTCTGATCATCAGTCTACTACTAAGCGCAAAAAATATTCATTTTAATTGTCTAGGAATATTTGTTTTGTTTCTTTCAAATAATTATAAAATTTAATCATCAAACATTTCTACTCATTTTCTTTTTATTATAATTTAACTAAATGCTTACGTTTTGACAATTCTGTTTCTGTTTATGTATGCAAATGAAAATAATGTTAACTCTCTATCTCTTAATAATTGCAGATCGGTGCAGATAAATTAAATAAAAAAAGGAGAATATATCAATTGTGATTGATTTAACAGTTTAATAAGAGAACTACTATTTAGTTGAAATAATATATTCATTTTCTTGTGTGTGTTTAGTGTTTAATTTATATTATTTGCTATTATAATTCTCAAGTGAATTTTAAATGACAATTAAACTTGTTGAATGGATGATCTTATAAGTGAGTGATCAAGTGCCCAAAAGCTTATAGAGAGAAACTGGATTAAATCTCGTATAAGTAAATTTAATGATTTTGGATAGAAAACAAATTATTTGAATAATCAATTGATAATTTATTCAAATTTTATTGGTTTTTTTTTTATAATTGATTGGATGGAGATCGGTCTGAACCAAAACAAAGTGGCTTATTAATGTTTTAAAATATATATTTGATTAATTGTGATAAGTGTTATTGTGTGAAGTAGTTTGATAAAATTGTTTGATTTGAAAACATATTGTGGGTCAAATTAAAGGAGACCAAAAAAAAATTGAAATTAAATTAAAAAAATAGAAATATTTCAATAGTTATTATTGTAAAAGTAACAAAGATTGCATATTGGATTTGGATACATATTGCCATATGATTGTCAATTGTTATAAGTTAATATTTTGTTTTAACAGAAAATCAAATAGTGAAACAGTGTGTATAAAATAAAGAAGACATCGGGCTGACCAACAAAGACGTTTAATATTTGGATGAATTTTACAAAGACGTTAATTACGAAATGTGGTGAGTACTATATTTATTTCAATTTGTACATAATATTTCTTATACGTTTACCCTTAATTATGTTTAAATATAACATCAATATATAAGAGACACTGTCTGTTTCTTTAAGTACATGAGAAAAGACTTCATAATATCGTGTATAGTTTATTTTATTTTTCAATTTATGTGAACGATTGTACAATATGGTATTGAGTATTGAGTTTTTTTTATTGAGGAATTTAACTTCATATGGATGGCGTTTAATTGAAGAAGACTTGAATTGAACAATGATAATGTGTATATGATATTGGTAAAGCAGACGATTTTCTCCATTTAGCACCGTAAAATTCATTGCGTGAACTAAATTAAACAGTATCGGTTAACTCGGTATGGTAAACTATTTGGATGAAGTTTTGGATTTTTTTTTAATAAGTTGAATATTGGTGTGTATATTTTAAATATGGAACCGTGTGACTACTATGTGGTGTTGTTGAGACCTCGAAGTTATTGCTCTGCCAAATCTATCGGTTTTACATTGTTGAACTAAATTGATGGTAATATTACCATTGAATTCGGAATACCGTGGATGGTATTGAAACAGTTGATGGCATTTCTTTAATTTGAATAATAAAATTTTAAATGAACGACGAGTCTCTCTGGTAGTTGGTAACCTTTACCTTTTTTTGTGTTTATTGTCAACGTTTTCAAATTGTACGCTGCTGAATAAAGTATTGTGTGTAGACACAGATTATAAAATTGGCTAAACAAATGAACATCTCTGCTACATCAGAGATATCAAATAAGAAGGTCTTCCACGTAATAATTTTTATTTATTTTTTTTGGGTTTTTTAATGATAAATGATGAGCTGGATTTGCAGATGAATTTGCATGACACGAGATGGAAATAAAAATTGTAATTAATAAATTTTGTAAAGAACAAGTAATACAAGTAAGTGAATTGAAAAGTAGTGATCAGATAATGGTTTAAACTTGGAAGTTTTAATGCATCACTCTGCTGAGTTTTATGCTGGTTATGCTACGATGAGATAATCAATGATTAACAATAATTATCATTACCAGTACACGATCTCTGATGTTGGGTAATACAGTATTCAGTTTTTTTTTCTGTTTCCATTAAATGATGTGCTGCCACTGACAACCAATGCTTTTTATAGTTATGCATTACCATTTATGTTCGTATTGTTTGTGATGCACCAAAAATAATTAATTTGTGAATATAAATTCATTGATTTCCTTCTATATAAAGAAGATGATCGTCGTTAGTTTATTTCTTACTTTTTTAAATCAATTTCATTGAATTCTTCAGATTGTCTCTTCTGTCTTTCTTGATTTTAATATCATCATCGAATTTGATTAAAATTAAATGGTTTCTTACTCGGATGGCAGCAGCAGCCACTCATTAAATTTTGACACTCTCGTTTTCGTTTATTGCAGAATTTATTATGAATGTTGTATTCACATTGATGAAATAACGTAGAATTCATATTGAACAGCAACGAAACAACAAAAAAAGAAGTGTATGACATTAAGCACAAAATAGTGACAAAAAGCGATTTAATATTCACTGCATGAAAAGATGTTGCTTAACATAGAATTGGAGATGTCAAGTCCATTCAGTTATTTGATAGGGAAGTTTTAAATCCACCCAGTTTTAGTTTTTTTTTTCATTGTTATGTGATTGTCTCTTTTTCTGGCCCGATGGTTTGAACTGGAATATCAGCATCTGTATGCATTAGAGAAGAGAATGGCATTATCTCGTATTTAACAATAAAAGATGGATTTTGGACATGAAAAACAAGAAATTGTACATAAACCTCATCCGTGAGTTTTCAAGCGATATGTTGATAGTTTTCGGTGAATTCTATTAACATTTTCACATCACAGAGTTCAATGTTACATCATATTTGGCTCTTTCTTAGGAACCATCTCCTATTGCGTTTTAAGGTTAAAACTCAGCTAAACGGTGATAATTCTGCGGTGAATCTTCTTCGATAAAACTATTAAATGGTAATTTATTATATTTCTTCTTTTATTAAGTGCCGAATATTGTTAAGAGTTGAGAGTTTTTTTTTTGGCGTTTCGCCTTCATTAAATTGACTTAATTAATCTTAATTTTTTCCTCTCTCATACTTTTGGCTGTTGAATGGAATTATTATCAATAATAGTTTAGAGAAATATTTTTCTGATTAGGAAATTATTAATTGGAACAAATAGCCACACATGATTAACTTGCATTGATAAAACTAAAATGATTGTATTTTTTATTTAATTGTGTATATGCAACTGGATGGAAACTTGAAGTGTGTATTGCGTTAATGAGCATTTTATTTATTATGTACTCCCTAACGATTAGTTGAAGTCTGAACTGTTTTGTATGAATTACTTTAATTGTTTTCCTATGCAATATAAATATTCAAGTACATAATTGGCACAATTCCGTATCCATATCAGTGTGTCATATTTTAATTCAATTTATATATGTATAGACCATTACTTCGAATGGTTTGAAAAATATTTCATGTTGCATTTCATGGTTGGTTTGAGTGGTAATCGTTGGCGCATGGGGGTATCAATGTTGACTCATTATGGTCTTAAGAGAGAATAATAGTTATGGTTGGAGAACCGTCTTTGGGCGTTAGACATTGAAGTTAGTTTTTTTTTTTGTCATATGAATAGTTATCACAATTCCATTCGATGATTGTATGATATTTTATGATTGTAGCCAGTTATATGTAAGTAGAGTGTCTTCAAGGTTTTTCTGGTGGTCGAGCACTCATATGCATCACTGAAAATTCGCATTTCAATATGTCATAGATGATCGCATCTCTCTCTCTCTCTCTCTATCCGGTTTAATCTATCAATGATTTTTTCTATTGAGCTTTTATGCGGCTTTGGATCTAAAAAAATTATTGTAAGTGTGACAAAGATCTTGTGTAATGAGCTTGTGAGATTGATAATTGGTTCAACTGCAGTAAAGTTAATTAGATAAATATTTATTCATTCTTTTTTCTTCAATGTTTCCCATATTGAATAATGATTATATTCTGTTATTAATTAAATTTATTTTAATTTTTTTCTGGTTGAATGGCTTATTTGAATGTTCTGAATTAATTTTTATTTATTGGTTGTCAGTGTTGTTGGATGTATAGCATCACATGAAAACTATGAAGTTACGTTTTGTTTGCCATAGACCACAGAATAACCATATTGTAGAGTGTGGTGTTCCACATTTACATGCTCGATTGCAATTACGTTAGTCAGGTGGTTGCAATTAAAATAAACCATTTGTTTTCGTTAAAATGCAAATGAAGGGTAATTTTGTGATACGTAAATGTGTGTGCTTATTTGGTTCTAAAATAGTTAATATTCATTTTCCTGTCGTTAAAAAGGTTGCTTTTTATAGTTAAATCAGAAAACAAAAAAAAAATTAAATAATAAGACAAAAAAGTTCTTCGATTTTCTGTTGGCAGAAAATGCATTAAAACAAGAAAGAAAAATATAAATATCATTCAAAAATCAAATGGAATAAAAGAATTTATTATTTGGTGAATACTAAGTAGGTAACATTAATAGTTTGTTTTAAGTTTTTCTTTTATTTTTTGCAAATTATCTATTCGTCTATTATTGATCGTTATTTTGTTACACGAAACTGATAAATGTGTATAGAAGAACATAAATAAATCATAGGAGATGTGTGTATTTTACGATTTAAAATTCTTTAAAATGACGTTAAAGTTAAATCGTTTTCCTTAAGAATTGTTGTGTCATTTATTTCGTGGTTGCTTGTTTTATTCGTTATTGTAATTGGTGGAGTCAAAAGAAATTCCTTTGGATTGATAAGACAACCGGGTGTTTAGCTGCAATTGATGACAGTTTGGGAAACGAGTAGAAACCATCTCCTGTTTAATGAAGTATGGTTGACCTTTGATTTATGCAGACGTGATTTAAAATTTAATTTTTGTTTGTATGTGCCATTTGCATAAAGTTAAATCGATGATATTAAATACAGTGAATATGATGCCTAAAACAGAACTGGGTCCTACCTTGGATCATGTGGTGACACTTGTTTATTTAGCCCAACGTTAAATGAAAAGAGATGAGTTTTTTTTTTATTCAACAACTGTAAGCAAAGATGATGCTAAAGTAGATGAAGAAGAGTGGGTCTGATTGTGCTTTTTTTCGTTGATGGTGTTATTTTAAAGTTGATCTTGGTGTGTTACTTTTAAACACCTTGATGACCATGAATTCTACTTAAATTCGTTAACAAATAGAATACATAATTGGCATTAATATAAGTTGAACTGAGTAAAAATCGGATGAGCCAATACTGTTATTGTTATGTGGACGATTTTTTTGGACCACAAAGATTTCTTCTGTATAAGAAACATCATAATGGTATGAAATAAACTCTTTATGTCGCTTTACTAAATGATTTGAATAATTCTATGTGAACCGAAATTATATTCAAACAATTATAAATTCTTTTAAAATTTTATTTTTTTTTTGTTTTCGTTATTGTCATATTGGTATCGGGAAGTATTGACAATATCAGAGGTTTAAGCTAACTAACTGACTTTTAATAATAAGAATATGAGGTGTTGTGAAGACGGTGTAATAAATTTATATGCTAAATGACCATTTTTATTTGTATTCTTATGCTAAACTGTTGTATGTTTTATATTTCTTCATTGATTTTGGATGCTCGATGAACGGCAATTTGAATTTGACCATGACAATTTGTTGTATTTGTCATAATTTGATTAAAGGGCACAGAGTGACTGAATACCTGTATTCTATGTACTATGGGAGAAATCACGTTTTTATATTAAATTTTTAGAGTTTTATTTATAAAGAAAATATTGCGACATTAAACTGTTATTATTATTCAGTGAAAAAGAAAAACTATATCGAAGAAATGACAGAGAGATGTAAAACAGAGGTATGAAAGACAATGCCAAACGAAAGTGAATGAAAACCTGTTTCGAATGAATCAAGAAATATTTGTTCTAAAGCAATAACGATGATGTTTTTTTTATTTGTAATGAGAACGCGATAGTAAATGTTTGAAATATGGAACAACCGCAATAAGAATAACGTAAGTGACACGGTAAGAACTTCACTTTTCATAGTACCTACATGAGTGAGTGTTGGGTGAAAGAACACTCCCAGTGTGGTTAACGTTATGGAGTAACTAGAATACATATGCACAAAAGAGACCTCATTGAAAATACCGAAAGCAATAGCCCAAAGACAAAGATAGAGAGAACCCGAGACTCTCGAAGTGGGTAAAAGTAAAAGGAAAACAGTTACATAATAAAGAAAATTATAAAACGATTCATCGTTACAAATGGAATTTATGGTTCATACCATTAGAGCCTCTATGTTAAAGTTTATGTGACGATGCTTTGTGGCGTACATCGTGATTATACTGTTTCTTTTTTTGTACATTTGAAACGGTTTTATGTGTGCCCCATATAAAATATGGTTGGCTTGTGGACTTAACAATTCCACATGTTCCGTTTGTATTGGAAGTTGTAGTGTATGGTATAGGCAACTCTTCAGAATTCTTAATCGTTTATATATCGTTTATATAGACTAACTCCGATGCTATATGTATGTTCAGAATATGTTGGATCAGTATTAGTTCTGGTTAAATGAGGAAAGACTTTGTTCTCGGTCTTTGATGAAGAAAATAACAAATAATTGGGATAAAGCATTTGGCCATTAAAATATTCATTCGGTTCTGGTTCTTAGTTAAGGCGCACAGCAACACCGAGAGGCGAAGAAAAATATCCATTTGGGTGGTGAAGAGTAAACTCTTGATTTATCACTAACTGACAATACCAAGAAGAGTCGTTGACTGTTGGATTTCACGTGGATTTCTTTCAAGTTATTTATTCAACGCAGTCAGATTAATACGCAGTGTTTTTAACTGAATGTCGTCGTACTTATGGATTGAATCGTTACTGTTGCTTTCCTTCATTCATTTTAAATGGTAATTTAACATTTCAAAGATATTTTTTATATTCCTGTTGCTTACCGAATAAAAATAAAAACAAAATAACTGATAAGTCCATAATCATGGATTTTGTATTCATCTATTTTAATTCATCTGGTTGAGATATTGTTTTATTTTTTTATTAACCGCGATATTCAATGCTGCAGACGATTTAAAACAGTTCGTTTATGTCTTCATTTCAATTGCTTTATATCGTTTCATTTGTATACTGAAGAAAGGAAATTGTTAAACATCGTTTTTCATTACACTCGTTTCCATGTCTTTATATACTTCTTTACGCATTACACCGTTAATGTTGGGCTCTCTTGATATGATTAGAGTAAGAAATAAATAAAAACAAAACATTTTTTTTGCTTCGTTCATTGGCTTTAAAAGTTCGATTATACAAGAGCCACTGTATATCGTCCGGATATGAATAAATGTCTGGTTGGTTGTTTTTCATACCATAATCAGAAAGATGAAGTAAAAGAATCAGCATTTTTTATACTTTTCTGTTTTTATCTTTTTCCTTATAAAATAAAATGAACAGAAAGAAGAAACGTTGAAATAATGCAAGAGAGGAAAAAGAAAGAACCGTTTAAACGTTCTTTGAATTGAAAATTAATGTTCATTCAACAAACAAAGATAACTGTTTCCAGTGTAAAAGAAGAAAATCATCCGGTACAGTTTAGGCTGTACAATAACATGAAAACGAATAAAAATTTTCTTTTGAAACTTTCGATTTATTCCAACACGTACAATTGAAAGTAATTCAACGCAGAGAGATTATTACGCACCATACCGAAATATTGGTAATTTTGTTAGTTATTTTTTTAATATGTTGACTTGTGATTCATTAAGAACTACGCCTTAATGTTAAAATTTGTGCTGTGTGCCATTTCCATGTTTGATGTTGGGCAGTTGTGAAACATTTTTTTTTGTTTTGTTTATCCCATTACCCCACATTTAAAAAGTACTCGGGTTAAAAAAAAGATGACTGAAATTCATAAGAACGACGTGAAAACAACTTGTTTACAACATATGAAATACTTTGTATGGTCCATACTGTTACATTGGCGCGTATTTTCATTGATGTTTAGTGTTTTATTGGATTTTTATTATTTTAATGAGGAAATACCATGGCAAAGATGACACCTTCTCAAATAATGGCCATAAGACTCCGAAAGTGAATCTCTTAGTCAATTCGATTTTTGATGGTTTCGTTTAACACCGTTTAATTATTAATTCATACATCATCTAATTTTTTTGTTTGTGTTCTGGATAACTTTGTTGAAATATAACCCAGTTTGAATAGTTTGTAGTGCTATAGAGGGAACAAAAGGAACAGGATTGCATTAAGATGATGGCTCTTTGTTGGCTAGAAATTACGCATTTCCCGCAAAAGGCAAGTACTGTTCACTGCTTGAAAGTGTATGGTTGAGATTTATTATTATTATTATATTTTGGGGGAAAAGAAACCGAAAGGTATTAACTGCAGAATGGAAAGTAAGACGCATACGATGATGCAATTCAATTCGTATGGAATTATTGTTGGGACAATGGATGTAAATAGCTAAATAGAACAAAGACCAATATGGTATAAGTACGCACCTTCTGTTTTGTCTTCATAATACGGTATAGAATACCAATTGTTTGTATCTTAGTAAAATCGGTTTTTATTATTTTCTGTATTTGAATTGATCCATTTGTTTTGGTTCTGGTCTCTTAGCGCGCAGTTAAGATTTAACAGTGTATCAGATTGTCTATTATCCGAATCAATATCTAGTATACATACATACGTCATCTTCTATGCATCAGAAAATAAGAAATAATAAAAAGGGGGAATCATTTGAATTGGTGACTGTTCTGTATATTATAATATGAGTACAATTGATTCACCAAAAACCATCATTAGCTCTCGGTAGATGATTCATCCTCTGGAGGAGACCAATTTCTGGCACATAAGAGTACCGAAATAAGCGATTGTACAAAACAACAACTGTCCGTCTGCAACAATGACTGTGTGTCTTACATTGAACTTTGATATGTTTGTATATGGTTTCGTCCCGTTTTTTATTTAATTTAATTTATTGTTTCACTGTATCATCATCTCGCGGTGTTCGGGTTTTTTTGTTTTAATTTTGTATATATTTGGTTGAATCGAAGAATAAAAACAACGGTATGGATGACAGCCAAGAATAGATTCACAGAAGCATATGGCCATATCGAGGCTATTTGCAGAGAGTACAGAATGTCTTTCATAATCATTGCTTATTGAATGCGTTGTATTTTAAATTCAGGTGCAGACTAACCAAATGAATATTTTGTTTTATTGCTGTGCAAAACACCCGAGACCAAAAATAATAAAAAAAAAAAGTTACAATGTACATAGAACCATTGTATGTTCAGGTTATTTAGCGGGGATGACACCATGACCGGTCGTTGTGTTATACAGAAAAGTCGCCAACAATCAATGATGATCACCTTCAAAAAATAAAATTAAATGTCGCAACAGAAGGTTTCGGTGTGAGGAATTAAGCAGATTTATAAATAATCATCATCACCCTTTTCTTAGCCACGAAACCGCGAAGGTTCTAAGTGAATCTTCTAATTCTGTAAACTATCATCGGAATAACTTAAATGGTCTGTTATATGAGTATATAGTTCTACATAATATTTGATTTGAGTATTAAACATACTTCTTCATGGTAACTACTTGGCTGTTGAATGATTATAATATGAGAAATACAATATTGCGTTAAAAAACAAATCATTTATAAAAAGAAACCAATTGGGTAGCTCAAAGAAACTGAGAGGTATCAAGTAAACAAGTCGTTCTTTGTAATTTGATGGTATCCCAAAAATAAAAGAGTGAAACATAAGCGTACACTACCAGTTGAAAGGCAAAGTGTTAGGCATTTATTATTCATTAAATTTTCAAATGAATATAATTCACGAAAATTTTCAACTGAGTCATCAATTGATAGATGGTTTGGCTATTTGGGGAGGCGATCAACAACCATCGGATGACGTTACTGCAAATGCAATTGGATCCAAGTGAATTTATATTTTACTTTCGGATTTTACTTTTCGTGTTTTTGTTTTTCTTAAGAATTAATATTATTTGCCAGACAAAATTAATATTATTTTTATTTTCTTTTTTTAAATTACAATTACACTGGATGAATATTATTAGAGGTGGAAAGAATTGGCAATGAATCTTATTAAATTTATTTTAAGTGGATGAAAATAAGAAATTGAAATACTTGGTTTATAATAATTTTTCAAAAGGTAACACAGCAAACAGTGAAAAAAAAAACATTGTTTGTTTCTTATCTGTGTCTGGCTTTAATCAGTACGATGGTAACTTTGGAGTTAAAGGAACTTCACGTAAAATTTTAGCAGAATTCAATTGCTTCTGTATGCAATCAGAAAATTTATGGTTTTAATTGAAATGGTTGATTTTTTTCATGTGAAATGAATTTATATTGATTTTCTAGTTACACATTCTCTTCAATTTATGATAGAATATCAATGTGATCAAATTACCAAGTAATAAAAGTATAAGTAAATGATATTGAATTCACATTATTTGATAGAGCTATTCATTCAAAAATACTGGAAATTCTTTTAACATTTCATTTCGAGTCCAGCACAATAAACCACTATGATTAATCATAACAAAAATGATGTGAATTGTCGTGCCTTTTATTAAATGAATGTTTACATGAAAGAAATGGTTGGATTTTATTTTTTAAATGGCTGGAAGTTAAATGGATTTAATTCTTTCATGTTTTTGTTCCATCATCATCGGAGAAAATATATAGCACTGAATAAGGGGGAACGTTAAAATAGTTCTTTGTGTTATCTTTGCTACTGCTTTTTGTATGAAATTTATCAACAACAAAGAAATGAGACATCATAGAGACCAATTTTTTTGTATTGAGTTTTATGAATATGATGAGTTGCAGTGGTAATGCACGGGGAATCAACTATATTCCGCGGTGATAGTTGAATAAGAAAAGAAGTGCATTCACATGAAACACAAATAAAAGAGATAATGAATAGACTGGCGTATTGAGATGAGAAAAGATCATCGTCTCTTTTTTGGTGAATATTCTTCTTTTTATCCCCGGATAACAAAAGCACAAATAAAAGGAATGTTATCTGCAGATGCTGTTTATGTACACTCTCATCCGTTATCGTATTTTTGGTTTCTTTATGTTCTCTGTGTATATGTTTGAATGAAACGGAGGAGTTCAATCACCAGCCAGATGTGTCTATGGACCCAACATCTTAGATCTGTATTCCATTGTGTGACCCCATCAATGTGTACATATATTACCATAACCTCAAAGATTTGCTGAGAGTCATCGTTTTCATTTATCTTTTGATTTGTCTGGTCCTATATGGGCATTAATATTCGATAAAAAAGAGGATATTTGACTCATTTGGAACTGTTGAAGATAACGTGGTATACTTTTAATTGTGATGGACTGTTTTTATCTATAATAGGACAGGATGTGGTAGATAACGACAAAAGAAACAAACACTTTGGATTTAACAAAATATGAATATGATAAATGTTAAACGATGGTGTGTCATAGTAATCATATGTATGTGTAGTGAAGTGAATGTTAATGGCACTCGATGAGTTTTATTGGCCTTTATCAGTGGAATTCACCGATGGCAGCTCAAAGTGAAATTGAGTTCATTTAACATTGGAAGGCGTTTATGGGGTTGATGTCGATGACTTTATTTACACAAACATTTTTTTTTAAGTTTTATGGTTATGTAGTGTCATGAGACTCCTGTTTATCCATTTGTTCGAATCTTGAGTGTAATTAAACAAAGCGAAAAGAATTCATTAATTTTTGGCAAAACGTGAAAAAATTTCTATGGCCGAACTGAACTGAACTCAGATCGTTGAGTTCATTCTCTTCCCGGGTGTTAAGAACCAATATTAATAAAAAATCTGTTTGCTATTTTCATAACATTAATTGCGGTATGATGCATTATTTAGAGAGGATGAACAGCAAATAAGATATTAAACAAAGATTACGGTCAAATGGATATGATTCGAAGATTGTTTTAAAGTGATCACTCTGCAATTTCATCCTATAAAAGAGATGAAAATAAGAGTTGAAATAATATTTATTTGAATTTTAATCGAATAAAAATTGTATGGAAGTAATTTTATGTGAGACGTTTAATTCCACACACAAAAATTTTTCTAAGAGTTAAATAAAAGTTGAAAGAGAGCACAGCATCTGTATACAAAGATCTGGACCGTTTAATTATTTTTCTTTTATGTGTGCTCCACATCGAATGCTATGCATAAAATTAAGATCCCATCAAAGTACAGAGAATTGAAGATTTTTATATGAGTGCCCAATATGCAGATTTGGAATTACAAAACAGAAATAGAGACACCAAAGATTGGGAGATCATTGTGAGTGAGGATCGGCATCTATATTTATAATAAAAATCAGAATTTGAACTGTTGTAAAAGAGGCCAGCAGATGATATTACAACGTCCGGGTAAATCTGTGAATAGAATACAAAAGATAGGCATTTGAACACATCTTATTTGTCTCAAAGTGATCTAAAGTGTGGTCAAAGGGTTCATACAACTATCATACAGTAGTTGTTTGGTCTCTCACAATGTTGATAGTTTATCAATTTCTTTTCATATTCTACTAAACTAAACTCTGATGATGTTTGACTTGTAATGAACTCTGGATGGAAATAACAACTGTTTTAACTATCACTATGCAATCCATAAAGTATAAAGAAATTCAAGTATATTTATGACGTTTTTCAAAGAAAATAAAAAGTAATGAATTGGACTCGAAAGGAAAAGAAAATTTTCTTTCATTTGCTACAGATTCTTTTAATATAAAAGTAATCCGATGTTGTTGTTGTATTCTTCTTGACGCATTTTTAAACTGATTTAAATTGAATGTTGTTGGCCTCTTTTAATGGAAAACACAAAATGAAAACAAACGAAAGAATGAATAAAACGGTATTAAGTCGTATTATTATCTCTGGTAAATGTCTTTATCTCTCTGAATGTTATGTTATAAATACGAAAATAAGAAAGAACCCAAGACCTTATAAGTCTATCAAGACAAACAACAAATTCTTTAACGAGTTCATCAGATTCATCGTATTTAAAGTTAAGAATTCACTCACAATCCGCGGGACCTCTCTTTTCCGTCTTTATTTGTTTTGCTGGTCTTTAGAAATCATTTTATTTTTTTACTTGTTGGGAAATTGTTTTGTTGTTCTTTCTCGTTTCGGTAAATGAAAACTCATTGTTGGTAAATAACCCCAACAGATGGACTTCAGTGTGCTTGTGTTAAGTACAAAAGAAGTGGAAAATATAATTTTTAAGAAAAGGAAATCTATCGCGAGTAGGTAAATGAAATTGTTGCTTCTTCAAATTTGTTTTTTTGTTCTTGATATAAAAGACATTCAAATTATGTTATACTTGCATATCAATGTGGGTATGGTGATCACAACTTCGTGTTTTTAAATAACATAGTTTCCGTGGCATAACATCAATGTTTGGTTGGGTTTTTTTTTAAATTTTTGTTATAAAATTCTCTGAGTAACAACTGAGATATCATCGTATTATTTGTGGACTCAACGAACTTTGTTGTACTATATTGGAAGGTTGGATGAATTTTTGCTGTTTTTCTCTCTGTCTGACTATTGTCGTCGTATTATTTCCAATTTAAATTAGATTAAAAATTATGTGGATTGTACAGTACATACAAAAGTAATACAATTGAGATGAAACGAAAACCAGAAAAACGGCGAGAGCAATACAAATAAAAACTCACTATGATGATGTGGAGGAATTTAAACAGTTTCCATCCAAATTAATTTTTTTTTTATTTTATTAGTTGTAATTTTAACAACAGAAAAATAATACATAAAGTATAAGTACTCGTCAACAGTTTAAGCAATTAAAACAACATACTTTTGTTCATGCTGTATGTAATGTACGAATTGAATTTTCACAGTACTAATATTGAAATATAAAATATGGTACTAAATGGTATTTTAACACAGGAATGGATTGAATTATATGTTGTGACATTAAATCTTATATTTTTGGTAATTTTATTTCTGTTTCTTTGTACAACTGAGAGAGGGTAATTGAACCAAAAGGCAGTACTGGTAGTTACCATTTAACTAAATATACTTAAATTTGTTATTTACAATATCAATTTTGAATTTTGAAATAAACCGAAAGAAAAAGATTACGACTGACGGAATGCAAATTGCCATCAGATCACAGACAATAATAAATGCTTGGGTTAATAGTATTGCTGGTGATGGCTGACGAAAGTTTTTTCACCTCGGTCCCAAAACTCTAATAATAAATTGATGTAAGGCTAACTTACACTCTGTAAAATTTATTTGGCCAAATTGGAATTGGATTACAATAATATATAATTTGATGGGACTTCATTCAGAGTACGAGAGTGTATAGCATAAGAATTATAAAAAAATAAATTCTGCAACTGTGTCAATTTCATAAATATTCCTGTAGCTTATAACAATATGCCTCTATGGCTTAAAATGGCTTCTATTTTTTTTCCCAAGAATCTAGACTAGTGTAACCGAAGCATCGTATGAAGACATCTTAGATTAATTTGTTGCTTACTTTTTTTTATTTATGAATTAATCGTTGTTTTATTTCTATGGCCAGTACGCCACGTTTTGTTAATCAGCTCTTCTATCGAGTCGATTAATTGTGTTACACAAGAAATAAAGAGAAGAGACGATATTTGAACCAATTTTTGCTATTATTTTTTTGTTGAATTAAAGTCTTTTTCGTTTCGAATTTATAATCTTCTTCAGCTGAATCAACATAAATATGGAAATAACATAATATTCAACTTGGCTTTTTATGCCAATCCTAATTTTTTTTATATGTCTGTTATTGGACAACAGAGAGCAAAATATAAATTAAAAGTGTGGAATTATTTATGCGGAGATCATCAACAAGAGACTCCATCAAGACAAACTATGCATGGTCAACGAGAGATCATATAATAAGACCGATTTAACTCCATTGAGAGTGTTGAATTCCAGAATAAAATAATATTGAATTTGAAAAATAAAATTGAATATGTTTTAAAATGTTGAAATCACCATAATAGCTGGCTGTAAATACTTTGTTGTTGCAATGGCATTTCGATGTTGAAGAATGTGATCCAATAGTTTGGGAGTGTGATAGCGTTTTATGTGTGGCTCCATTAAGTTACAAGGTGATTAGGAATCACACGCGGAGTCTTATGTGTTGCGAATTTAATGCAATTTTAATTGTGTCCATTATTCACGAATTTGTTAAAATCTGATGTGATCACAATAGCTGAAAAGAACAGAGTGTGTGGGTTAATTGCAATTAGAAGATTGGTTAACCGGACGTTGAAATCATCATCATCATCGTCATTGATGTTGTGTCCAGAATAATAATGTTGACTAATCATAATGAAATTGAATTTTTTTGTTTTTCAAGTTGGCTAGATGATGGTATTTATGATAATGATGATGATGCAGTTAACCACAATCTTCTGGAAACTAGCAAACTAATTTTTTGTAAAGTGAGAACACGAGATAAATAAGAATTTAAGAAATAGGAATATTATATTATATTTCTAAAGACTCTACTTAACATTAATTAGATGGGAGCTCAAGATCTGATACTGTAGCATTTGGTAGTTATGAATTGTTTGGCCACAGTATAAAGAAAGATCCAGAGAAAAAAAACGAATTCTTCGTGGATGATTAACAAATTGACGAAAACGATTGTATTGTGAGTTTTGGGGGAAAGACGAAGAGATGAAGGTTGCTGCTGGTTTGGATACCGGATGATACATTGTACCATTGTACCAATGGGTGCCATTGAAAAGAACACTTTTATGATATTCTGAATTCTGTCTAGAGGTCAAATATGCATAATAATAAAACAAATTAGCGAAATTAAAGTCTTTTGTGCGCAAACATAGTGGAATTATTTGCACTTTTTTGCGTTCCCGTCCTCTCCAAATGTACAAACGCTTTACTTAATGGCACAGAGACCACAACGAAAGAAGGAATAATAACTATACAAAAATCAACAAAATAAATGAAATGTGTTGAATGAAGCATATCGATGTTAAAAAATTATTTCGCATATTAACTGAAATCGAATCAATACTGTGCAGAACAATTTTAACAAAGATGATACTCCAGTGTAGAGATAAATTTTTGGACATCATTCGTCTAAAGGTGATTGAGAAGTCAATTCCACATGTCACCGCGTGTACAGAACAGAACAAAAGTTTAATTTAAGTCACGAATAAAAACAACAACGTGTGTTTCGTAACATCAACTAGTTCTTTCAGTATCCATTTAATCATGGCAAATAATCAATGAGAAATATACAACTGATCGTTTGTTGTTGTGTTAATTAATCGCTTCGAAGATTCATAGGAAAAAGAAAACAACAACATGTTTATTTCGCGTTTCACACTAAAAACATGACGAATGATTATAAATTAGTTTCATCTCACCTTCTGGATGGATAAATAGCCAAAAAGTACCAAAGGATGCCAATTCAACTGTTTAACATTTTGTAAATATTTGGAATGGCTGATAAACAAACATTCAATATGGAATTATTTTATGCAGAATTAAACGTTTCTTTTTTTTTTTTGTTCAATGGTTATTTTGTTTTTCTGGTTTGCGTTTGGAAACTCCAAGAAACTCCAAGCCCATTTAACTTTTATAAGTATGGGATCAGTATGTGCACCTCTTTATTAATTTCTTGGTCGCTGACGATTAATGAACCACTGCCAATAGTGGATCAGAACATCAGTTATTTTATAGTTTTTTATTACATAAACAATGCATCAATTTAATAACGAATTTTCCGCTTCCCATATTTTATATTTATGTTAATAATTCTTGTAAATATATCAAAAGATGATCATAAAATTCATTGAACGTTGCCAATAGAAGACGTTGTCTATTGATTTATATACGGAATAAGAAAACAAAATTGTATTGGCGGTGGCTAAATTCCAAATGAATTTTCAATTCGTTTACTTTAAAGGTCCACTGATCACCACACATTTGGTATTATGTATGGAGCATATATTGTTGATGTGTGGCAACATGATATTTGATCGATTTTTATGATTTTTTAAATGTAAGCCGCTCACAGCCTTAAGTTTATTGGACCATCAAGAGTAACAGAGGCAAATACGGTCAATGAAGATGAGTTTTAATTCCAATGATGGCATTTAAGCATTAAAAACCATAAAATAACATAAAGCACAGGGTGTATTTCGATACATTGTTTATTATGACTTTAACTGTTGTTGGTGAATTCCATTAGCTGAATATTTTATACAGTAAATTTTTTAATTCCAACTGACTTCAATTGGCCAGAACAATTCTCAATTGATCCAAATTCCATACAAGAGTGAACGAACAATATCGAAAAGTTAAACACAATAAATGGGTTGAAGACCAAATCTGTACATTTAGTTGACTATTTAGTTCATATCTGATTTACGTATATTGTTTGGTATTGCTAGATGTGAGCTGTTCTTTAACCATGAGTCATATCCTCAGTCATATGTGTCCCGGTTTCCTAAATCCATGGCGAAAAAATGGCCAAATTAACCCATTAATACCATTGAAATGAAAACACTTTCAATTATTACGTGACGTAAAGTAGATTTAATTCGTTTTTTTTTGGCATTAATAAAATATAGGAATTGTGTGGTAATGAATGACACAAATTAACTGACAAGTAATGATGATCATTTTTTATGGTAAAAATTCGTAAAAGAGTTCTAATTGGGATGATGGATAATGCTATTGAATTGTAAGCATACAGAAACAGGGTGATTATAAAAACCACAAAAAAAACCGTTGATTCAATCAACTATGTTTTTATTTTAAATGCAAGAGCGCAACATTATGTTCATGAGCAATTGATGATGGAAACGATTGCCAGAAATTACAATGAATGAAAAAAAATTAAATAAAACTCAACTCGTATTATGATTAAATGAAACATTGTTAATAAAAAAAAGGTTTGGCTTGTCTGTAATTTTCTTGGTTCGATGAGCTTCATTAAATTATTTTCTGGTTAATAAAATGGAATTTACTGTGTCACATATTGAGAAAAAATTTTCATAATGATTCTGTTTCAACTATACAATTGTATACAACTAAAATAGACAAAAAAGAGTCAACAAATTTAAATGGTCTTCGTCAGTAGCATTGGACAAGATTCATTGAGAATTCAAGAAAAAAGAAACGAAATTAAATTTTTTATCTTCTGTTTAATACTAATTAATATTGATTACTGTTACGATAGCGTTGATTATGGTACGTTAATTTTTTTTTGTTTAATTTAACCATTGTATTCTGTGTATATTCGGTCAAGAAATATTAGTGATGAATGGAATAAAACTGAATAAAATCACTGTGATTATATTCTTTTGTTTTGTCAAGACAATTTTAACAAAAATTTCGACAATGTTGTACACAGAGTTTTTGGGGGTGGCAGAATCAAAGGGTACTACACAACGTATAGAGCCTGTATGATCTTCAATTCCAATATCCATGATGTATGACAATTTCATTTGCGAATATTTGTGATTTTATTTTTTATTATACACCGAAATACGTGATGATACTCATCGCTTTCATAATTTTAATTTATACAGTTCATTGTTTTAACTGATTGCATTGCATTGAAAGATTATTATTGTTATTGCACATAATGTGGCACATACTGTTACGGAATTGGTCAGATATAAACCCAGTGTGTTAAAATAGTACACAGTGGATGTAGTTGTTGAATTTTATTTAGTTGTAGCCATTAATCCACAATGGTGTATGACTTGAAATTGATTTACCATTGTCAGTTATTGAATCCAATAAATATGTGGATGACATTTACGTATTTATTAAATGAAAAAATTATTAATAAAACCATTTATGTACAAAATATGTCATACCATTGCATTGTTTTTATTTAAACAGTTTTTTTGTTTTTGTTCATAAAAATTAAAAGAAATAAAAAAAAATGTTAATCTCTTTTGATATTGTTTGACTGTTGATACTGTGATTTTTAATGATGGAGTTATATTTTAATTCAATTCAATTATTGAATTCCATACCAGCCAGATTCACTTTTCATGAATGATGAATGGCATGACAAATGATTAAAACATTGGTGGTGTGTCTTTTTTTCCATATAAAATGATGTATATCGTTGTTATTGTATTCTCTTGCTACGGTATAAAAAAACCTGAGACGTCGAGACACTTGACCAAGTTGAGTCAATCAGCAACTGTCGCTATCGCGTTGAAGATAGCGATTTTATTACTTTTGAGTTTCTTTAAATTTGGTTGCCTTCGTTGAGGGTGAGCAGAGAGTAGGCGTTCAAATCGAAATGGAATCACATCATCTGTTTCATAATCATCCATCATGTTGGAATTGTAACTTCTTATACAAACCATACGAGAATGATGATATGTTTTAATGATTATTATGACTTTATCAAAATATAAATGAAGTAACAATATCCGAAAGAAAAGAAAATAAATAAAATGTCCGTGGTGAACCGCAGAGAAATGGCCTCGACAACCGCAAATGATAATAGAACCAACCGTTCTTTTATCATTTTTCATTAAGCGATAGAGTGAGATAGAATGTATTTATTTTCTCACTTTGTACTGCTGAGTACTTGACTCTGTGTATAAATAATAATGAGGTTGTAGGAATATAAAGTCAAAGATATTCCTCCGCTACGACGATATTCTCTCTGGACAGAAAATAAAAAAAAAAATGTTTATCAATACGTATGTTATTTCTGAATTAAATTCCATTGGCTTTGTTGGTTCAATTGCCTCTAATCAAGACTCGGGTTGGATGGAATGAACCACAACAGTGTACACAATAACGTGGAGAGTCAATATCAGAGACCATATCGTAAACATTATATTAGAGCATAGCAGAGTACTAAAAGTGTATTCCATAGTTTTATTTTTGATCTACATATAGAATAGAGTTAAGAGTGACAAAAGGCACATAATCAATATTATGGAATTTTTATATGTCTTGTGTATGCCTATGAACTCTGTTATGAGGGGATTGTGTAACATTTGAGTATTTTAATGAGACCGATGGGTGTCATAGATTCAGCAAAGAATTATGACAGAGTTAAGATGGGACAGTTGAAGAAAAGACATCATATTCTGTTTGATTCAATTCAACGAGTGCTGAATGATACATATTCGGAATGATTAAATCGAATTGTGATGGAGTACTTGCTTTGACTGTTAGTTGTATAGTAAAAAGTACAGGAATATCAGAAAAGTTGGATGTCTTCCAAAAAAAATAAAACTCACTGTATGATGGAATAAAATTACATTAAATTGAATTTTGTGTAATTCATTCGATGGCGCGCGGGTTGTTTGTTGGCTTGATTGGTTGCTTGCCTAAAAAAACAGTAGTCAGTTAACATTAACACTTCCAATTTTCATATTCATACGAATATATTGGTAATTGTATGATATACCAAAGCGCAACATTTAACAGAAAAATTAAAACCGAAAGAATGATACAGAGGTACACAATCAGTATGATATTTTTTATATTTTGGAAGTTAAGTATGCGTGTAGTTACATACAATTAATATGGCCATTAGTGATGACCACGGACGGCCTCGTCAACCGCAGCATACTTAATAATTCATCTACCGCGAACTATTCAATGGTACATTTTTGTATAATTTTTTGTTTTCTCGTTCTGTACTGTTGTTGATGATAATTTTACGCAACCTAGTAAGTACAGTCGAGGAATAAAACCATTTAAATACATAAAAATGAATATGAAAATCTATGTATGGAATGAGACCATTTACAGTAATCAAATAAAATATAAATGTGTAATATAACATACAGTTGACAATATGATGGTCTCTATCTCACTATACTTAATGATTATATTCTTTAATTCTGCTGGAGATGATTACTACTTCTGTGGTATCGTATAAATGTTCAATTATTCAATGGGCACACCAACAATTGAATAATACGAATCATCTATTATTGTTGTTGTTGTTCCTGGGGGCTTAAAAGTGACGGTGTCATATTAAACTTTGCCATATAAACGGGAGGGTTTAATAAAACAACAATCATAGACCTCTTTACCTATACTTGGCATAAGAATATATATGAATCCGTGTTGAATCCATGGGTTTAATAATAAATGTTGTTGCTTTATCAATAATTTGATTATTGTTATCAGAATGCAATGTCCCAACTCTGTTATTTCTGGTGCAACGCGGCCAACATGTATTCTTGTTTAACTCATTTTTATTAACAAAACAAAAAATTGGTGTTTTCGGTTAAAGATCATCGAACTTTATCAGGGCTCTCTGAAAACATTTACTCAATGATGAGTATGTGATAACATTTACATAGAATTTGTCTCTTATCAGTTGTGTTTTTGATTGGATGAGATCGTACGGCAAAGTGATACTTCTTCGTATAACAGTTTAAAAGATTCCTGGCTTATTAATTAGGAGAAAAAACGATTCAAATGAGTGAATGCAAATTTTTTATTTTTAATTTTCATCAATTTTAATGATTTCCGTTTGTGTATTTCACATGAAGTGTGTGTAGTGTATTTTTATAGTGGTCGGTAATTTGTACGTTGTATGTGTTTATTTCTTCGACTTTGATGAGATGGCCAACCAAACATAAATTTTCAACCATCAGGATGTACTAAGTAATAAACAACGAAATTTTTTTATTTCGGAAAAACTTGGTATGAATAGTTATTATAAACATTTTTGTTGGCATCGAAGCATTCTCAGTTTAGCTTAAAAGTGAATTTTAGAGATAATTTCAATTGATTTTTTGTCTTGAGGTTATTTAACGAATTTTCATTTTTATTATTTGAAGAATGTTTATGCGCAATTCAATGAAAATATTCTGTTGCAGAAAAATTGCATTCTAAGTGTGTAGTGTGTTTAATGCTATAAAGATTTGGTCTCAATTGCGTATTAGATTTGAAGAACACAGAGAAAAAGAATTTCATCAGTTGTCTGGTTTCATAGAAAAAGATTTAAAGGATTTTGGTATATCTTTGACGCTGTCTAGAGTTTCTACTCTAAAGAATGAAATAGTTTTGTCTTGCCTTGATGTATACGTATACGTTTTTGGGATGCAGTCAATAGATTAACTTAAAACAAAATTATAATTCTCTGCTGAAGAGATGCGGATTAAGATAAATAAATGCAATTTTGATTTTATTATAGTAATTTGGCACTGAAAAAATAAACAAAATATATATAAAAAAAAAACATCTTTAATGTTATTGAACAGTGAACACAAAAAAATGTACTCGTCGAGGAAAATCAGTTATTCGTTCAATGATGACGATGTGCTCATCAGTTATATGAATTCTTCATATGAATTATTATTTTTCATCTTATTCACTTTACACTGTACACAATTACCAGATGCAACAAATGTGTACAATATATAAAAAATTATGTATTTTCCTTCTGTTTTCATAAAGATCGGTTTTATGTATTGAAAAAGCGCATTGAATCTTCATTGAATTGAATTAACCTATTTTCTTTTTGTTTTTGTTTAAAATTTTGAAATAAATCTTTCGGTTATAATCATTAACCAAAATGTGAATTGATCCGATTCTGTGAAATATACAAATTTTCTTTGCGTGTTTTTATTCGGGTTGGCAAATTCCATCTGATCGATATCGAATAAATGTTTAGTAAATAGAGTATCAACAGTAATAGTATGAAATTGACCATGCATTTGAGAAACTAAGACAGGCATCGTTTAATCGTAGTGCCAACGAATTTTATTATTTAAACGATTGCACATCATCATGTGTTTATACTGGATTAAAATGAAACTTGAGTGAATACGGTTTGTGCCTTGTGATGCACCAGATGAATATTAAAGTTCTATTCAACAGATCCTCGGTTAGAATTTTAACGCATAAATCATAAGATTATGGGGGATAAATGGGAATTTTATGATGTTTGCTAAAAACATCGTGTAATGCTGACGATTGTTTTAACGTTGGATACATTTAAGATGAAATCCTGTTTAGAAATGACGTGAACCATAGACTCTCTTGGGTGTTACGTAAGACTCGAACAAGTTGGAGATGAATTTATGTGCAATTGCAGAAAATTAATCGTAATGTTCAAGTAGATTTTCCATAGAACTGTTGAGATATGGTCTTACTATTGAATAAGTTGATTTGTTGTTTTAATTTCTTTTATTTAAAAATTGTTATATAATTTGTATAATGTGACTTTGATATCCAATGGCGAATCATGTTGATTATGTGACGGGAGATGGCTTTGCATTATCATGGCAATGGAAATAACAATAATGATGATTTACGAAAAATAAAATAAAATTAAAATTAACATAACAGATCCAATATACCAGCAGAACAACTAGATGTTATACGCCTAGTAAAACAGATATAGTTATTTTCTGTTTGTTCATAATTTAGCTCATACATTTAACATCGCGGTCCAATGTTGAAGCTTATAAAGCTAAAAAAGACAACAATGACTTTAAGTACTTTTAAGTTTTACTTTTAAATGGTTTCAATTACAACAATAAAGAAGCGAAATTATGTTGTTGCCACTTTAATTGTTGTCTTTTACGTAGTCTCGTTCAAGTTTTTTTTTTTATTTTTTCTGTTTCATTCTTCAATATTATCTGCATATTATTTGTATAATTCCAGCTTCAGTTGTATAAAAAAAAAAAATAAAAATTGTTGTCTTCATTTTTGTAACCAATTTTTTGTTTCTTGGTTGCCCATAATAATCATATTCATTGTTTGTTTTTATCATTCCTATTTGTCTTTGCACGTATGGCCTTAATGTTGTGTCCATATAATTTTTTTTTCCATTTAATATGAGAATTATTACTGGGGCCTATGATAAACATGATTGTCTTCAAGACTGTAATTCATTTTTTTTTAATTATTTGGTTAAAAAAAACAGAAATTATTGTCTAAAATTGTCTCATATCTTTTATAAAGAAAAGAATTAATACAACTGAGAGATACCTTTTATCGCAATCCAGACACTGTTGGATCTTAAGCTCTGTTTTATTTGTCAATTTAAATATGACGAATTATCATTATCATCTGGATTAATTATTGATGGATTTTAATCGGTAAATGGAATCAATGTCCTTCTGTTGAACATCATCCCCGACAAAGGAATCGGTTTTATTCGAATTTTTTCACAATATGATTTATGATTCACTGAAATATGCATGAGTATTACGTTTCCATTTAATTGTAAATTTGGTATCCATATTCTTTTATGTGTCTTATATACCACGTTTACGCGTCAAGTACAGAAAAAAAATACAAAATTAAAATGGTTAATTGTGAATGCGTTTTATGGGGTCTCTGTTGCGTTAACATCTCTTACTAAATAAAACACATCCAAATATGATTTAATAAAATATGGTGGCCATTTAAGTGAGACTCTGCAATAACTCATATTGAAGTATAATGTATTAATAATTCACATCAGATTGTTAAAGAGTACACAACCACTCCAGCTAATCGAATTTTATTAAATACGACACGACCTTATACCATTCTGGGATTTATGGTTTAAAGTTGCATTGCATAACAATTATTCTCTTTACGATCTCTTAGCGAGATCAAGATGATACCAGTTTTTGTGGCGACATCCAAAGTGTATGAGGAGGGTGATATACCAATTGATACCTATTAAGTCGTAAATGGATTGAAATTAAAACTGAACAGAAAAAAATGTGCGAATTCATTTAGCTGTTGTTAATGAATCCTTCAAGGTTACCAATTGTGTAACCCGTAGCTAAATTCTTGGTAGCTTATACCAAGAATTTATTGATCTTTTTGTACTGATCCTCTGTTCCCAAGCAATGAATCATAACAAAAGACGAGCTCAAAATTATGTTTTGTTTTTAAACAATTTTATACATTTAAATGTATGCTAATCAGATCCATAAATAAAAATGGATTTATATTGAGGGAGGTCTTACCGTAAAGAGATCTTCAAAATATTAACTAGCAACAAATATAGTACGTGTTGTCGCGATTACAATTCATGAAACCTCATTGAAGGACACTTACATGTTTCGATTCAATTTTCTCTGTGTCATATGTAAATATTACATAATAAAATTTGAAGGATTCCGCGATGGAATCTACTCAATATAACAAAGTGAGAAAAAAAAATTACATTTTATTGCTATACGATTTTTATCATGAATTCAAAGAAACAACAATTTACAATTTAATAAGATGATAAATATCTGTGTATAGTAGCAGCGGTATGTAAGATCTATTGCAGATGTGACTGGTTCAGATCAACACAAAAGACATCAGCTTTCATGTCTTTTAATATTACAACATTTATTATTTTGATCATATTCATGTAATGCAATTTATTTTGTTGCCATCAATAATACCATTTGTGTTTGATTTGAAAAATTAAATCGGTGATAGGCGAAAAACGATTAAAGATACGTACGTGAAGCGTGTGCGCATAAATGAATTGCATTTTAAATTGCAACTTTGATGGTAATTTTTGTGGTTTATTGTGTTTAATTTTATTTTTTTGTTTTGTTTTAGCCATAGTTCGATAGAAATTCCATTTGTTAATGTGCATGGATAATGGATTTAATTGAATGAAAATGCAACCAGATAGATATAAATGGGAAAGATAATACTACCAACTGAATGTTATTAAACAATTTTATTTTAAAATAACCGTTGAATTGTCAAGGAGTCCATTATCTTGAATGTGGTTGTCTAACAATTGCGCATTTTACTTTGTTTTGCCATTGTTGAATACACGTTCTATGGTTAGCAAACTTAAAGCTGAAATTAATTTCATATTTTATCTCTATATTTCTTATTACTTACTATCTTACATTTCCCAGTTAGAAGCAAAACACTTGATCAAGTCCATTAAATTGTAAAAATAAAAATAAGTTTTGATCCAATGACGTTTCATATTGCAATTTTATAGAATTAGAATCAGAATTCTGTACCCTTGAAGTGGTTAGAATACATCCAGTGACTGGATTGTATATGGAGACCAACACAAAAAATAAAATCTTTTGAATAATATCAGTTTTGGTATTTTAATTTAATCATTGGACTATAATTATTATATGGGGAGGTAATAATATCAAATTAAATTGTGCATTTGAGTGAGTGAGAGAAAGATTAATATTATTTCTATTTTAATTCCCGGGATATGGAATGACCCTGAAAATAGTGCATATGCATTCTGGTCATTAAACGTATGACGGCTTGCTTGAATTTGTTGTTGTTGTTTTTTAGCTATTTTCATATCAATTTATGTGTGAAAAATCAAAGCACACGAGTCGTCTGATTATTGTACTTGATGTCGATTTGGTATTTTAGCAAACGTTAGTTTGTATATTTTTCTATGAGTGATTAAGTTGCCAAGCATTGGTAAAATGCGCCCACAATTGAAACAATAAACTGGGTGGGTGGGGGTAGTTTGAATGATTGTAGTCGAATTAACCATTTTTATTTTAGTTTTGGATGATATTCAAGAGAAATATTTATGAAGAAAATCCTCTAAATAGAAGACAGAAAAAGCTGAACGAATGTTTCAGCGAGTGAAATTATAACTTTTTTACTATCTCTCTGTGTAAAGTTTAAAATTAGAACAAACGGAGAATAAGTTGAGCGCATACGAATGATGGCGAATTTAAATGGTTCGTTTGTAACATTGTTGCAGTTATACATTATGATTGTATTCGGTTGAATTTTTAATAGGAAAACTATTATTAGTGAAACACTATTGGACTCGTGTCACCATTAATGTTTGATATAACGCCGCAATTAAAATAATGCATATTGTTTACCTGCAGATGCTTAGTAATGTACTGGGTGAATCAGAGGATTCTAATGAACCAACACAATTTCCTGTATTGTGTAATTCGATGTTAATCAAGCATTTACTGTTCTGAACTATATGAATCTATGCAATTCGAAAGATCTGATGATTTCTTCAATACCAATAAATTATTGTGTTCTGAGGGATAAGAATAAGTAGCTTTTGTTTTTCTTTCCTTTAACAACCACAAAGAATATTTGTAATTTGCAAATATTTTTCATCAAATTGAATGGATATAATCAAAATTTAAAGTGATCATTGTTCTATAAATTGACTGTTAAGATTCAATAATATTCTCTATTTCTCCGATTCTCTTTATAGAAACGTGTTACAAGAATATTAATGGAATGTTTCTATAGTCTAATACAAGAATTGTTATTCGTTGTTTAATAATTTATTTATTTTTTTTTTTAAATTACTTTAATTTTGTTCCCTTGTTTTTACAATTTGATTATTATTAGTTAGTTACACGTATATTATGATGTAGTTTTATTTGGTATTTAACAAATTTGCAGTATATTTTAATTTCTTTTTTTTCTTCTTAACTTCTAGTTGGAGTCTTCATGTGAACGCGGAAGACATTATAAATCAACGTGTCGATTTGATTAATATTTAAATGATACAAGTAAGTATTAACATTTTGTTTTTAAATTTTAATTTCATTTAAATTGTTGTGAGTGGGATGAGAGAGGGAAAAAAAATTAAAATGCAATGAAATAAAATTGTTCATCGATAGCAAACGTTTCCCTCAATGGTTTTATCCCCCCCGAATGTAATTAACCAATGCGTAATTAAAGTGTTTAAGAAATTGTTTATTATTACTCAAATGATTTTATATTGAAAATATTTTCTTATTTTATTTGTTGAAATTCTTTTAATGGAATTACGTGGTGTCTCCGTTTATTATTAAATAAAATGTACGCCAAGTTGAAATTATTTAATTTTTTTTTGTTTGTTTCGCTGTCAGTAGTACACGTTCGATGGTAGTATTTTATTTTAACCGTAAAGATATTTATACGAAATGCAAAATTTTTTGGTCATAGATTTACCTTGATGTAAGACGGTGGATATAGCCGGAACTGGTGGTAAAAGAAACGGAAATTGTACACAATGTTTTTATCTGTTTAAAATTTACAAGTAACTGGAATTTTTAATTGTCATGTAACGTATAGTAATTGACCAAAAGTAGTTATTTTGCGGATAGAAGATGTCACGGTATTTATTAATTTTATTTTCTTTTATTCATTTGTTGTTGGTTTCATTTGAATTCGGTAAATTTCGTTACTTAAATAAAGTTAAACGTTTTATGTGGGATGATTAATATTGATCGGACGATGTTAAAGGTATTTTATTTGATATTTGTTGATAATGAATCGATTTTTAATATCTTGAAATTTATGGTAGTGCATTGAACACTTGGTGTAGTTAAAGCGATGATACGTTTCCGCATAATTTTTATTTTGCAATAAACATAATTCGATATTTGGCCTATATTTGTCAAAGAATTTTGATATTTTTCCTTATAAGCGAATAAGTGATACCATTGAAGTTTGATAGAGTCCAAATGTAATTGTAATTAGTCATCTGTTTTGGAGACAATTGTTGAACAGTGAACATTCAACTGATGATCTTATGACACACTTGAAACGGAAGAGTTCTGCATTCATTATTATCGAATTCAATTTAATTATGAATGTATCGCATAAAAATGTTGTAACTGGAAACGGTTAAATATCGTATTATTAGTTTCTTTGTTACCAAAACCAATATTTTGCTGTTTGAGTTGTGGGGGCGATGTTCTGAATTCTAAATAAATTGACTGATTCTTTCGGTATGACCATGAAAGTGTCGCATGATTCTAAAATGCATTCATTTTTTTTTTGTTTATTGTTTCCATTTCTGTGTGTTGGGGGGAATTTTTACAGACGGCATATATTAAAAAAAAAAATTAAATAGTATCGACGAAAAACAACGTAATTTACACAGTGCATTCTAATTGAATAGAAATACACAATGGAATAGTGCAATTTTGTTGTAATCATCTGTGAAAATAAAAACGGACATTACCGAAGTTCGGGATCATTGATGTATAAATAAAAAGTCAACTAAGTGTGTGATATGTTACAGTAACATGATTGTTTTGTAATTGATGGAATCGATAGAGTCCAATCAATGTTCCACACTTCAATATCATTTTCTAATAATTATGATTAAATGAACTGATAATAATGGAGTCAATGTCATCGGGCTCTTAGCATCCAATTAAACATGAATTTTCTAAATAATTTGATTCATTCAAATGATATTTGAAAATGGAATTTTTAGTTCAAAGTGTTATTATTTCGTAACATATTTTAATGTTTCATAGAAGGAAACAAACATATATTCTTGATATAAATGCATTTCCCTTGCATTATACAATGTAAAAAAATAAAAAAATAAATTGATTAGAGATAGAAAGACCTTGTAAGATATAAAATTCTGGTTGGTTGCAAATTAAAAATGAGTGCAAAATATTATGTTTGACTTAAATTTTGTTGTTGGTGGCCTGGCTATTAATTTCTAATCTAATTTCCCCCCAAGTGCATACAAAGGATTGATAGTCGTCCACTTGATGGCGAGACCCACGACACACTCATCTATTTTATCAGACTGTAAAAAATAAAAAATTAAACATTACTGTTGTTGGCATAAAAATTTTTAAATTGCACGAACACCATTGACGTTAGAAAATACAGAATTTCATTGAATGCATTCCTTTGCACTTCTTATCTCTTTGGTTAGAAATTAGTAACAATATATGTATGTTATAAATCAATTTTATGTTTATCAAATGGAAATTATTAGAACTTATTTAACAACATTCAGAATGTAGTAACATCACTTTTTTAATGAGCAAATGGTATTTGCAATCAAAATGATTGTAATCATTTTGCGAAAGGAGAAAGATCAAAGTTTATATGAGATTATGATAGACAATAAATAAGATTCTTTGTAAATGATTTATTCCGTTTTATATTTTCATATGATTTACTTGGAAAATAGTGAATACGACATTTATTGAATTAGTGATTAGATGATGGTGATACCATTGGATCAGTTTGTATTAATTCACTTATTATTTATTTGTATATTACGTTGATTTTTAAAGTTGCAGTGGAATAACAACTTTTAGTTTTTATTTTCATGAAACGCGTACAGAATTATTAATAAACAGAGTAAACTTATTGTTTTATGTAATTTTTTTCTTTCCATTTTCTTATAAAAATAGAAGTCATCAAATTGTGTAAAGAGCACGAAATGAATTCAGTTTAAATTTTACTTTGTTTCCTAATAAATTGGATCAATTACTTGATGAAACATTTTATGGATGCGATATTGTTAATCGGTAATTTTTTTCAAATTCGGAACGAAATGAAAATGTTCTTTTATTAATTCCAATGGAAATGCATTTGGGAAATTTTTGCATCTTTTGCAATGATTTTGCTATCAGTTCGTTTTGCGATTTTATACTCACAATTTTTTAATGTAAGAAAATTAACAGAATGTATTGAAATAGTTCGTAGTGTTGTAATGGTATCAAATTGTCTATGTAAAACACTTGTAATTTTTGCTTAGAGAATAGAAAAACTTGAAGCGCATACTGCCATAGAGTGCAAAATTAAATTGCGGTTAAATTGGTTTTCCTTGATGATTGATACTTAATTACGTTATTTATGTGGAATGCATGTGTGTAAGCTGTTCTTACTGGCATTTCAGCACTCCACCCCAATTGGATTTTTTATGAGTGCTAATAATCGTCGGTACCATTAAGACATGGCGCATTTAAGTATTGACAATGTTGCATTTTGTTGAAGGTTCTAAACACCGCTGTTCGTAATTTGAATTGAATAGAATTGAATTATTAATGTATATTTCTATTTAATTCTCAATGTATTTGGTTGCAACTATAGTGAGTAATTCCAATTCAAGAAACTTTAGAACACTTGAAACGGATTTTTTTTTATTCGAATGGAACTTAAAATATCGTGTTATTAATGATTCTCATTTGGGTGGTTAGTTACAGTGCCATTTAACTTCTGTATTTGCAAAATGCAATTTTTTGTTTTTTTAAGTTTTGATTATTTCCATTGAATTTGAGTCAAGAATTAAAAATTGTGTGTATTACAACCACAATCGTCAATTGTTGGATGTGAGAATTTTATAATAAAAATTCTTAAGTCTCTTAACTAATGAAGGGCGGATTATTATAGAAGTCATCTGGTCATCTTTCAATTTAATGATTTATGTGACATTAGATAATTAAATCTTTTATTGTTTTCCCATAAATCGTGAATGGTATCGCCATTTACAAAAGTTAGCAAAACCGAAATTATGTAGAAAACAGTTGAAACGTCATAAATGGTCATTTAAAATTGTATTCCAAATGTCTAAACAGTTTAATCATTGGTGGTTGATTTTAGTTGCTTTTGTCTCCGTTCATTTAAAAATGATTTGTATTTGTTTTTGTTTCATTTTGTTGAAAACATTTTATGTGAATTTTTAATTGAATTACCTGACCAATGGCATTAAGAATTAATAGTTAGCGTCTAATCACTCTAATCTCAATTGTGTTGTAGAATGGAAAATAACCACCCATCTACAGCACCCAAGAGTATACGTGTAATCTTTGTAATTCGTCTTACACATTTTTGCATTATAGAAATTCTAGTTCTAGTCTCGTAACAAACATTATGATGATGATAATTGCACAAATACACAGATATACAGATTGAATTGAACAACACCCGTAACTTAAATCCATTCCAAGGTAACAAAAAAAAATGAGTTCGGATCAACTCTTTTAATTTTTTTACTTATTGAATTGATACAATTCTATTGAATTTGATGATGTTTTTACCTCTGTTAACTAATTTATATGATTATTTCTTAACAGATTTTCCATAAAAAGTTAATTTTTCATGTACCGAGAACAATTTGATGAATTACATATATGTTACATGTTCTATATGTTTTTTTGTTCCCTTGGTGTTATTATTCTTTATGCACTTTTTACATGTTTATACCAAAAAGAGTAAATGATATTAGTGTTGAACTACAATTATATTAATGGTCATTAATAATTGTAATGAAGGCAAAAATACACGTCATGTTATACAATCACTGAAGTTATGATGATATTGATTTGTATATGATTGTCTGTAAATTGAAAATATTAATAACCAAATAAAAGTAATGTAGAAATGAACTGTACGCCTCAAGGGTGTTAAATATGAATCAGTTGTTGGGAATTTCACTGTTGGCTAAAACAGAAGTCTCCAAAAATTTGTGGTTAATGAAATCATTTAAATCACGTGTTTTCTTAAATAAAACAGAACTTTAATGATTCGGCTATTTTTTATTAAAATTTTAATTATAAATCAGAATTAAATGCGATTAAGTACTCTATTTTGGGACGTGTTCAGTAAGCATCACCTGTCCTAACAGCTGGCTGCAAATGCTGTGGCCAGGAGTAGTAGTGATGCCAAAGCAATAGGTCATCATTATCAACAGTTCCAATATTTTAATGCCATTGAATGAAAATGAGTTCACAAAAAAATAAAATAAAAAAGTGTGTGCTTCATGTGTTGCAATAAAAAAAAAGCCCTGCGTATGATTATGAATTCACACCTTTGCATTCAATATTAAGCACCTGATATTTAACAGAAGTAAAAGATATTCAAGTACTTTGATCATTCAATATACAGTCCTAAAACAATTGGAAATTAAACGAACCTTTAAAATGAGTGTTTTTACTTTTATTATAGTTCCTAGCCAGAGAGAAAGAGAATACCAAATGTGACTTGAAAACAATAAAAATGTCAATTAAATATAAAAATCCAATGAAACAAAAAGGTACATTGGATAACTACCATTGAAAATACATTAAAATCCATTGTGATGATCAAACTAAAATTGAAACAACACACAGAATAACAGACAGAAATATTGAATTTTAGGGATAATCTCCTCATAGTCAACGGAGAAGAGATCTGTACACTTTAAATCATATTTCATAATAATTCTGTGTGCTCTATACTTTTTAATTTTATTATTTGCACTTGTACTATATTATCCATCGTTAAGATTTACATAACGTGAATATGCAATGCTCTATCTCTCGTGTGATTTGCAAATAAAAATATAAAATTATAAAACAAATTGCTTTGGATCCATCCAAAAGTTGCATATGCGAAATTGTAGTTTTTAATAGTTCAACCGCCATCAAATGATTTGGTGGGCCTATTGTGCACTTTATTACTATCTTGTTGCGAACGAAGGTGATATTATATAAAGACATACGACTAAATTTATGTCAGTGGAACACAAAAGATAGATTAGATAATGGTTTGAAGCTAAAATTAAAATTAATAATATTAAATGCAACAATATAGGATAGGGAGATGCAACTGTAGTGTGGATCTTTTATTAGTTTTTTCTCTTGGTCATCTAGTTATATTGGAATATTATTCACAAGACAATGAATATCATAACCGAGAGTTCATAGATTAAAAATGATGAGTTTAAAAGTCTTAGACATAAATTAGTAACAGCAATAGAATTATGATGAGACTATAAATTGTGAATAATTAGATTTTTTTTTTGTTTTAAATGTGCGATATAATAATACCTGTAAGGTGATGCACTATGCAAATTAAATGCAACAATGTCAATTAATTCATAGTATGTTATGTATATGAAATGCAATTAATTTTGATATCGACCCTCAAGTGTAACCATCATCACCATATCGTCAATGTATATGTTATTATTCTGATTAATGTCCATCACGTTTGAGACTCTTTCATCTCGTTGCGATTTACAATAGTAACATATGCGAATTGTCGCGACAACATCTCTAAAGTGTGGCCAGAACACAAAACTTATCGATGTATGGCGATTTGAAATTAGACAAACTGTAAGAAAGAATGAGACAGAGAGAAATATTTAGATGCATTCAAATGTTTGTAGTTTTAAAATTAGCCTTCTGATACTTTGAGTCCGCGAATGCACATACCGTCAAGGTTAAATCTATATAGCGTGTACAATTAATTTTATATAATTTTCATGTGGTTTAGTAGCGTTTTTTATTTAATTTTTATTATGCATTGCATTACATCTATATCTTTCCCGTTTTGTTGCATTCAAAGTGTTGATGTGTATATGGTGGACTACAACAGTGATGTGTGCCAGATAGAAAATCATTAGGAATATAACCAAACTCATCATCATATAAGATGATACTGCGTTATAACGTTTTTTTGTTTTTTTATTTCAAATAGTTTATTTGAATTATCTTTAGGAGATGTTATGGCAACTTGATAATAGTGGTATGAGGGTGGATGACGTTATAGGTGTGTGTCATTCTACTACTGTGCCACACAATGATTTGTATCATTTTATTTGATAATTAAATGTACTTATAATATCAACATTTTTATAAGAAGAATATCAATTGTGATGTTTAATTCTATTGAGTCATAGAAAATATTCTAAGCTTCAATGTCACCCGTAATGTTCTCATTTGGTTCACTGGACATTCGATGTGTGTTTGTTAAATTATGAGAATAGATTTTTCCAGTTTTTCCATGACGATTGACGTTGCTTGAAATACACACACAAGTTCTCGTTAATTTTATGCAAATGTATCTAATGATTCTATCCGTTTGGTAAGAAATCAAACGGGAACAAACGTGATGGTGTGAGAGAAAAGCAAAAACAAAAAATGATCTTCGGGTTGAACATCTTATTGTTATGTGATTGCAATTGATTTGTTGTGTACTAGAATCATTATCTTGTTGGCCATGCGCTTTTGCACTAATCTCTAAACTCTCTAGTAAACCAGTATGTAAAGTACACTAAAAGCTTAATATTTTTTGCTTGCTTTTTATGTCAAATCATATGCGGCGACAATTTAATGTGTTATTATGTGAATACGCGTAATGAATTTGTTATTTTTTTTTATATTGAATTCTGTATATTCTTATATTTAAAAGAGGTCGAGGCTACAACACAGTAGACAAAAATGGATGAAGCACATCATCGGAATAAATGTTTAGCATGGTTGATTGTTACACTGTATCGTGTACTTTTAGACGGTTGTTACAACTCTAGTAGTCAGAGAGTTGGAAGAAGTCAACAACAACAGTAAATAATATACGAAGTTACAGACAGAGTTGAATTAAATAGACGGAATATTATGTTTTTGGTTTTATCGTATCCGAGTACTACATACATAGTAATAAAAATCCGATTAAATGGTTAATCATGGTAAATAAATTGTCCACAACATGTATTCATGTTCTTTTGCATTATTTAAGAAGCACATTACCAATTCGATGAAGACCAAAAACATTCAATTTATTTTTATTCAATATCTGACATATTATGGCTCAACTGTATTTAAATAATTTGAATAATTCAGTATATTGGTTCAGAGAGATCACGTGTCTTCGTTGACGGTTGTGCAACAGTGAAAAATAAAAGACAATAACAAACAATTTGAAACAAAAACAAGAAGAAACTGAGAGTCTTATTGAAACTGTATAAGACAATTCAATTTGTTGTTTTTAATTTGGTATTTTGTTAGAAATAACCACCCTCTCCACCAATTGGATTACCTCACACGTTTCTTTGTTATGTGTTTCAGTTTAGTTTAGTTTTTTTTTTTATATTTTCCACTGTGATTGGAATGTCAAATAGATGAGTCGTTATTGAATTGAATTAATTATTCGTCATCGATGAATCGCAAAACCTAAATTTGTACTAAAGTATTGGAGACAATCAAGGGTCTTGTACCTTGACCAATCTTTCTTCGGAAACTACAAATGGAATAAACAAAATCGTTTTAATATTTTGCGGTAAAACACAAAATGATAATATTCAAATGTAATTTATCGTATCTTGATAATAAAATAACAAATAATTCGTCCAAAAACAAATAAATCGAATTGAATCATTTGACTGACCATTGAAGGTTAATATCGTTAGTAATTAATGTAACACCAAATCCTTGTGTTTTAATGATCCGACAGTAGTGGATTACATAAATGTAGTGTCATCGTTGATATAAAATTACTAATAAAATCTAAATAAAAGAATGACAATTAAATGCGTTTTCAATGGTAAATCAAACATTTGAAATGTATCGATTCTCTTAAATGTTTTATTTTTTGTTTAAATTATCACTCATTGTTTTGGGGTGATAAAATACTAAGTACCCTTGAGCACCTGTAAATTTAAACTTACTTATACGTTAAATGTTCGCTTTACTCTGTACAAAAGTTATATGATTTATGAAACTGTGAAAATAGGTGGTGTACATTTATAAAATCTATGGAGCTAATTTTTTTTTTTTATTTTTCCATAGTGCATTCGCCATATACTTAGAGTACAACAATAAATGTATTCAAAGTAACAAAAATAAAAACACAAAAAATTGGGTTACACCACATTTTCTCTCTCATTGATACTCTCCACTTCAGCAAAAGTGGTGAATTAAACAGAAAAAAAAACAAAACTCACACACTATAACAACAAGAGAATAATATTTTAAGTTGAAAAGCAAATAAGCAAACAAAACTATAATTAACACATTAAAATAAAATGGCAATGGTATATTTATGGATTGAGTGCACCAGTTTCAATTACTTTACATGAATAAACTGCACTGTTAAACGGAAAAAAAATAACAAGAATTCGTCAATAATTCTTATCAGTTAAGTTATGGGTTTTTGAGTAGTTTTTTTTTTGTAATTCTATGTCACTGTATGATGTGGTATGTCGATTGGAAACGACAATAAAAAATGGGTAGAACATACCACCACCCAAATGATAAGTGTAGGGTGTTTCCATGTTAGAAATCAATGATTGCACTTAATCGTCTGTGTTGCAAAAAATGAATGCATATGACGATGTAATTGACGTCTACAATGTTGATGAAGCGTTACTTTTTCAAAAGAAATCAGTTAATTTGATACCATCAAATGATATCCGAATCTAATATGGAATATTAACAATATGGCACACATTCATTTAATACATATACAAGTGTTGATTTTTGAGAAAAATATTACGACAATCCCTTTGATTGAATGACAATTGACAATATTGCATTTTGTACAGTTCCAGTCTTCAGATAGATTTATAATAAAGTGTTCCCAATAACATTAAACATATTATTTTTATGCTTTAATAGCTAATAGACGGTGCACATCATATCATATCATACAGTTTCCATATTGAATAGTAGTGAGAGAGAAACAACAAAAAATAACATAAAAATAATAAAAACGGCTAACTACTAAACAATCTGGGTCAAGGTATTTATGACTATCAGCACATCGGATAGAACTTCCAAAACAAAATGACTTACAGACGCCTCCAATTCCTCGCTGTGTACCAAATCAAATGTGCTCCTCTTAAATGATTAGACGTTTTTCTGCATACAGTTGCAAATCAAACGATTAATTTGATGGTATGCAAAATGGTATTTTATTTTTCTGTTAAAAGATGTAACTATATGTTTAACTGTTCCACTTTACAAATACCAGAAAATAACAACCTAAACATATAACAGAAAATCTCAGTTCATGCAAATAGTGAAACAAAAAATAAACGAAGAAACCTTATTTTCAATTGACCATTCATGGACTTAACGATAACGATGAATTTCAATTCGATTCTTTTGAGTACTTACGTTTTCAGTACTTTTCATTCTCTGTCTCGGTCACTAAGTCAATTGTGAATATATGAAGAGCGGAAACAATCAGAAAACCAGCAATATAATAAAAGAATTAAAATTGAATTATAGTTTTCTTAGTGCACTACTCAAATGGGGGAGAGGAAGGTTACAATACTTATGAAACAACTCAAAAGAAATAAAACACGAAAAATTCACTTGAAAATTATTTATTTTGTTGTTCTCTTATCAGTATTGTAAAGAATTAAAATGTACAATCGTTTATTACGTTGCAATTCTTATTGACATTTTATTTTGGTTTTTCTTGATTGTAAAATGTTTTCTACTTTTCTCTCCATTTTGATTTTCCGTGTACACAGAAGGTTTTTCGTATAAGAAACCCTAACCGGCTCACAGTTATCAAGAAGTTGCAATACAAATACGGTCGTGGTTTCGCTGGTAGGTCACGATTTATATAAGAATCAGTTTTTTATACAGAATTAATTAGTAATGGTAATTTGTTCTGATTGAAAAATTTCTGATCATAAATTTTGTGTACAGTAAATAAAGGGTGTAGAACTTACCAGTGATTTCTGAAGTATGCTGAGTGCATCCATATATGTATAGTTCTTTCTTTCGGATTTTGTGACTCATATATTGATTGTTATGAGTTAAAGTATTAACGTATATAATGTAAAAGGAATATAGTGATAAGAGTCGTATCAATTAGTGTAAATAGTTGAGAAATGTTAATTAAATTAAAATTTAAATATTGAAGAGAAATAAGATTTGAATTGGGAGAATGGTGAGCTATACTATATCAAATGCAAAATATTATACCATTGAGAATTAGATCAATTTCAATCGGTCATGGTGATCACCCAATGCACATATGATTGATCGGTTCATAATGGCTAACATTTTACTTTGTTTTTTATGAAATTAAAAAAAAACTCAAATGGAGTTCTAACAGTTGCACAGTTTTCGTTATAGTTCTCTATTTGATCTTGCCAATTTATGGTTCCAATGAGACCATACAATACAAATAAAAAATGTTTTATACGTGGAATCATCAAATAGCGCGTGCAAAACTGCATTTACATAATTAATCAAATCAACATCGAGGGGGCATTAAGAGAGCATAGAAAATGATATTGATCGATTGCATTTAGTGCTACAATGTTACGATTATTTATTGTTGTTGTCGCCGTATAAAGTCCATTGAGAATTATTAATATCTGTATGTGTAAGACACTGTGTATTTTAAGCAACGAAAAAGTGCAATTATGGTTAATTGGAGTCAATGCGAAATAACATAAAATTCATAATGGAAATACCATAAATGGTAATTTTAAATTAGAAGATGTATTTGGATTTGTTGCCCAGCCAATATGTATAATTGAAGAGGGGGGAGAGTCTGTTGGAATAAATGACACACGACTATTGAGATAGATAAGTTTAGCACACAAAATGTTAATAAATGTAACGAATGCAATTGTTAAAGGAATTAGATCATAATTCAAGATCACTAGAAGATATGACCAAGACCTCAATTGTAATACGGTTGTTATTCTCTCACCGTAAACATATTCTCTCATACAATGTGGTCGTCGGTTCTTTATCCAGTCTGATTTCATCATTGCTAAATAATCGATCAATAAATTCTATATACTTCAAACGTCGACTCTGTGTCATTCAAACATTTCTTTTTTGTAATGTGATGTCTTCACCAAACCCGGTAAGTTACCGTGGCTGTTTCTTACACGGGGCGTTTATTGATTTATTCATTAGATCGATCTAGTTTGCCTTCAATTTTTGTTGTCTTTCGTATGATTTCAACGCTCGGCTAATATGTATGGCTCCTGTTTTTTGAAAATATAGAACATTGGTTATGCAACTCCACTACATTTGGTTTCCCATATTTATAACAATTTTATGATTCTTAAATATTTCTCGTTTTCTGTATCTTTAATATTAATTATGGATATCCAGTTTGTTCCGGTAAATTACGTCAGTAAGTGCATTTTGATTTTCTTGTGAAACACAATCGGTTAGAATTTTCCTTACCGTGTGGAACAAAATTAAGAAATAAAAAAAAACGAAAATAAATAATCAACGTGGTACTCGTTTAATGGCTATCAGTTTATCAACAACTGTGAAACCGATTCTTTGCGTGCATTTCAGATTGGATGGTTTGGCTGGAATAAACACATGCAATCCGTTGCTCCAATTTTCCTTTGAAAATAATAAAAAAAGTATATGAGTTGATTAATCCACCATTTACTGATAATATAGAGTTCATGATACGAGTTGATGGACGTTATATTTTGTTTTTGTATTCTCCCATTGTATATTTTTAACTTTGAAAATGAACTGGATGGTTATAAACTCAATTGGCTATAATAGAAAGGAGAAATATTGAACGGCGCCGATTTTCCTGCTGTTTAATAGCGGCGCAACAAATTCAGTTCTTCGTTCATTTCTTCTGCAACACTTTTGAATAATATCATTGTGTATTCTGGTATGTGTAACGCATTTACTATTCGATATGGAGAGACTAACAGTTCCATACTTTGGTATCATATTTCTAATGTACCGATTGGCAATGGTTGACGAAACGACGACAAAGAACCATCTATCGACACGTTGGAACTTCTAATAATTTCTATGTTTTGCCAGGGGAAAATCCCATTGGTAATGATGATGGAATGGAAAACTCAACGTGAAACAGAGTCGACTCTGAAATGCAATGTTACTTGGTTTTTCACTGATAAATTTTTACCTTCTGTGTTACGTGTTTTTTTTTTATTTCTGTTAATTCTGTTGTATTTTCCTATTCCCATAAGCGGATTTTGTTATGAAGCGTTCTCATTTTCTCAGTTTTGAGTTTTTCATAAAATTGTTGTTTTCTTCTCGGAATAGTGGAAAACACGAATTGGGCCATACGGTTCAGTACACATTCGTATCAACGAAATAAACAGGAAACAATTGGCAATCTTTTGAGTCTGATGGTGGTTCTTTTTGTTTTATTTTATATTGAGTGGACTACTCTTTTAAGTTGAGCCTCTTGATATAACTTATTTGGTTCAGTGTACAATTGAAAAATTAATTTATGAGAAACTTTCGATTATTTATTTCGGTTTTGTGAGCGCCTTTATTATTTTTAATCGATGTGTAATAGTGAAAAGCTTTCATTTGATTTAAATTGAAAAGAGATTAAGAATTTTCGGTGTATTTTTGTATTTTTGCTGTGAACCATACGGTAGTGAAGTTGAAAATTTTTCTGAATTTGCACCTGTAGAGAAGAGAGAAAACAGAAAATATGGTTGGTTTCCCAATAAATTGTGAGTGTGTGTATTGGCATAATGAGTGAATTTCAGTGAAACTGTTTATGGTAGATTAAATGTGTTACGGTTTCAATATTAAAATATACGGTATGAGTGTTTCATCAACATCATCATCTGTGAATGTGAAAATATACAAAGAGCAGCCAGAAATAATAGCGAAAGAAAAGAATCGATGTTTAACAAATATTTGGGATTACATCTAAAATGGTATTGATGATCTAACACTCTCTGGTTCATGTTTAACGGCAAAAGGAATAACAAAAAACAGTTGAAACGATAAATTTATTGTTTCTCATTTGAAGGAGAGGAAAATTCGTAGAAAATTTTCACACGATTGAATTTTCCTGATTCGGTAAAATCCGTAACAAATACAGTTCTCTTTTAGTGTTAGATGTTTGCAGATGGTCGATGGAAGAATCTATGTAACTTCGTTAAATCTATTGTTTTTTTTTCTCTTATTTGTGATTGCAAAAAGATGGTTTCCACATTGCAAAAAGACTGTTAAAAGAGGGGAAACATGAAAATTATAAATTAAGAATTTAATGAATCGTCCAGGAATAAACAAATTAAAACGATTTTTTAATAAATAAATTTAATATAAGTCCTTTATAGCAACCAATTCAATTATATGTGAAGCCGCATGGTAGTGTTTATGAAATGATATAAAGAAAATTGAATTGATACTAAATAGATATCTTTCATAACTTCAATTATTATGTGGTAATTGCTAGAATAAAAGTGTGTGTGTATGTGATAAAAGAAAATTATTTTGTTTTTCACATTTTCATCGTTAAAGACGTTTAACTTCTTCATTTTCGTAACAATAAAATCAATTATATTTATGTTTAATCGTTTTAACATTTTATATGTGTGACACGGTAGATTGGTAATCGATATATTGTTATTTATGACTATAATGAACACATTATAACTAAGAGGTTTATATACAAATTGCAACGTTAAATATTCAATTACATTTTCGATGATAATAATATTATATTTAATGATTTTATCGATGTGAATAATATTTTTGCTGTGTCTTGGGCATTTTGATAACGAGAAGGGATAGAAAAAAGAAAACATTTTTTTTTGTTAAAGGAAAATTACTGGAATTATTACAGTTGAAGTGAGAAGGAAAAGTGATAAAATCAATTTTATTTTTATTTTCTGATTTATATACATAAGTGATATTGGAAATTGTATTACAATTGAATAACAAGTAAAATAAGACAAAGGATTATTTCATAACACTCGATTTGATTCAATCTGGATAATTGAATTGTAGTAACTGATTGTCAAAATGGTAGGTGAAAATCATTACAATTCATTACAATCATACAATTATTCCTTATGAAGAAATTAATTTAATTTTACTATAATTTATTATTTTACGTTTTCGTTTAGTTTCATTCAAAAATCATAAGATAATTAAGCGCACCAGATAAACATTAGTAGCTTGGGCTACGAAATATAAAATTATTGTTGATCCACAAGCACATAGAGTATTTCATTTATCCTTGGATTTCTGAACGAAGAATACACTAAAAATATAATTTAGTAGGACACAAATAAAATAATTAGAAGTAAAAGAAAACTCCATTGTTGGATTTAGTTGATGACACAGAAATGTTGTGTCGTTGAGTGGTTTTTGGATTCCCTTTGAGTTTTAATATGAATTCATACAATAAATATTGGGGGTGGGTATGAAACCACCCAACCGAACGCAAGAAATTCAATGAAGAATATCAAAGAAAATTACAAGGAAAAGGAACGAAGCAAAATAGAAAAAGAAAATGAAATAAACTGGAACATATCAACTATCGCGCTGTAGATCAATTGAAGGCTGACGTAAAGAAGCACAGTATCGTTTAGCGGCGACAATAACGATGATTTTCCATTGCCCTGATAAATGCAGAAGGGAAAAATAACTTGACTATCTATTGGTTATTACTTTTGGTGTGTGGTGTACACGATGAGTTTTCTATGTGGAGGCCACTACTACACCACATCTCATATCAGTTGGAAAAATCGACTTGAAGTGGTTTCCACGTTATTATTAATACATAAAAGATTGTAGCCGATGATTTTCTTTTTTTTCCATTTGAATTTTCCACTCTTGTGGTCGCTTTTCTTAGTTTCGAATCGTAACGGAAAACTACCATTAAACTATAGAATAATATAGTTCGATCTAAATTGAAGCTTACAATAAAGAAATATTGTATTTCTTTTTCATGTTTTCCTTGTCTCTTTTTTTCCATTGTTTTCTTTAACACATCATAATAGTTTCACACAGTTACCAGTTTTCCTTAACGAACTTGTACATGATGGATTTTGAGTTTATTGTACTACTGTTAAGGGTAAACCAAATATTTATATGAAGTCCATCGACCAAAAAAATAAAATAGAAAACTTATTTGGTGGTAAAAATTCCATTCCTTCATTTGAATTGAAGGCGATTTTTATGGAAAAGTCAAAGAGCTGTTATATTCCACTCCGAATGGCATAACAATAATCGATTTTTCTTGTATATCTCTCGACCAACAATAGTGCTTATTATAATCTTGGGTTATGGTTTCCGAACACATTAAACGGTTGAATGGTTTATATAATATCTCTTTAACCGATAGAAACGACGTGGTAATATTAACCATATTATTTGTTGTTGTTGTTATTTTCCCTATGAATAAACGATAATGTACAAATAGAAAAGAGAATGTACACCATTCTTTAGTTGCATTAAAAATAATGAAATAAAAATAATATGGTGCTTTTGTTGTGGCTAAATTATTAAGAGAATAACAACAACAGAATATCAAAATAATATCTATCCAAGTCAATACAGTTATTAGTTATAGGGCAGTTGGATACTCTGCTGGTTGCTTATAATTTATTTTTTATTTTTCGTTCCCAATATGTATATAATTTACCATGTGGAGACACTGCAAGGTGCCTATCTAATGATTATTTATAACAATTTATGTATGCGTGTAATCATGGGAAGGTTCAATATGGTATGGATGTTCTATGAACCAAATTATCATGTCTTTTGCAAACAGCAAAATCAATGAGGTGATATCCATATCATCCCATAGAAGGGTGGCGTAATTATCAATATACGATGGTTGAGGGAAAAGTATCTGAATCTGTGCCGTATTAAAATACATTGAGAATTTAGGACAAAATTGTTGTCATGAATGGTGGTTTAAGTATCTGGGAAGAGATCGTTGTTGACCTTCTTTTACACTCCCTGGTTTATTCTCATAATATGCATTGCAATGAATTTTAATTGTTCAATTCATTAAACTCCATGTTTTTTTTTGTTTTAATTTAAATGGGGTTGGTTTTTCATATGAATTTTCAATAAATAATTATGAGTTATGTGCACCGTGGATTTAGTAGTGGCAAACAGTTATCTTTTAAATGATTGTGCATACACATGTGTGCGCTTACTATTTACCAAGATATCCTTTTTTTCTATTGTCTCTATATCCCAATTGATAAAATTAAATTTAAAAAAAAAATAAAGGTGTAATTAATATTGGTAATTATATTGGAAAAGTGTTTCAATATGAACTTAAAACACTTGGTGGTTGATATGCCACATTGGATTATAATAATCTTATCGCATAAAGAAACAAACTTAAATTTTCAATCGTTTTAGCATTGGAACTGAATGTTATAATCATTTCCGTATCTCTTGACTACCTTGATGTTTTTGTTTTGATTTGTTTTTTTTTTTTAATTTTTTTTTTGATAGTTAAGACGTTTTAAAATTACACATTTCGTATTATTTTGATGGTTCACAGATATAATTTTTGCACAATTTGAAAATGTATATCTCAACTTTGCCATCACCGTTTACATGTGAAATGTGTCTTGATTTTGCTTTGATCATAGTTTGCTATCCTTCTGCAAATTTGGTCAAAATTTTTGAACGGTGTGCCGAATATTACGACAAATCAAATCAGAATACAGCAAACGTTCAAATGTTTTTCAATAATTTGTTTTCTGCTCTTTTACCGGATTTTATTTTATTCCAATTGTAAGTTGAATCTCTGAACATCAATAACCAGATCAAATAAAATTTAATTTATAAAAATTCTCATTCAATATTTGGTGGTGAAACATTGAAGACCAATTATTACAATTATCTTATAATTATTTTAATTATTCTATAATCAGAAAATATTGTGAATTCTGTTAAAAACTGAAGAAGTTTATTACAATTTGGAATCAAATCTGTTTTTGTGCCAATTCATAATATTTTGAGGTTATATAAATCATCAATTTTCTCGTTTTTATTTTTTTCACAATATTGTTATCTCTTGTAATATAATTAATCAATAATTCATTTAATATGATGTCATTCTAATCAGTTCTCTTTGTTTTTATTTACAGGATACTAATAGAATTGGTAACGGTATAGAGAGTGCTGCGCATTTAAGGATAACGACCAGTTCTATAAAATGGATGCACCATCAATGGTTCAACGAACTGGTGATACATTAATTGTTCGCAGTGTCGTAAGCGGTGATCAAATTTATTTGAATGAATCAAATCAATCAACTGGAACTGGTACAGGCGGTACACAAACAACCACATCAATTCCAAACGCATCATCAACATCAACATCAGCAACGGGAACATTATGCGGACGTCAACAACAATTTCAACAGCAACAGCAACAGCATCAGCTTCATCAGCAAACACTAAATGATTTTGAGGTGCTTCAAAACGGTTGTTTAAATTTAAAACATTCAACCGATAAGTATAATACATTGGCATATGACAATAATTGTAATGAATTGAATGATGCCGACGATGATAGTGCTGAGGACAATGATAATGGTGCAACTGGTATTGATGATGCATTGCCTCAATGTAAAATAAAACGTAATTATTCATGTAATAATTGTACATATTTTACGCAAAATCCAAGACATTTTTTAATGCATTTGCGTGATATACATGGTGAAAAGATTGTTATTAACGAATGTAAACATTGTTTGTATGCATCAAGGCATTATCAAAAATTAGTGCGCCATATGAAAATGGTGCACGGATCAACTGAAGGTTTAGAGGAACAGGCGCAATCAAGAAAACGTGCTACACAATTGGCACGTGAATTAAGAAAACGGAAGGCAACCAGTGATGAACAACATCAACAACAGCCACAACAAACGGTGCAAATGTTGCAAACGAATCAACAAAATATGATTGGATCACAATTGTCACGTAAACTTCATGAATATCCATCTCAATTGAATCCCGGTGTTGGATCATCCCCATCATCATCATCATCGTTATTGTTGGCTGGGGGTACACTGCTACCGGTCAATAATAATCCAAATAGTGGTGATAGTCCAATTCCCGGTGATGGTGCTGGTAGCAGTAGCAGCAGTACGGGTAGTGTCAGTGGCGGTGGCCTACTTGGCATCGCCAGTTTACATCCGTCGTCACCATTGAATAGTCCTGGGACTGGTGGTAATATGACTGGACTAGGCAGTGGCGGTAACAAATTATTAAAGTGCACCTTATGCGATTACACCGCATTATATCGTCAACAATTGTTGGACCATGAACGCGAGGAACATATTAAAACGAAATTCTTTCGTTGTGAAAAGTGTAGTTATGTGACACATATAAAGGCTCGATTCAGTAAACATGTTAAATATCATTCAATGCCAATGATAAAATGTGTTAAATGTGATTTTCGTACACCATATAAATGGAATTTGGATCGTCATATGAAGAATCATGGTGGCACTGGTACATTTAAGTGTTCAGCATGTGATTTTACCGCTGATATAAAACAAAGTTTAACCGTACATGAAATGAATCATCACATTCCGCCAGTTGGTAATGCTGGTAACACGGGTATTGCAAGAAGACGTAATAAAGTTGGTGGCACAGATTTACCTGATGATTATCCATCAAATTATTACGGTATGGAAAGTAATGATGGCTCTTATTCCGAGTTTCCATTGAATAATAATACAATTGATGATTTGGATAGTGTTGGTGGTGTCAGTGGTTTAGCTGGCAGCATTAAAGTTAAATCCGAGCCAGATTTAATCTATCAAACGGAACCGGCTGATTTATCACAAAAACCATATGGTAATTGTAATAGTCCACCACAGAAGAAGGCAAAACGTCCGGTGCCAAAATTAATACCAATCCAACCAACATCGACTCAAGTGAGTCCGCAGTTCAATGAAAAATCACTAATGGAAAAATTCACGAATTTTATGAATTTTGGTCAATTCTGTGCCCAAATGAATACCAGTTCACTCAAGGATTTGGCCTCATGTTTTATTAGCGAGGAGGAGGTGATTCAATCTTCTGGTGGTATTGATAAACGTGCCGATACACCACAATTATCACCATCGTCAACGGCATCATCGTCCACACGCCGTAAGAATGCAAACATATTCAATGAATTAAAAAATAAACTTGGCACCGGACAAACGGGAAATCTGCAATGCAACTGTGGCCATGTGTCTAAATGTCTATCGGAATCGATTATTCATCAAAAGGCTTGTCGAAAATCAATCGATGAAAATCATCATTTTACCCATTCACCGGTTAATCTTAAGATAAACACTGGATCGACCCGTTGCCAATATTGTCGGCACCGTTGTAAATCAAGTGCTGATTTAGTCGCGCATATGCAAAATTGTTTGGAGGCGCGCAGTGTATGTGATTCATTAGATTCAAATTCCGATATTGGTAGTAATAATAAAGTGGAAATGTGTGAAGATGTAACTGATGAAGCGGCCGTTGATGATCCAAATGAGGATCCACATCCAATGGAGAATGTTGTATTCGTATGGAATAAAATACCAGAAACAAGTAAAAGTTTATTAAAAACAAATTCGGTTCCTACAACAATTAATAATAACACAATATCGAATTCAATTAATGATCATGTGCCTTTAAATGATTTAATTGTTGAAATGAAAGAACAGGGTAACGTGTTACATCAAAAAGATATATTAAGTTCACCAACAACATCGTCCACGTCACAGGAAAATAGTTATTATGGTGTTGAAACAGCACCCGGTTACGGTGAGGTAACCAAGAAAATGGGACCTGAAGATGAAGATATTCATTCATCATTGAAAAAGGTGTTTAAATGTCCGCATTGTTCATTTTGGGCATCAACAGCATCACGGTTTCATGTCCATATTGTTGGCCATTTAAATAAAAAACCATTTGAGTGTTCATTGTGTAGTTACCGTTCAAATTGGCGTTGGGACATTACCAAGCATATACGATTGAAAACAATACGGGATCCCAGCCATAAAACAGCACGTGTTTTAATGAATGATGAAACTGGACGTCGTAATTACACCAAATATAATAAATTTATAACATTAATGAAGGTAACTGAAGAAGATGGTGATCCAAAATTAATGAAATCTGGTGAAATGACACCAAGTCAAGTTGCCAGTTTATCATTTATTGGCTCAAGTGGAAATAATTCAATTGATTTGACTGGTTCACCTGGCTCAAATACAACAAAGAAATTAAATGATTCATCGGAAAATCTGTTGAGTACAGTTGATATGCATGGAAAATTTGATCCGTCAGCATTACGGATTCCAATATTTAGCAATGAAATGTTGGCCAATAATTCACCATTTAAACCATTTGGTTTGGGTTTAAATATGCAATCAGCATTGGCCGCAGCTGATAAAAATGAGCTGTTGAATGCAACACAAATTGAAACTGAGGATAAAAAACCAATGTGTTTCAAATGCAAGAAATGTAATTTCAAGTGAGTAGATGGAAAAATAAACTTTTGTTTTATGGTTTAATTTAACGTTTTTTTTCTTATAGGAATGCTGATAAGGAGGTGGTATTGGCTCATGTAAAGGGACACTATGATGATGCTGGCCTTAAATTGGATGACAACAAATTCCCAATACCATCAATGTTACCATATACAACGTTGAAACCAACTGGAGGTGTACCACCAATCCATTTAAATAATAATTCAATTGATATGAATAATTTATTATCGGCTGTATGTATGCTGGCCAATAATACCGGTGGTGATCCAAAGTTTCGTGAACAATTTAATGCAGCATTTGGAAATGGAGGTAATCAATTGGCAAATAATGGAAATCAAAAGACCACATCAAATGAATATGGTGAGATGGATGAGGCAAGTTCTGGGGTTACTTCGGCACCTGGTTGGCGTGGACCACAACCCTATCGATGTGGCCATTGTCAACAGGTTTCAAATTGGAAGCATGTCATTCAGGTATTTTACTAACAAAAAACCACCATCATTATATTTGTCTTAGAATATGCGCTCTTAGAATTTATTTTTTTATACAAATTTTTATTTTGTGTGTTTTACTATAATTTTTATTTTTTGCCTTACCACCACCAACCCCCCTTTATTTACACATATTTATTGTTTTATTTTTTTTTTTCTTGAGTTTTGTTATAACTTCTCTTCACCAAAAAATAAGAAAACAAACCATAAAATATGAACTCTATTTTGTACAAACTGTTTACCATTTGTCGATTGGAAATAGAGCAATCTGTTACCAACGATGCACAATTTCTTTTAATATAAACTCTAGTTTAGCAAAGTGAAATAATCCAACTAAAATCTGCAATTAATTTAATTATTTATTTTATCTTTTAAAATAAATTTTGTTCTCATATAATCTTTGTGTTTACCAAGTGGAATTTTAAATTCCACTTAGAATATTCCTGAGTGTTTTTAGAAATGCACGCAGATTCTGTTTTACGAGATTATGTTTGATATTCTCGTTATTATGTTGCACTCTAGTTTCCATCAAAATAAGAAAATATACACACACACACCACGTTTTAATTAGGTTTTAATTTGAGTATTTTATTAATAATTGATTTCTCATAACGAAATGAAAGTATATGTTTAATGATATTAGATAATTGAACGATCTCTCGAACTCTCTAGTCCAGAGCCAGAGAACTCTATAGCCGATTCAACTGAGGGACTGCATATTAAAAGACAAATTACATAAATGCTTAACTGACCAGGGGTATTTCTTTATAATTTTATTTATTTATCATATATTTTTTTTAATTATTTATTCAATTAAAATATTAGTTGGGTATAATATTCTTAAATTTTTTCATCAAACCAATAAGCTTCATTATTCTTAAGAGAGTAAGGAAAGTAAGAAATATTGTGGCATTAACTTTTTTTTAATTTGAATTTATATCCTCTGATTATCAATATTAAAGATTTGCTTCTTTTTTATTTTAAATATTTTATTCTCATGGGTTTACCATTTAAAATTATGACAGAATGTTTTGTGAAACGAAATTTTCAATTTAAATTTAACACAATTGATAAGATACTTAAAATTAGTGAATTGGCCAATTAAATTTTGTATTGTGTCAATGTGATGTTCATTTGGATTAGAGTAAAGTAATATTATTTCGTTTAATTAAGAAATTTCATTATCAATTGTATTTCTGGTCTTTCGCCAATCGTATTAGTCAAGTAATTTTATTTCACCTAATTTTCATATAAATATTTGCGGGTGTATCATTTAGTTATTAATGCAGTTTAAGAATAAATATATTCAATTATAGTCGAAGGGTTCTCTGTTATCATATGGGTCCGTATTAGTTAAGAAATTCCACCATTAAAATCCACCGATATGATAAGTAGGTGGAGAATAAATAGTTGGGAGAAGGGTACTTATTATTTAATTGAGCATTAAACATAATATGATCAAACTCAAATATTAAAAAAAAAAAAAAAATGTGAAAACATTCCTATGTAGTCTAACACTAATCTATGCTTTTTAGTTTATAAGCCGCTTCATTAATTCTTGGTTGCTTTACTATTAGAATTAAAATGCTTTATATAATATCCTATTGTAGTATAGTTCCTGTATGTATATTTATGTTATGTTACTTGCACTTGATCCATCGTGTTTGTATGCGCGCGCCTATTTGTGTACACCAAAATCAAAATATCAATTTAATTCTTTTACTAATATTCTATATTGATTATATTTTAGCGTCATTGCCGCTTGAAACACAATGGCGATATACGCATTGAGTATATCGAAAAGGGAAGCAAAACAAATGTTTATAAACCACTAGTAATGCCAAATCCAAATCCAGGTGGTGCAAATACATCATCATCATCATCAGCAGCCACTACTGGTGCCACAGGTGGTGGTATTTGTACTGCCGCTGCTGTCAATCAATCATCGCTTGCCAATTTAATGGCATCAGGACCATCAAATGCCTTTAATTCCCAATTGAATTCTGATATAACCAAAAACGAGCTAAATTTATCAAATACATTTCCTTCGTTGACAAATTGGCCATGTAATTTATGTCCATTCACCTGTACAACACCACAAGAACTCATGAATCATGTACAACATCATGTACCTCAGGCGGGTTATGATTTCAAGTGTACCGTATGTTCATATAATAGTCAAACAATGGACGATTTAAGTCAACATATGATGTTGCATAAGAATCAAACAATCATAACGTCTACAGAAATTGAACATCCGCAACAGAACAGAGGAAAACGGTATCGTTGTGAATCATGCCCGTATGAAACGGACGGTAAATCACAATTCAACTATCACAGCTCATTCCATAGGACCAGAAAGGAGGCGCTATTTAAATGCGACTATTGTAATTATAGTGTCATGAAGAAACACCTGTTGCGTCAGCATACCCGAATGCATCTGAATTCGGAGGTGAATAGTGTCACCAGTGATATGGCTAGTGAGAGTGCTGAAGACTTTGATGGCCACTCAGATATTATGGATCTGCGTATCGGCGGCACTGAAATTGGCCCATCAACAGAACTATATTTTTGTAGTTTTTGTCCAGCCCGATTTGCCAGCCATCGTGATATTCAATTACATTTGAAGATGCATTTTAAGAGTTACTCATACAAATGTCAATACTGTTCATATTCAACAACCACCAATTTAAATTTAAACCATCACGATTTAGTGCATTCAAATCTTTATAATTTGGAAACGAAGAAATTAGCTGGTATCAAGATAAATGTTGACTATCAAATGCCACGATATGATATGGTTACCGGTGCTGATGATACACAAATGGAATGTTGGATTGTGCATCTCGAAGATGTAATTAGAATAACAAATCAATCGTTAAATATTGATCGTGAAATATTAGAGAATCCAAATGAAATTGAATTATTCACGGATAATAATAATCAACAAATACGAAATACACAGGAATTACGTGAACGTCAATTGAACGCACAACGGCAATTGAATAAAACAAATTTTATAAAACCGATCGGTAGTGGTGAGGGTGATACAAATGATCGATGTCAACATTGTCCGTACCGTAGTGATTCAATTGAGGATTTAAAGAACCACATGCAGTATCATTTCTGTGTATCTGGTATTGAACGTCAAGTGAATTGTAACCATTGCGATTTTTCTGCAGAAAGTGAATACATGTTTAAGGATCATATACGTGTACATTTTCAATTTTATGATCAAGTGGCCTTTAAAACGAAATATCATAATTTGGAATTATACGCAATTAATGAGAATCGTTTATCATCAGCTGGTAATGGTGGTGGCCATAACAATGGACAACAACAAACTATGTCAACAAGTGGCGGTGATATGTCGGACAGTGATCGGTTATCAATTGATTCAATGTCTTCGCCACGTGAACAAGGCGGACACTCAACCCTTTATTCTGATGAATATGATGTAGATGTGAATATGCATTTGATTGATAAAGAGAATAAGATATTGGTGGACATGATGAAGGGTGGTGATTTGTCCAAATGATCAAACGTGTCAGATGGGTCACATCAAATGAACCATCAAATTGTTAAGTGTTTAATGTGTTGAAACTGGAAAATGAACAATAATAATTTTTCGTTTTTGAAAATGGATAATTCGGAGTTACTTGAAGTGTTAAGTGAATGAAATGAAAAAAATTCAATTAATAAAAGCCAAAACCAAAAGACTATTATAATGTAACCAACAGGAATATAAACATTGAACTTTCAAGCGTTATAGATGAACGTATGGAATTACTTACATTTGTATCCAGTGACGATGATGATAAGAAGATAATTATATGATAATCAATTATTAAGAGTTATAAAATAAACACACACACACACAATGAACCATATATATTATAATAATTAGGATGATGTTTTATGATTAAGCACAGGTATATGCATATACATATATTATATTAAATAGAATATATTTTAGTGCATAACAAATAAGATGAAACATTTAAACAAAATTAGAACGAGATAAAACGAATAAAAAAAAAATAACAAAATGATGGAATCTTTGAGTAAAAAGAAAAGCAAACAAACACATTCAGAATCCTAATAGTTTTAGATTAATAATTTTACATTAACGATGTTCTTCATCTTTTTGTTTTTTTTTTGTTTCTGTTTAATTTGTTTTTTAATTTGTAAACGTAAAAACAAGAGATAATTATCATGTAAAAATATGTGGGAGAGTTTTAGTGATGGGGGGTGATGATATTAATATTGAAAATCCAAAATTAGAAATGATACTACGGAAAGGACATATGCTAATCAAATGAAATTGAATATTTTAAAAAGAGAAATTATAACCGATACCAAATGCGTTTCAAATTGAATTTTCGTTTAATTTTATTGTTTCCTGGATACGTTTTGCGTTATAAAGGAATGAATTTAGTTATCCATTGCCAAACCCCTCAATAAAACTCAACCAATTAAAAAAAAAAATCGAATACAAAACAAATGAGAATTATTATATAGAGAAACGGTGAAGAATTTACCATTGAATGGGGCCATTTTTTTATCAAATCCAAAAAAGAAATAAGAAATACCATTGTAAACAATTTGTGAAAATAAGTATAAAATTTATTATTGTAGAGAATATATTGTGAGAAATTAACTAATGTAAATGAAATTACGTCAACATGAAAACACACTCGAAAATTTTACCAAAAACGAAAAGAAATAGAAACGAGAGTGTGTGTGCATGAATGAAAACAATTCAATTAGAAATACAAATCAATTAACATGAAATGCGATAATTATCTTTCTTCTTTGTATTTTAAATGTAATCCAAATATGTGGTGAATAATTAAGCCTGAGACTACACTTGGATTTAATTTGAAATGTAAAAATGTAATAATTCATAGAAGAGAAGAGAAATATTTGTGTTGTTACACGATAGTTGTGTGAAAATAATTACAAATCTAATAAATGTATAATTAGTTGTTAGTTATAATCAATCCACCCTTGGCCAATAAAATTTAAAAAGAAAGAAAAAAACCGTTACAAATCCATTGAATTGTTTTCAAATAAAAATTTGCTATGATTTGTGAATCGGTAAGATTGATAAAATATTGTAGTTTATGAGAGAAGAAATTTATTTGATATTTAAATTTGTGAATTAATATAAACCATAATTGAGTAATTAAGAAAATCATATTTCAATTGAAATTGTGCCACCGAAAAAAAAAAGAATGAAGAAAATTCGTAGAATTTACCAATTTGACCATAATGAGGGTTCTGTTTTCTTATAATATAAAAAACAAACAATTTATAAAGAAGAAAATAAAACTATTTTCTTTTCTATTTAATAATTAAGTGCATTAGAAATTTGAACGTGTCCGTGATTAAGAGAAAAAAAAAAGAAGAGAGTTAAGGGTAAACATAGTTAAAACAAAAACAAAATCAATTATTATTATGACCAGAAAACAATTTTTATTTATTAAACGTGTAAGTAACTTATTTTAACTAATTACCGTGTGTAAATATTGTAAGTTATTTTTTAAGTATGAAATTCGTTCAATTAATATTAACTGTTTGTTGTCTATTAAGTGAAAATGAAAAATAAGAAATAAGAAATCGTTTGGATCAATCATATAGGGAGTTGTGTCCTCATACGTTTTTATAAATGAGTTTATCTTAGTCCTGTTTGAATCATTTGAGAGAAATAACATTATTTATAACTTCGTTTTTGTTTTGTTTACTTTAAATCAAAACGATGATGAGAGTTAGAAAACAAAAAAGAAAAAAAAACTTTTGTGTGTTTCTTAATATTATTTTTACAAATGAAATTATATTTATTAAATACCTAAGAACTTTTGATTGTACATCTCATTTAACTCTATCATAAGTTATCTTTATTAAATGTAAGTCATATTCGATTGCTATGAATGCACGTTAACACAATCGGTTACTAGAAATTGTTATGTATTGTGAAAATCCAAATGATTATTTAAGTTTTACAAAATATCTGATTAACTGTTTAAGGATATGCTTAATCTTATACGAATCAATTGGCCAATTTAATTAAACATTCATTTAATTTTTAAATTAGAGATCGTCCTCTTAATTGAGATTCATTTATTGGATGTTTTGTTAAGTAATACAAGTTAAATGTTACATATTAAATTTATAATTAAGTTCGTTTCGCTTCCTGGCACAATAATTATTTAAACTTTTGTTCGTTTCAATCACCCTGATATCGTTGAATTAAATGCATTTCATTCGGTATATGAAATATAATAGGATCCATAATTTTTGCAACAAATATAATTTGTTTGACATATGTAAGGAATCAATAAATCAGGAAATTTGATGTACAACATTAATAATTATATTAACAATTTTACAACAAATTACAATTTCAATTAAAATAAGACAACGTTTATATGAATGGCTAAAATCGATTTACATTAAAAACAAAAAACAATTCAAATATTTGCCAGAATTGTAGTTTTGATAATAATAATAATAATAATAATAATATGATGCATTAATAGAAGTTAACCAACGGTTGAATGACCGTTTAAAATCAATACCATACATTTTGTGTTAAATTTATTCGATAACACTAACATAAGATATCAGAGTATAAGAAATAATTCTGTTTTTAAAATGTTAACCAATTCCGTTACAATTAATTTAAAAAGAACGAATAATTATGGTCATTTAGTTATTAATATTTGTTTATTTAGTTTATTAATGATTTTGTTTTTTTTTTTCTGTTATTAATTTTTATATTCTTTTTCGTTGAAGTTTTAATTTAACTAATTTAACGTAATTAATTGTTTACCAATTAATGAAGTCAATTGATTGAAACAAAGTAAAACAACATTTGAGATAATTTAAAACAAATTGAATTAAGTATATCACAGTTAAGTGAATCATGGAATTGATGCTAATATGTGTTGTAAGTTTTAATTGAATTTTACCATTACCAATAGGCCATTTAGCTAAGAAGAATATCTGTATTTATGAATTAAGTGCACTCTCACACACATTTGTTGAAAAATTGGATTTATGATTAGGGATCTTTATTTTTGTTTTTTTTTTTTTTAATTAATTAATGTTTAAACAAGAAAAAATATTTAATTTACCAAAGGATTCAATGCCAAAAAGAAAAAAAAACATGTGAATAAAATACACAAAAGATAAAATACGGTGGGATATATGAGAATAAATTTTTTATAAATTTATTTAAAACAAAAACCAGAGGGATTTATAACGGCCAGAATTCTTTAAGCAAAAATATTTTATTTTGTTTTATAAAATTAAATGAAATTTTGATTAGATTTATGTGACTTTCACATGAATTCAATTGTTTCTTTTGTAATTTCTTTCTATTTCTTATCTCAATGACTTACTGTCTCCGTAAATATTTAAAACAAACAATTGTTTTGTCATTATAAAAAATATCTTCAATCTGTTCTCGGTGTCGTCAGAAGAATAGATGATGGATTATTTTTATATTCAATATTACTTTAATATTTCATTATTTAAGTTACGTATGTGTAATGTGTTTATTATTAATTTTAGTGCAAATATCAATTTAGATTTATCAAGATACTTGTGTATATTTAGGAATGCATGTGGTAAATGAATTTATCATTTTATAAAGAAAACTTAGTTATAATGGAAAGCAAAAAGAAAAAAAAAATTAATAACTATACCATAATGATAATGTACGATAAAAGAAATGATTCATGTATGAATTATATTTGTTTAAAATTTAGAATGCTAAAAATGGGAAAAATAAAAATGATCATATTTAACAAAAAGAATAGAGAAATAGTTTGAGATTTCTATTGTCATTGTTGGTCACAACGTTTAAAACCCTCTTGTGTTAATCAAAATTATTAATGTCTTTCACTCATAAATAAATTGTCCGGTTTAGTGTGGAAAATGTTTAAATATTTGATATCAGTGCTGGCGCATGTAAGTATGTAATAAAAGTTGTACGGATTACATGCTTGTAGGAGCCAACAATTTTTTTTTAACTTGGCGCCTGAATGTAGACATCAAATTTCACTTCTACAGGAATGTCCCTTAAGGAACAGATAAATATCCTCTTTAATGTATGGTCGCCTGGTAGAATTTTTCAGAAAACTAAGAAATTTTCGAATTCTAAAATTGAAATTAAATTTTTTTCTGAAAAATTCCACCAGGTGACCATACATTAAGGAGGGTATTTGCCTGTTTTTTAAGGGATATTCCCGTAGAATTGATTTTTTTTTTTAAATTGTTGTCCACATTTAGGCGGCAACTAAAAAAATTTGTTTGTGCCTGCAAGTATCCGGATAAACTTTTATTTTTTTTTATCTTTAATAATTATCTCCAATGAGCAAATGCTCCTAATGGAGGTTTCAATATAAATTTGTGTTTTATAATCCTAAATTAATGTTCTCATGTATAACTCAGTTACATTGAATTTTCCTTTTCATTCAAATATACCGGATACTTTAATTAAATTCTGTAATTTGAATAAATCAAATAAACAAAAAGTGAAGTTTAACTTATGCTTTATTAATTGATAATTTATGATTTATGTACACAGATTTGGCATGTGCCAATAAATTTTCCTTAATTCCTCTTTAATTCTGTTGCAGTTCATACGATTACTCTTCCTAGTCTTTGTGTTCAGGTGATCGGGGATGACTTTAAATACAATTTTACTATAATCCGTAATATCCTCTTCTGTTCATTCATCCATTCCATATACAATTTTAAATCATAGCTGAAATAGAACTATTATAAAGCAGAACATCTCTCGAATAAATATTTTGATAAATAAAAAAGAAACAATAATCATAATTCATAAGAGATTATGAATACCCACGCATTTCATATCATTTGTATTATAACAGAGAGCAACTTTTTATGAAAATCATCATAAAAATCAATCAAAAGCTCTTGAACGATGGATCCACCACCCTTTTGATCTGAAATTGAAGGATTCTTCATAATCTCTGTTTATTATTCAAGTGTACATCATATCCACTTGACGTATTCACCGCCGAAAAACAAAAACCATTTGTAAGATTAAAAATACGTGGAAAATATTTAAACTGAACATACTTAATCGCTAGACATGTGGATATATATTCTAAAGAACCCAACCAATGGCTCGTGATCAATTTGTTTCAAGCTGAGCTATCTCATTAAAATGTAAAGATAGAATGTTGCTTTAAACAAAATAAAATAACGTCGTCTCTGATCAACAAGTAATATACTTCCAAATGGGCCAAAAGAAACTACACCACCTTCACTCTCATCCGTGTACGAGATTTAATGTAAACTTACGCTTTTCCGTGTATATTGGACAGTTTCAACCTTACATTCTTATAACCGTTTGGTTTAATATTTGGACAGAAAAAAATAAAAATAAAAAAAAAAAATTAAAATTAACATTAGGGAATAAATAGAGTGAAATTAGTTAGCTTAGACAAGGAAACATATTAAGAGCAAAAAAAAAAAAATAAAGAATTCTTGTCGCTTACGAACATAATTTTCTAAAAGTAATCGAACAGTTCAATGTTAGTGGTCCTATTGAACGGACAATAAAAATTCTTTACATATTGCAAATATACAATGGAATAGAAAGAAAAATAAAAGAAAATTCATCAGTTGTTGTGAAAGTTTTCTGTTAAGAAAACAAAATTTAATTAAATCAGTGGTGACGAATTCGGTCTTATTTTTGTCGCTCATTTTGACTAAAACGAAGTTAATCAATACGAATTTATTGGAATAAAATCAATATACAAAGTGTGGAGCTATTTGACTTATAAATAGCACATTCAAATTACTAAATACACTTAATTCCTGTTTATTTATTCAACTATATTTGGATAAGTGGGTATAGTTGTAAAATGAACCAAAAGAAAAATAAATTTTTGTTCATAATGTTTTTCATTTCCATACATAAAAATCCTTATTGAATGGTGTAATACACAGAAAAGTGTTTCACAAATTAATGAAACGTAATAGAATTTCTTTTCTTAGTCGATTTCATGAGTAATGTAAAATTATTTTGTAATTGAAAGAGGATCCAAATGTATCCCGCTGATGAATCTTGAGACACTCATTACAATAAGTTCACAACGGCTCGTGTTCAATGAGTCGTCCGATAGTCATTTAGTTACATAATTAACCGTTTCATATGAAAATAAATTTCGTGTAGAAAATTGAGACAACGAATTTGTTTTCATTTTAGGAATTAAATTGTTATTGAATTCTAATTGAGTCCAGCGTAAAAAATCAACAAACAATCAAACGAAATGGATGAAACACGAAGCTTAATATCCACATACTTGGTCCTTGTTTTCCTGTTACTTGCACTTTGGATACTTTATGCTGGCCTCTTTTAGAGGAAAAACAAATAAAATTGTTTTGATTGAACACCAAATGGATAACAGGTAATTTCAATGTAAATTCAAGTATTCATATCATAATAAACAAACAATTATTGATTTAAATTTAATGAAATCGGGTTAATGTTTATAAATGTATCATCTGCTGATCAATTAATACCAGATGCTTAACGAAATTTACTAAATTTAAACTTAAGCAGAAATTTTAAAATTCATCTGGCTTTAATTTGAGCCAAAATTTTTTAACTTAATTGAGTGTACTTGAAGTTTTTAAACAAAGGTCGTTTCGATACTGAACAACCACTAATCATATACAATTAACCATTTTATTCTGAATCAAAATATATCTCATTGATATTATGGGTTCAATACAAAATTCATAAATTTTAAAAAGAAAACTAATTCATTGCAAAAGATTCAATGAATTTTGATAAAAGAAATGTTCAATATTAGAACAGAAAAATTGAGAAAATAAATCATTCGCAGTAATGAAAATTCAGAAAAAAGAGAATCACGTTTTGATTAGTATTCTTCAATTTCTTAACGATTCCGTTTTTTTTTTTTTGTTAAAAATAAATTTGGAAAATTAAAAAAAGAAATACCCGAAATGATTTTTATTAATGTAGTTGTTTTGGAGAGTTTTCCCCCTCATTTTGAACTGACTGTTTCTGGTTCACAGCTCATTATTAACCGTTTCCGAATTTCCAATGATTTTTTTCATTAAAAAAAATCGTAAAATCAAAAAAAAAAAAACTAACAAATCTCCAAACAAATACAATGAAATTTATACGTAATCTCATCCACAACGAAATGGGTTATGATACAATCGAATTCTTATAGATTTCGTTATATTTCGATCATAATAAACGCATTATTTTGTTAAAAAACAGTGACTATCTTAAGTCTCCTCTGAATAAATTTTTTTTTTTTTACCCCAACCGCTTAAGATTATTTTTAAAGAAGAAAGAAATGATAATTCACTTTTCTCTTTCGCACATTCAGTATGTTTAATGAAAAGAATGTCTGTAGGTCGCAACACACAATTATGAAAATTGTGAAAAATGAAACAAATTATGTATTAACCATTGACTGGATCAACCGAAACCAAATTAATATTTTAATTAATCTAGTTGTTATCTGGCGTTCATTTGAAACGCACTCTTTTACTCTCTTGCACAGTGGCGGCAGGAAAACGTTTAATTTGGATACACCGAATCAGTGGGTAAAAGCCCTACGTGATCCTCATTTTTATATTACAATTCAATTGAGTAACACGTTTTAAGGAATTCAGTAAATTCCCAGTGATTAATTGGCCATCGATTTTATTATTCTGTCGATTAAATCGAAAGTAAATTGTGCACTTGAATTTTATTTTTTATTAAAAGTAAGCAAAGTTTCTTCTATATAAAGTGAATTTTCTTAAAGGAAAAAAAAAAAACAAATTAATAAATCAAATGAACTGGAATTTAATAATTTTGTGAATTAAATTTAGTGTTTCATTGATTTATAGTGTTACCTAATTAAAATTTATGAATCTATTCTAGCGCAATTTAAAATAAATCCAATATGACGGAGGCAAAGAGTATAATGACAAGTTTCTTGGTGATGACCGTACTCCTGTTATCCATGTGGATTGTCTTTTATAGTTTTTTCATTAAGTAAAACAAAAATGAAAAGCGAATTAAAATCAGTAGTTTTATTGTCCAACAACCAAACTCTCATCCCCATCATTTAGTAAATATTCTTCAAACAATTAAATATAGAAATAAATTGATTACATTTAAAATGTACGTATTTATGTTTAATTAGTAAAATTACAAAACATAATATTAATTTAATTGAATAATGCTGCTTTCTTATAAACATATTAAAATGAGAGAGACCACTAATTGAAATTAATGTGATTAAAATTTGTTTTTTCTTCTATTTTTTTCCCCCGATCTCATTGTTGTTTTAAGTAAAAATAATAACGAATTGTTTAGTTAAAAACGGAAGAGAGCCATTGTTAAAAATAATCATCATTGGGACTTTATTTAAATAAAGACCAATCGTATCGTCTTATTTAATTTATACTACACTCGTTCTAAATTAATGAAATACGGGGCAGTTATTCTTCTTATACAAAAGAACACAGAAAAATAATATTTTTGAAGAAAATTCAAGAAACATAAGAAAATCCTAGATGAATTTTATTGCTTTTGGTTTATTTTTGAAGTCAAACCAATAGCAAAAAAAAAAAAATAAAATATTTTAGAGCAAAAAGAATACATAAGATTCTGTGAGAATTAAAACGAAAAATGTATTCCTATGAACAAGAAAATTTAAAAAGAATCTTTTTTTTTTCTTTTGCTTACTTGTTATTATTATACCGAAACAGATCGATAGATTGAACGGTAAATTAAAATAAACTAAGAAAAATGAAAAATAACTGGTATAATGAGAACAAAATACTTGAGTTATTCCGTTATAGAAAATATGTGATGGACTTAATTGTGTTAAGGTGAAAGATGTAATTGAATTCAACATACCCAACAATAATGTAAAATTTTTCCATTTTTTTTATGACGAATATTCTACGAAACAATCCTTTTAGAGATTTTATTTGTTTTATTTGAATTTGTAATTGAAAAACAAGAGAATTGTGAATTTAATGAGGTTATAAATGATTCTCGTAGAATTTGAAAACAGAAATAAGTTCTGTATTTCAGATTAAGCACAATACCAAATAAATTGCCATTGATACCTATCGATAGATTTGATTGATTACTGTCTTTTACGTTGAAACACACTTCAACAGATATTCAAAATCAAGTCATCATCTCTTGTCGGTTAAATTTAAAATGATCATTACAGAAATAACTTTTATATTTTATTATGAACGACAAACTATTGAAAATATTAAGGAAAGAAAATGAAAATTCTATGATCACCTATTGAGTTTCAAAATTATTTGCTAACCATACTCTGTTAATTATCATCTGGGATCATATAGTTTACATAACATTGAAAATACAAATTACTAAAGTCTCTCTCCTTTGCCACCCGGTTAAGCAAGAAAGAAAAACAATTTTCCGTGCACGAATGGGATTAATTGAATGAACGAAAACCATATGCCATTTGATGAATACAATAAGGACCCAGCTTAAGTGATCTGCTACTTTTAACCTTTACTAATTATTAATATTTTTAGGTACCGAAAACTAAACAAAACTACTAATTTCAAGCACCATTATTTCAATATTCAGTGTACCATAGAAAATAGAATTATCGAAATGACCTTCCTAAAAATTTTCTTGATCACATCTCATAATTTTTTCACGTTAAATTTTATAATTTTAATATATCAGAGTGTTAAATGTCGTTCCTGGTTCGCTTATGATACACATTAATATAATTTATTAACTCTAATTTCGTTACATTTTACGAATAACGAAAACTAACAACAAATTTTCATTGTGAATCCTTCATTAAATTGAATAAAATCACAGAACAAACTGTTGGTCAATATTATAAATTAAAAATTACAAGAATATTTCATATGAACACAAATCCGAATGTATACACACGATAAATTCTAAAATGCCATTTACCATACAAATAATAAACTGAAAAATATTCAGTAAAAAAGCCCAATACCAAATTTATAACGTACATGATGTCATTGTAAATATTATGAGCTTCAAAAAAAACATAAAAAAAAAAATTTAAAAATACGGTCATGTTTACTCCTTACATTCCACAATGTACGTGATAATTTTCACCTATCCATTAGCATTATGTTATGAACGAAATTAAATGAAAAGAAATAATAAATAAATTTTCACTCATCCAAGAAAATGAATCTTCTACTATTGGATTTTGTAAAAGTCAATTCGTTTCATGTTTGAATAAACATCACTTGACTTTTGAATGTTTCTTGACTTAAATAATTTTTTTTTTCGTTGTTTTTCAAACGTGAAGAATTCCACCATTAAGCCACCGAATAATGAAAATTCTTTATGAAAATTTTTATTTTTTTTATGATTAAACTGCTGCCATCATAATATAGAAGATTTATATCAAAATAAAATAAAATTCATCAGTAAGGTGTTAACAAATGAGATCAAATTGGAAAATACATTTCTCAGCAGATACCATTTATAAGCATTTCCCCCATTTTTCCCCAAATCACCAATGCCACCTTCTATTAAATATTCTTTAAAGGCCTTATTCATCTGAACACACAGAGACAAAAACAATTTATAAATTTCATTTAACGCTCAAATGAATGATTCTTATATGATGCTATAAATGAAAATTAATATTCTTATTAATTTCACGGTCTTCATCATTTTTCCAATCAAAAATAACAAAAAAATTAGTTTCAACGTGGAAAATCATTTTTGTTGTTGTTTTTAAAATAAAAATATGAATATTTCCCAGCCATTACGTAACCATAATTTATTAAGATTCTCTTCACTAATTTTCTTCATCATACTCCTCACTAACATATTGGTTGGGTGATACAAACATTTTTTTTTATTTTCTGGTTTCTGTTAAGTTTTCAGAGCAAATGCGGTTGTACTAATTATAGACCAATAAAAAAACGAAAAAGTATATTAGTAGTTTTTCTCTCTGATTTTACTGTTTTAAAGATCTCAATATAAAACCGTGAATGGCGCTTATAACCATGGGAAAATCAATAATATTTTTTTTTTATTCTCAATAATTAAACACCGATATCATTTGGTTAATGAGTTTCAATTATAAATACGAATAAATTCATAATAGATCAATAACACCGTAGAACAATAGGTTTTTTCCTGGTTAATGATCATTTACGAATGAAATCTGTTTACATAATCGAAATAAATTCGACAATAATTAGTGACCTTAAGCCGATTATTAATTTCGTCTGAATTGATGATCGCACCAATGCGTAAATCTTATGATTGAATCATAACAACTTCTGGTCCAATATCGGTTAACAATAATCAATGATTTAGCATAAAAATTGAACAGGGCCATTTCCGTTTAACTGTTTTTCTTAATGTTTAACATTAAGCTATTCTCTATTCATGTAATCAATACTAAACGGCTTGGTAATGAATATAATAAAATTTACTAATCTTATGGTCAACAGTTGATCATTGGCATTTAATTTCATTCTAATAAGACCATTAAACTTGTTCATTGTTATTACTAAACAATAATGAAATAATCACAAATCATTTGAATATACAATTCATTTCATTTCTTTTCTTATTTAATTTTAGATCATGATGTAATTCACCGTACGAATAATTTTATTAATAAATGTAAATGATGAATCAAAGAATACAACAATAAATAATTCGAATAAGTTTTAAGAAATAAAACCAGCAATATGACCATTGTTTAGTTTTCATTTTTCATTTTTTGAGGCACCATAAATGTGGGGATTTGCGGTGCATTTTATCATAATGGAGTAATATAAAGTAACCCATATGTTTATTGCCAAATAATATCAATTGAAAAAGCAACAAAATTTCTGATCCACACAATGAACCCGGAAAAGGAGAAATCAGAAAAGATCCCGCACACAACTTTAAACCACCAAAATGAACCACATTTAACTTATTCTGTAGATTTAAATTTCAAATTTTATGCACATTATTATTTCTTTTAATGTTGTAAACATCAGGTTATGCTAATACATAGAATTAAGAGAAAAAAAAGGAAACAATAATTATTACAAATATGTTTTGTTATTAAATTCATAAAAAAAAAAAACAGAAATTAAAATCACCAAAAAAAAAACCCAAACAAATTGGAATCTACAATTTAATTACTTCTCCGTATGTTTTATTTTCTTACCAAATTAAATTAGATGATCACACTATTGACCAGGATTTATTTTTCTATTAAATTCAATAATCGCGTAATTAAATGTCTTTAAAATTCTTGATATTCAATGAATTCTCTTTGATATGCCAATAAAATCTGATTTGAAATACATTTTATTCATAACAAATACTTTGTTTCCGTTTCAATTTCCGCCAGTTAATGTGAATAAATTAGTAACCGATTGTTAGACACTCACCCTACACAGTTATTCAGTTATTCGGTTTAATTCAATATTTTTATTCATTATAAGTCAAAAGAGGAAATAAAATTTGAATAATTTAAATAAATCGAACAGTTTTAATTAATTAATCATATACAACTTAATCTTCAGCTGTTATAAATTTATCATTTTGTTTATGAGAAGAACACCAGTGAACGTAGATCATATCAATTAGTAGATGATAAATAATCATTTTATTACAAGGATTTTTTGGGGACAATTGTCTGACCGCTTTTCTGGTTAAATAACCTCATGTTGAAGTGACAGAAAGTAAATAATATTTTAATGCAACTGTCAACATACTACTAACATTAATGATCACTGTGGTTAATGAATTGCGTCTTACAGTGAACTTGCAGAATTAAAATTTTTCCCTCACGTTTTTATAACAAATAAAACGACGAATTAAGTCAATGACATTCACCCAGCATCTCAGTTTCATTTTTTTTTTTGTTTTATTTGCTACCAATCGGAACATTTTTACGACGTTACACATAATTTTTAATAATAGATCTGTTGAAAGTCACCCGTTAAAACACAAGTCTTTGATGAAACTAACGTTTCATTAAACATGAACAATCATTTTAATTAAATTTTCCTTTTAAAATTGTTTTTTAATTTATCTCAATTGAATATTACAAACAACATTATACTAATTTTGAATCGCTAATTAAAATGTTATTTAAAAATTATCAGAAATTACTCTTTGTTCGCAAAGAATTAATCAATTTCACCAATTTATTTATTAATTGTAAACACTAAATACTTAAAACCACATAAAACATCATTAAGTAATAACATCTTAAATTTATGATTAATTAACTTTAGAAGAAAAAAATGATAATTTACCGCGGCAATTTAAAATTCTATTCACAATATTAAAATTATTGTCGAATGAATTTTAATGGAAATCTTCATCATTATGAGACAAACGAGATTTCTATTTTCTTAAAATTCAATTAACTTTACCCAACAAATTCTTTGTTTCCAAAGGTTTTGTTGCATTTTTCTCTTTTTCAAAATACTCATCACGGAATTTAAGATTCAATGCAGCACCCACTCTTGTTCTGAACCATTCAGGCACCAGACCAATAGCACAATACTAAAATTATAAATTAAACATTCCCAATAAATCATTTAAATGTTCACATTCACAATTACTTGAAAATAAACAGAAATAAAATAAAATAATAAATCACTCACCTGAATTCCATGACTCCAATAACCAGTGGTGACTGAACTTTTTCCCAACGTAAAAACAGCTGATCGTGTGTAAGATTCAACATTTGGCACCAATATACCACCGGCCATAACAGTTGTCGAATATTCATTCATTTTCGTTTGAACATACATTGGCAATACCAATTGTACATGAATCCCATATTGATCTAATTCATGTTGTAAGGCAAGCGTAAAATTTTTAACATAAACCTAAATGTAGTACAAAAAGAATTAATATTAAACCCAATCACGTTAAAATACTTGAATATTGTTTTGTTTCTTTTGTTGAAATACGGAAAACACTTTAATCCGAGGTGAAGAATCAATAACAAAATAATAAAACTATTCAAATTAACTTCATTAAGTGATGACAGATAAACAGATCAATAAAAACATTAAACTATCTAATGAGTATAAAATAACACGGAAATTTGAGTCGATCATCAATTAGAATTCTGATCGAAATTTTGATTGTAAAATAAACGGAACAAAAACAAGTATATGAATCTCCTAAATAATGTTGCTCGAAAACAATAACCACTTATCATAAGCGGCCTATCATAACATCATAACATCACCCATCAAAGTGTTAAATCGATTAACGATTATTTTGCCAGTTGACATACCTTGCTCGCCGAATAAACGGCCATATAAGGCAATGGCTGTAATGAACTGCTAGACGAAATATTAACTATGGCACCTTTACCACGCTTTTTCATATCATTCACCAGCATACGAGTCATTATAGTGACCGCTGATATATTAACATTAATTATTTCCCATAATAAACTCTCTGGTATATTAGCAAGTTCATCAGGATAATCATACATCCGGCCAACATTATTAACTGTAATTGATAGTTAAATTGCCTCTTAATACCAATGGCTATTAATTAATAAAATGACACAATACTCTTACCCAATATACCAACATCGATTCCTTGAAGTTCATCGAAAATGTGTTTATAAATGCTTTGTCCCTCACTAAAATCAGCTGCTATCCATTTCGTTTTGACTGGATACTCAGCTTCTGCAATTATACATTTGGTTAATTAGATACCAATTGTCATTAACTCTGCACAATTGTATATTGTAATCATAACCACGACATCTCTTAAATACTCGAATGATTTTACCAGAAAGAAAAACATTGTTAGTTCCCATAATAGAAACAAATTGTCTCTTAACGTGACATTGATAACCAAAAATTACGACGATTTGGCTTCGCTATCAACGGCCCTAAACACCGGAACTAACGACCAACAGAATGACCATGATTCACATGAGATCAATTAATTATGGAAATTTATCGATTCATTACTCACCAATTTCATTAGCAACTGCCGATAACTTAGATGCTGTTCTAGAGATCAACACCACATTGATACCTTTGCTGGCCAACTCTTTAGCATATTGTTTGCCAATACCATCAGTAGCGCCAGTTATAACTGCAATCAAAAAAACTTATATCAATAAAATTATTTCTTAAATCCATAATTTGCAATAATAGAAATCCAGTTTAATGAATTTGTGAAAATATTAATTTGCAAATGAAATAAACAACTCACAGCACTAGATTTGTAATCAACTGTATTTCATATAAAAGTTTTGGTTTTTCTATTTCAAATTAGGAAATTAAAATCATTATTAATTACAACCGATTAGTAATGTTTGGCCTTCAAACAATTTAATATTTCTCGTTCAATACAACAAAACAAGTAACTTGAATGCAAGTAGATCTAAAATTTGAGTAAGTTACGATAAAAAACTGCTAACAAAAAAACAAAAATCACCAAATTAAAAATGTAATCGTGAAATTATTTTCTTTTGTAATAATCGCGGTCACTAAACACTGAGGTTAGTGATCTCCAACAATAAAAATTAAAATTCAATGCATTTATCGTAATTTATACAATTGGAATCAATCAATTGTAATGAATGCGGTAGACTGTCAATTTGTTATTAAAATTCCAATTCCAGATTCATCCATATTCTTTGTATATTTAATTCCATCTCGTCATACCAAAAAAAAAAAACTTTTAATTCATCAATTTCAATGCTATCAATTTGGTAACATTACAACGTTTTAGTTATTTTCATTATTTATATCATTTATTCATAATGTTATTGCATCACATTTGACACTATCTTTGTATACAAATATTTAAATACCATACTGATTTCATTTCATATAAACCGAAAAACAATTCAATGTACCCAAAAAGCTAACCTTTTAATGAAATCTTGGACAAAATAAAAAGAAAAAGAAAAAACAAGAAATTATATTAAACTTTTTTGTATAAACTGCAACCAGTTTCTTTAAGTTCATTATAATATATTGGTTTACAAGAAAGGCAACACTAAAACTTGTATACTTCCATACAATCGTGTACGATATGCTTCTATAACAATTTATCCATTGCGTGATCACTAACCTTTACATTGCACATAAATTTATTGGTAAGTTTTTTATTTTAAGACATGTAATTCATAAATTCATTACAAAATGAACCAGACTCTCTGTGTCTGTATGCCAATTTTCACTCAAGTTGAACTCCGTTATTTGCATAATCCATTTTTTGCTACAAATCATATACAATAACAACAATACACTAATAATATTTTGCGATAAAAATCAATTTCTATCAATCATTTAATTGAAATTGAATAATTACAAATTCCTTATAGTGCAAATAAGGTGCAATTCAGCCAGGAAATCGATTCAGAATCAGATAATTCATTAAATGTAACACACGTGTCATTTATTTGCCTTGTTTGCAGCATTGAATTACATTCAATTAAATGTATCGTTTTCTCAAGTGAATTCCTAATAATCATATTAAACATTTTACGTAACATCATATTTTCTTTAATTTAAATGACTAATATATTAAAATAAATAACAAATAAAATTGAAATTTGAATTTAAATAAAATATAAAAAATAAAATTAAATTAATACTTTTTACATGCGGTCATCATCACCAAAAGTTTAATTTACATAATTATCAACGAATGAAATTTTATATAAATTTGTCACAAAATACACTTCACTATCAAGATGAAAGTAAAAGTGATGTAGCCATATTCGTTGAACGAATTTTAGGTAATCAATATTAGTAACGATTATGTTCACACTCACGCAGTATACTGTTAACCCACAAAAACACGAACCAACATAAATACAATAAAAAGCCAGATATCAGTAATCTAAGCCAATGTTCATTGACACCAAAAATTCATGGCATTCAGCATGTGGTCGTGCCGTTAACAACCTCTGCTATTGTAATCCGTCTATTTAGTTGCTATTCAATACAAAATACAAAAATCAAATACATTTAAATTCGATTTCCATTCAATTTTTGCATGGAAGAGATCACAGAATCCAAATCAAAAATTACTATAATTACCATAATTCATTCAAACGTATTCAATCAATTCAATGCTGTTAAATTCTAAATATAATATTTATATTGTCTCATACAAAATCACACCAAATACATATACCAATCAATCGATTGGATTTTATAATAATTACAATGGTCGATTACCTTTACAACATATTAATTCAAATAAATTTGATTGTCAGTACACGCAAAACCGTCAACAACAAGAAGCATAACTAATCACATCAAATAGCTTAACCATCATAACATCAAATTTTGAATACACCTGACAGTGCTTTTACTTCTTATATCGTACAGTTACGATACCAATTTAATCGTGCACTGTAGATGGCTTTTTTATTGTGTTATTTCTTATAACTTTTAATGGATGTGCGCGACAAGCACCAAATCCACAATAGTTCAATATCAAAAAAGTTTAAGGTCAACAATGGATACCAATTAATGTTACAATGATTTTTCTACCATATGAACCCATTAAATTTTACGCCAAAAATTCATTTTAACGAATCACCATCAAATCTATAATTTCAATGTCATCATTAACTAAGTCACTGGATGTATTATTTCCTCGCGCCAAAAAAAAGCTTTCTTGATTAACTGCATAACCTTACATTTGAATGCAATGACAATGCTAATGTCCCCAAAATGATCTTAATCCATTGCAAATTAATATTCTCATATTTCTTATGACTAATTAGCATAGAAATTAATTTATTCAATCGAAATTTCATTATCTTCATGATATCTCAAGTAGAAAATTCATAATGATGACAATTTTATTATAATATTTGCAACCACTGAATCAATAGCATTGAAACATATTCAAATCGTTTGGGATTTTTTTTTTTTGCTATTGTTGAATTTTAAATCAATCAATTTGTTTTCTAACAAGAATCCATACATTTGATCTCACAATATTATTGATTCATGGCTAATTCAAAATTTATATAAGAAAATTTAAGTAAATATTATACAGTTTATCTAATGAATGAATTAAATACTAAACAATTGTTTTACTATTTATTATAAAAACAAGTAATCTACAGTGAATACACTTGAGATTAATATTTAAATACCATTTGTTGTTTTTCCATTCAACTACTTACATTAAAATTTGTAAGTAAACTATAATCATAAGGTATATCATGTTCAAATACCTTACTAATAATTTAACTATTAAGCTAACGCAATCCTATTATTAAGGTATAATTGAAGTTCCATAAATGTCTTAAGCATAATTCTTTTACTTTAACGCTCTTTTTTTCCTACTTAACATTTAATTTATTCCGTTTCTATGCGCGTTTTTATGAAAATCAATAACTAATTCAAGTACACCACCGAATAGAATCATCAAATAATAATTTAATAAATCCAAATTGGAATCTTCTAACAACAGTCTTTCCACCAAATAATAATATTCAATTATGTACACTACGTCCATATGTTCCCTGATTTACGTAAACCATCAATTGACTTTAAGACTCATCCACTTAATCTAACCATACAAGATGTTCACCATGAATTTATTATTTTGTTAGTTATGCCAAGTAATACTTCAGATATCTTTTAAAATTGAAGATATTTCAAAATGATTTTCAATTAAACCATAAAAGTAGTTGAATCTATTCGTTTTCTACGTACATTTAATTATACTTCATTTAAAATTTTATTAATCATGACAGGATTTAAGTTATATAGTCAGAGATCAAAAAATCCAACAAATATCTGGGTCAGATTACAAACCAATCAGTTTTGTCATTTTCCAATGCATTTGGTTACCTGTGTTGTTAACACTTCTTCTTGGTTTACGTAGGTTATAATCACACACACGGTAAGTGATCAACAATTTTATTTTTAATGTTTTTTTTTTCATTGCCCAATAAGATAAGTTTCTGTTGATACTGCATTTTCATTCTACTTTGTCAGTGGAGATTGGTAGTGTATAACCAACAGGTAGAGGAATTTATTGAAAGTTCAGTCTAATAACGACTCATACAAAAGCTTTCCATGCCTATTGCTACCAATTCATTGTTAAGCGTAAACTTGTACAGTGACTTTGCCGCAAACATTAAATAACATACAATTTTCACGTAAACATGTAACATTAATAATAAAAGTCATGTTGCACTGCTACTCTGGATTCAATAAAATTATTTTTTATGTTTTCATTTTAACCATTAATTTGGTTTTTCTTTCGTTCGTGATATGCAGAAATAAAACTTTAACACATTCATTTGCACATGCCACTTGAACCGCATTTCAGTTGCATCACATTTACTTGAAATACAAAAAAAAAAACCACAAAACTGCTATTCGTTCAATGAAACATAAATAACGGGTTTTATATAAAAGAAATGTGATAATTGGATGCTAAAGTATCGGTTATGTCATCAACATATCGGTAGGTCAAGTAAATTTTGTATTAATAACATTAACATTTTCCCATAGCCCTAATATTTACATTACATGTGCTAATTGCCATCAACGTTTACCAACTAAATTGTGAAAATCTTCAATCGATAATACAGTAAATTGTGATATTAATCACTTAAACACCAAATACATATATTAATACCAAAATAAATCTGATGGTGAACCACTTACTAATTACAGTCTGAACAGTTACATAATATACGAATAATAAACGAATTACATATGAATTTATGTTTTTTTAAATTTCATTTAAGTGAATTTACTCTGTTTTCTCGGCCTATCAATCATAATCACTCTGGACTCTCTGATCTTATTATTTTAGTTAATTTCATCAACTAAAATACATGAAAATGTTAATTGAAATCATAAAAACTAAAAAAGAAATCGTTCATCTCAGTTGAATCAAATAAACATATTAAAAACAAAATTGTGAATTACAAATCTTATTCACATTGGAGTTTACAATTATTCAACACACGTGAATATTAAATGAAATAATACTTTACTGGGTCATCATATTAAATGGTAAATAACAGCCTACATTATACGACATTATTTGTGTAATAAGAAACCAATTTATTTCCATTATGCAAATGTACTTAAATAACAACTTAAAGAAATTGCAAACTTTTATCGATGAGAAACAAAAAATTCATAATTGCACAGCAAACGATATATAGACTCTTAAAAACAATACAGCTCGATATGTTTATGGGTCTTATACCACAAAAGTATTTTTTACATTCAAAGACTCAATTCAATGGCAAACAAAACAAACTGATGATGATGATGAACATTTTCACCGGTTATGGTTCTCTTTAACTTTAACTTATCTGTTATGCAACCCCTTGGCATCTCATCATTATACCTAACCAATTGCTTATTTGTAATTGCTAAATATGAAATCATGATGCATTATTGCTTGAATATTAAAAATAAAATATAAAAAATTTCTGATGCGCATCACCATTAAGTAATCATTCATTGTTAAGTGAATAAAAAAAAAACAATATCTGTATAATAATACAAAACTTTACATAATTTCCATAAATTCATAATGACTCTAAACATTAAAGTTTTTACTTCCAACTGTCATCATTTACGATATAAATAATTACAATTACAATTGTAACATCAGTTAAATCAATTCCAACCATGTCTCAATCACTTAATTTATTGTCAATAAAAAACGTTACTATTTACACAATTAATTAATTCTTAGTGGCCGTTTAACAACACATTAATAGACTTAATTTAATTCACACATAACATCTAATGAATTTAATTAATTACTAGAACGCAATTATTCTATATAACTGACCTGCCCAATTGCCATATCGTTCTGCAAGCTTCAAGTTCTCTTCTGGCTGGAAATATGGTCGCAATACTGCTTGAATAATGCACACAATTGACTTTAAGTTATCAATTGCCCACACAAATACTATGTAGAGACCGGCTAATGCCAGTAAATAAACTACCAAATATAAATGTGATAATATAAAAGTAATCATTGTTTTAAATTTTGGTTTCGTTTTCCGTTGATAAGAGTTTCACTTTATTTCCCAGACTTAATTCCCTTTACTCTCAATATGAAATTATTTTATTTTTTAATCCACTGGTAATCCTTATCCGCAATTTATCATTTTAAAAAAATGCCAATATGGAGTTTCAATCAATTTTTTTCCCGTAAATGATTCGATCACATTGAGACACCAAATGAGTTTCATCAAATTACATTGAATTTGGTGGATTAACACATTTCACTGAACTAATGTGCAAGGTTTTTTTTTATTATTAGAAGCAACACACAAATATTTTAACAAATTATTAGGAGCCACATTACCTCCATCCGAATCAACGAATAAACATTTACTGAATGAATTTGTTTCAATCCAGCCAACAGTGAATTACAATCGATTAAATCCATTGAGTCCGTTTATTAAGTGGCTGTGGCACAGTGTCGAAGACCCCACCAGTCGATTGCCTTGTATGTTTCCAATATAATGTTAGTTTCATACACTTTACTGAATCACTATTAATTCGTTACAATGTGTCGCTATCAATAAGAGTTAGCATATGTAATGGTGCACATAATAAACAGAAGTTCATTATCACTCGTTATCAAACCGCATGGCCGAAATAAAAATTGTAACAAAATGTAAGTCACTTTTTTAAAAAAACACTTGTTGAATTCATTTATATACTACGAGAATACTGTATTCACTTTTTATATAATAATGACTGACTTGATACAATTGATATGACTTTAATCTCAATATTTTCACTGAAACTGTAAACAGGACTATCGTCTCGTCGGCCACCACACTAGTGAAAAACAGTTCTGGTTGCAAATTATTAATTTCAAAATAACAATATTTCACAATCAAATGATTCGTCTTTTCAATTATTACGCATTAAATTTTGCCAAAATGACGCTCACGGTCTAGAATCTAGTTGTTAAAAAGCTGCTTTTTTGGTAATCTTACATTCTCACCAAATACTTTTGTCGTCATAATCATCCCTTAGCTCCAGCCAATCGTATTTATTGAGCCAACCGTCCAACGTTTGGACCCGTAATCTTCATAATCCATGGAGCATGACAATCACCGGTATGATTCGAATAAAAGAATGAAATATTGATAAATATACGGAGTAATGCAATCAATTTAATCACCGTGAACGTCCATTTCAAAATAATTGATAAATTATAACTCACAAATAATTTCACATTCAAATGATTCTTTTATTCGAATAAAATATATAACAATTTAAATTTGGGTCCTCGCTAAATAATCACGGACACGACGTTGGTTACGTGGTTTTTGCAACGGAATTTCAATAATAAAATCGTATATTGTAGGTGCAAGAAAATCGGTATATTATTAAATTGAATATTGTTTGGAAATTATTTAGTTCTTCTCATTCCCTTCACATTATTAACACGTATTGAACACCATTTAACACTTTTCACTACTTTAATTTAATTGAAACACCAATTTTTAATATTTAACTTTATCGTGGAGAGGAGCTGTCCGACTGTCATCTGTATGTCAAACGTCTAAATACGTCATGAGTTAGTGAGTAATTCCAATTACATTTGAACAAAATTTAAGAATCAAATTAAATTGGTTTTCAGCTTAATTTAAATTTAATTTCTGATTAACATCGGCCATCGCACGAGTTTTTTAGACTCACATCAGTTGTTCACCTGATTTACGTAGACCGAAGTTTAAAAGCTGAATAAGAAAGATGGTCTTAGTAGAATGAATTGCTGAATCAAAATATTACGTTGTCCAATAGCATTTCCGTGAATGTGCAATTATTGTTTCCAGACATAAGAGGTGCAAGGACGTTGAAAGTGTTATTTAACTTGTAATTAATCTTCACATTATGATGGTTCTGTTGACCAGCAAAAGTGCACTCAGGTTATCAAATGACATAGAACTATTTTAAATTTATTTAATTGAATTAATATAAAATCAACATTTAATTATTTTTTCAATATATTAGGTAATCTAATATTTTAATTCAATATCAATTAGCGATAACAGAAAGCGGCTGTATCAAAATTGTGTATAAAAACTAGGTGCAATTTCATTTTCTATGGAATTACGATCTCTCACGTTGCATCGTTTAGACGGTTGAAATATATATCTTAGTGATTTTGCTATTCTATATTTGTGCATTAATTTAATATCAAAATGGCACTACGTTGGGGTATTGCATCTGCCGGTAGAATCTGTCATGATTTCGTAACTGCAATGGAAACCCTTGAAAAGGGAGAACATGAATTGGTCGCTGTAGCAACTGCCAAGGATCTTGACCGTGCTAAGGATTTCGCTAAAATGCATGATATCAAACGAGCATATGGATCTTATAAACAACTTTCTGAGGATCCTGATGTTGGTAAGTATCATTATTCAAAGATGATTATCGAGTAAAACCATTCAAAACTTGTGTTATTAATATCACAGAGATCGTATATGTTGGTAATTTACATAATCAACATTATGATGTATCGTTGATGATGTTGGAAAAGGGAAAACATGTTCTCTGTGAGAAACCAATGTGTATGAATCAGGCTCAAGCAAAGAAACTTATGGAGGTTGCTCAAAGAAAAAAACTCTTCTTAATGGAAGCAATCTGGTCTCGTTTCTATCCATCATATCAATATATAAAGAAGCAAATAGATGATGACAAGCTTGGTGAGATCAAGGAAGTACATTCGACATTTGGCTTATCTTTAATGGAATGGGAACGTCTTCAGTAAGTACAATGTTTTGAATAATTAGTCTGCTTTATAAAACTCACAAATTTGACCATTATTAGGCAAAAGGAATTGGCTGGCAGTTCCATTATGGATCTTGGTGTCTATCCAATCCAAATTGCATTGTGGTGTTTCCGGGAGGCACCAATTGAGATCCATGCACAAGGTGAATTAAACAAACATGGAGTTGATATTGAAGTTACTGCCACATTGATATTCAGCCGAAACCGTAGGGCTACCATTATGTCATCAACCAAACGTCTCTTGGACAACAATTGTCGTATTGTTGGTACCAGAGGTACAATATCCGTATGTATTTAGATCTATTTATATCTACTATTATCATTAACGATTACATTAATTGAAGATGGATAATTTCTGGTGTCCAACCAAAATTACTGACGTTGATGGCACCGTTAAGGAATGGCCATTGCCAAAAGGCAGATATGAAGTTAATAACATCAATAGCATTGGATTACGTTATGAAGCTCAAGCGGTTAAGGAAACCATTCGTGCTGGAAAAACCCAAAATGAGAATGTACCTCACACCGAAACTCTCAGACTTTCCCACATTCAAGACGAAATCCGTCGTCAAGTTGGTGTTGTGTTCGCTGAAGATTCAAAATTCCGATAAGATTCTGTGACTAATGTTTCAAGTCACGAAGTTTCTCTTCAATGATCGATTGATTACATTATATATTTACTGTTTTTAAATGGAATATTAATAAATTGATTGGTAATTGATTGGTTCAATTAAATTTAATATCAATATTTCACTAGCTATGAGAACACCGAAATTTTGGTCCTTGCCTTCAATTTGGTACATTGGGAAACTTCAACTATACAATTTGAAATTAAAGTTCATCGCTGGTCTTATCAAACTCTTTCTGTCTCGCGAGATTCATTACTACTTCCGTGAATATATTACCATTGATATGACATTATTTACATACCTGACCTTGATATCCTTGATTATAATCAAATTAATTAATTTATTATTTAAATTATCAATTAGAGTTCAGAGACAGTAATTACCTTTATCGATACTATTTTATACATAATATTATGATTCCTTGATAAGGTCATTCGCAAAACCCAGCAATTCAATTAGAAGTCTATTATGGAATTTCACGATTAAATTATTTGTTAATGCATTTGATTAGCTATGACTTTTCGTCGTTGTATGTACGAATGTGCGGAATGTAAAAAGTGTTATTTAAGTTATATTAGGGAGGTTCTGTTGATCAACAGTAGTGCACTCAGGTTATCAAATGACATTAGATTAAATAATTATCTAATGATGAATAATCAAATTAATATTTTTTAAATATTATTATAAACACCAAGACATATAATAGTATATTAAGTTACAAGTTGTGATATGACTGGTAATTGCAATTGGTCATGACAATTGTGGAATGAACTACAAGTGAATTGTCAATATCACCAAATGCAATTTCAATGTTATACCACGAATTGAATACAGTACATTATCGAGTATCCATTATTATGAAACACTTATTTTTAATGAAAACGACAAAAATCATCCCATAACATAAAATTTTTACCAAGTGACAATGACGTCACATCAAATCAGAAATTCCAATATATGTAAATGATATTGTCCTTTATATAAAAGAATTTACGCTTTATGTAAACAATTGCCTATCAATTACCAATCAATAGTTTAGTTGAAGTAAAAAATGATCCCCAAGCAAAAATACTTATTATTTAACGTAACAGCAAATCTTATATATTAATTCAATACCAATTAGCGATAGTAGAAATCAGCTTAAAATTCAGTATAAAAACTAGATGCAAACTCATTTTCTATGGAATTACGATCTCTCACGTTGCATCGTTCAAACGGTTGAGTTTTATCTCTGTGATTTTTCTATTCTGTTACTTGTGATTAAATTTGTGCATTAATTTATTACCAAAATGGCACTACGTTGGGGAATTGCATCTGCCGGTAGAATCTGTCATGATTTCGTAACTGCAATGGGGACCCTTGAAAAGGGTGAACATGAATTGGTCGCTGTAGCAACAGCTAAAGATCTTGATCGTGCTAAGGATTTCGCTAAAATGCATGATATCAAACGAGCATATGGATCTTATAAACAACTTTCAGAGGATCCTGATGTTGGTAAGTATCATTATTCAAGGATGATTATCGAGTAAAACCATTCAAAACTTGTGTTATTAATATCACAGAGATCGTATATGTTGGTAATTTACATAATCAACATTATGATGTATCGTTGATGATGTTGGAAAAGGGAAAACATGTTCTCTGTGAGAAACCAATGTGTATGAATCAAGCTCAAGCAAAAAAACTGATCGAGGTTGCTCAAAGGAAAAATCTGTTCTTAATGGAAGCTATTTGGGCTCGGTTCTATCCATCATATCAATATATAAAGAAGCAAATTGATGATGACATGCTTGGTGAAGTCAAGGAAGTACATTCAACATTTGGTTTGTCTTTAATGGACATGGAACGTCTTCAGTAAGTAAAATGTTTTGAATAAATATTGCCCTTTATGAAACCTTTATACTTGCCGGTTACTAGAAAGAAGCACTTAGCTGGTAGTTCTATTATGGATCTTGGTGTATATCCAATCCAAATTGCATTGTGGTGTTTCCGAGAAGCTCCTCTTGAGGTCCATGCCACAGGTGAATTGAATGAACATGGAGTTGATATTGAAGTTACTGCCACATTGATATTCAGCCGAAACCGTAGGGCTACTATTATGTCTTCAACCAAACGTGATTTGGACAATAAATGTCGTATTGTTGGTACCAGAGGTACAATATCCGTATGTATTTAGATCTATTTATATATACTATTACCATTAACGATTACATTAATTGAAGATGGATAATTTCTGGTGTCCAACCAAAATTACTGACGTTGATGGCACCGTTAAGGAATGGCCATTGCCAAAAGGCAGATATGCAGTTAACAACTTCAACAGCATTGGATTACGTTATGAAGCTCAAGCGGTTAAAGAAACCATTCGTGCAGGAAAAACCCAAAATGAGAATGTACCTCACACCGAAACTCTCAGACTTTCCCACATCCAAGATGAAATCCGTCGTCAAGTTGGTGTTGTGTTCGCAGAAGATTCAAAGTTCCGATAAGGTTCCATAATTTGTGATTCGAATCATGAAATTTTTCTTCTGTAATCGATTGATTACAGGATTTATTTGGTGTTATTCTTTAAAAGGAATATAGATGCATTGATTCAAAGAATTGAATTTATTTGTATAACAATTAGTGATTACCATATCTCTAGTAATTTCAGTGTAAAACAGTCATAGTGCGATGAACGGATATAATTAAGCAATTAATTTAAACAAATTAAATATTTTTCATTTAATAATCACATTGATGAAACTTTCATAATTACATAATGCCTGCAAATAATATTATTCTCATCTGAAATGCATTACGTACATCATCAGATCAGCCCTAAATCTTAATTTAATGTAGAATTGTTCATTAACTTTGTGTACTGCTCAGAAACAGGGCGCCTATATTACTATCGGTAATGTTCTGTCCACTGGCCTTCAAGGCAAAAAGCAATGGAAAATTTAACCCCCGACCGTAACAAAAATCTTTTCATGAGGCAGTTAGTGAAACTTTATTCTTTTAATTATGCTATGAAGATGAATAAATATGGAAAACAAAAGATCTTAAATCATATTTTATTTCACTTCATCTGAGTAATAATGAAAACTTTTTTTAAAGAACTTTTTACTCATCTATTGAATGCAACATAGACCGTTAATTTAGTGTGGGCAACAACAGCGTCTCTTGTGTGGTAGGTTATGACCGATAATTTATAGTTTCGTGACCGTTACAATATGGAGAATGGTGATTCAAATCAATCAGCGTGTAATCATTGATAATAAAACATTCGAACGTTTATATCTCATTGAATCAAGTGATTGGGTCACTAGAGACCAGTTAAGTCTAACATTTTGTCACTGCTCATCTTCAATCTCTAATTTTGTCTCAGACAAAGGTCTCGTATTTGTGACGGTAGAAGAACCATTCTGATATAAAATGATTTATAATTCCACATTGTTACTCCCCTGGAATTTTTGACAAAGAAATCTTTATTTTAAATAACCCGCAGTGTTTTCTTTTACCAATTCCCCATTTGACGCACCACATACGATTTGTTTATGTGAATCATTTCACATACAATTCTATTTCGATAAAAACTGGAAATTTTTTTGTTAAATCATTTTATTTTTCTTTTGCACTGTGTATGTTTATTTTCCGTTATAAATTATCTGGTGAGTGGAAAAAAAGGAAACTTATCGTCTTAACATTAAAATTTATAACAATGAATTTGAAAATTTAATTCAACGATTGCCCTAAGAGTGCATGAGGCAAATGTAACTCCCACAATAAAAGGTTCTACATATGGCAAAATAAAAAGAACTATAGATTCCTTCAGATATCACTTCCCAATCCACGAAGACCAGAAAATATACCAAAAACGACGGAAAGAAATTTTAAGAAAACGAGATTGTTATTTCATATTTATTTTCTATGAATCGCTTCTTATACTTTTATTATAAGAATTTTATTCACAATATTTAGTTTAACTGGTACAAATCATTTTATGCAGAAAACTAAAGTGGTTTACTAGTGGGTGATACCATACATTTTATGAAGAAAAAAAGAAAGCTTTTATCCATTAAAAAGTCATTCCATACGTTACATTACTCAAAATACAATACCGATATGATTTAAACAAGGAAAATAGAAAATGGAATAAAAAAAAAGAAATAGCGACATTGGATCTGGAGATGAAAAAGAAGGAATGATATGCAATTTGTATCAAATGTGTAGAAGAATAACTTAAGAGTCTCATTGGTTATATTTCATTTTTAAAAGAACCAATATATTGTCTTTTATGAACCAATTTTGGGGTTGGAAAGCAATATGTAATGATTTTCGGTTTTTTTTTCTTCTTGATTTTATTTACAAGAACGAAGGAATAAATTGATTTGAATCAATATTTAGTATTGTGGCAAAATCTGGTATCTCACTCGACCGAATGAAACTAAATGGTAAGTTATTGCTAATCGTGAATTAAGACTCAAAATGTGGTTAAAACATAATGTTACAATTTATGTTTACGAAAATTTAAATAATTTCATTCAATAAAAATGTCTAATTTAGATTACAATTTGAATGGCATGGATTTAATTTAAAACCAATTTAAATTTAAGCCAACATAATTGACTCTTCTATTCCGTTATCCCTACATTTAAGTCTCAGCCTCTTTTTAATTTCTTGGCTTGAAGAAATTCGGTTTGTGTCTTTCATTTATTTACATTTAACCAACTAAAATCCTCAATTTATTTCAACCAGTAATGAAAATGCAATTGTGGTTTTATATTTATTTGCCAATTCCGCATTAAACTAGCCCATATCAAACATCTAATTATGGTAAACAAGTGGAATTTAAAAAAAAGCCACTGTGCATAATCTTCACTACTAAATGGTGTGCAAATTGTTCGAAATAAATCTAATTTTCAGTTCGTTTCAGTGTTTGAGGGGGTAAATAGTGACACTTTTAAGACTTACTTTTCTCCTCAACCGCATACAGGGAGTACTGAATGTAATGGGAAAATGCAGAAAACCACCAAATTCTATTTTCCAGTGGAAAACCAAGAGAATAAAATTCTCTTTAAATTAAATGTAAAATGAATTTTACGTTGTTTGAATTGTTTTTTTTTTTTAATTAATTAGATTTATAATATTCATGTCCAGTTACAATGGTCACATGTGTTGACTCCGATTACTGCTACCTATGATTTCCCTATTACCGTAAACTGTTACCAATTATATGCGTTTTTATAATTCACGCTGGTTTTTGTGGATCAAAACCAGACAAATAATTTTTTAATGTTTGCAGTTTCTCACCACATCCAGAGAGGTCGCGGCGCCTAAACAATGCAGGCATTTTCCAAAATAACATGAAATGGTATTTTGTTAACAAGAATAACGATGGAAATAAAAAAAATTGAAATAATAAAGCAAACTGTATGGGCTACAATTTGCAATGAACAATCATGTTGTATGGGCCACATATTTAATGTAATGTATGGTACATGTTGGCATAATGAGAACACTAACTTTATGCATTGTCCTTCTTCGAATTTCACTTGAATTCTATTTTTCATACGTTTAATGGCAAATAACATTCTTCTCCACTATCTAGCCAAACAATTTTGAATGATTTTTCTTAACCATTTCATTCAGTACAAGGGGATTTTTTTATGGTAATTTTATTTGCATAATATGTAAACATATGCAGTTTTCGCTGAATGAATGCATGAAATTGTAAAAGAATGGCAACTGAAAAAATATTGCGACCTTCCTGCCGCCATTCGTCTTCCTTTGATCATTACACTTCCAAAAGAATTTCATCCACATTTTGTGCGAGCCAACCATTGAATTCAGTAGATATAAATGAACAAACTAATCCATTCCGTCTTATAAAAGTACATCATCGTAATGAAGTTCATTTGGCGGATAGTGGCACCTTTGCCATAACGAATCGTCGAGAGTTGTTATGACCGACATAAAATTCTGAATCTCTGAATTCTGATGAAACAACCAGAACCGATGAAATGTTTTGTCTTGTTGCCAAAACATTGAATTCAAAAACGATAACATTTAGTTTATCTCAAAGGTGAGGTTCAACGTCAAACAAATTGTAAACATAAGATAAGACTTGAAAATCCGCGATTTAGATGGATCTCATTCCATTGATATTAAAATGTAAACGCAATCTTATTCAAGTTGTAATGGTCCAAAAAGGATTCATGTTTCCAATCCTTTAACATTAACGGATAAAAAAACAAAATTCATTTGGATTACATGGTATTGCAAGTTCAAATGCTGCAGTACATTTCATTATAGAAAAATCCATTCTATGATTTTTTTTATTCTATCATTTCATCGAGAAGATTAAATTAAAATTCATATTAAATATTATGTTGAGTTTATATATCTCTCATATATTTATTTTTTATTTTATTTTATATCTCAACAATCATATGTAATATGCTGTGACTGCATTGGACCCTCATTTCACCCGCAATGAAATAACAGAATTAAACTACAACTGAATTTTTGTAGCAAAAATAAAAATAAGAATTCGAATGGACGAAAAACCATTTGAAAGAATTGAAATTACTTACAAATCTTTCCATTCATATTTACCATAATTTCTTTTTTCCATCGCCTTCATACTCTTCGATTAGCTTTATGCAATGGCACTTTATACAATAAATGCAATTCATATGCCCAAATAAAAAACGGATAATGTATAATATAGAAATATTCGGGAATCCTTAGATTCAGAGATATTGAGATGCCACAATTGAATCCCCACCACAATATTACATATAACGGATACAAAGAACTAACAGTACACATTCAATTTAATATTATGCATCAAAAACAAAATCAATATAAACGAATTTGTGCTCTTTATCCTCAAACTAATAGTGTTTCATAATTCTCGTATCATTCCACATCGGTGTCTTCATCATCCCTCAGCCTCCAAAATTCTCCGTATGCTTTTCTATTTTTTTTTTCTTGTATTTGCGAATTCGAATAAAAAACTCCCAATATGTGTACGGGTGGTAACATCCAAATACAATCGAATTCCAGAATATCGTTCAGATTTATTTCTTTCAACTAATGTCGAATTGTTTATCATTTTTATTTCATTCAGTTTTTGTTAAAATTGGAACACCATAGAAATTTTCTCATCCATAAATAATAAATATATTTGTCTTTATTGAATATTTTCATTATAAATATTTTTAGTATTTTCATATTGTCGAGTTTTTCATTTCGGCTTTGACATCATCACCAGGAATCAATGAACAGTATTGTGATAAAGAAAATTTAATTTCACTATTCTTCAACAAATAAAAATTAATAGAAATAGTTTTCCCGATAATAAACGCATAGACTTTTCAATTATTTTCTGTTGTAACAATTGTGTTATTGTCCGCCTTCTCACGAAGCATAAAATCATCAGTACAAAGAAATCAGTTTTCATTTGGTAATACGACAAGGACAAATTAAGATAATTTATCAATTGGTTCCAAGCTTATACGATATATTCAAAATTATATGAACAATCTAGTGATGTTCTTCTGTCTGGTTATCCAAAAACTTATGTTTCGTCAGACACCATAAAATTAATATAATTTTTGTTTCTTTCTTATTGCTATATCGAATGTTTATTAAAATAGCGTAAGACTGTTTTTACTCATGAATCGATTACATGCTGTGTGTTATACAAAGATTTTCTATTTTCATTTATATTTTCCAAAGTAAAACATATTCCACAAACATTATAATTCAACGGGAGTGAGAAGGATATGGAACTGTAGTGAGAAAAAAATCACTGGGATTTAATAATAAACGGATATACGCTATAATAATAAAGATGTTCCGGACCACAAAGAATATCCAGCATTATTTTCAATATTATGTCATGGATAAATTTTAATAAAAACCGTTGAATAATAACCGTATTATGGGCCATTTGAAATTCGTTAATCATTGATTGTAGCCAAAAAAAAAAACACAACCAGCCAACCACTGTTTAAGATGCGACGTCCATAAGAAGGAATAAAGCGAGAATAGAAGGCGCGAATTACATATTCCTTCCTCTTCTCATATCCGTTGTAATCATATAAATCCTGTCCTTGTAATAAAGAATATTCATAATAATGAGAGTCTACAATTCCATACCAAAAGAAATATTGTTATGAACTGGATAATTCAAAACTGAATCTCTAGTCCATCCACCCCCTCGAGCCTCCCAATTATATTGTATCTCAGTGACTGCATGCAAACATTAAAACATGTTGAATAAAACAATCGCCAAATAAATTATATGAATTTAGTGAAGGCGTAAATACAAATCAGTGAAATGTGAATTCACTATTTTACTTAATAAGAACAAATGTCCTCGAACATATTTACCCATTTTCCTTTAGCTTTTTCTTGGCATCATCATAACATAAAAATAAAGTGCTGAATCAATATGAGACGAATATAGTAAATGTATATCATAGAACTCAAACCCAATGGAACATATTCTATATTCCCTTAATTAAGGTCAATCTTCAGGTTCAAGTGGCAAACACATTAAATTCTCGTTAATCGTTTATCATTGAACGTTAACTAGATTACAACAAAAACGAGACAGGTAAATGCCAATTAAAATTAAAATCGTTTAATGCAATTCAGTGAAATCGGATGGTAATTGAATACGAATCACGGATAGTAAGAAACGAATGTATGGTGAACAATAAAAACTCATCCGGAAACAGACCTGATATGTTTGAACAAATAAATCGTTTATGGGTAATCACCTTTTTTCCCCAAAAAAAGAAATGAACTATTCAATCCAACCAGAACTATGAAGATAATCAAAAGGTCATAGATTTAAAATTATTTAAGTCTGCATAATTCACCTTCAGATGATTCAAAGTGTGAACGGTTGCAGTAACCCAATCGAATTCAGTAAACGTTCTATGGATAACACTGATTTCGATTCAATAGAAATTTTTCGAACATTAAACATTGGAAAATGAGAATGAAAATCAGAATCATAATAATTTTCTTGGTTTTTGCTGTCCTTAAAAATATTATAAATCTTATCTGGCATTTTCTTATACAGAGAACTGAATCGGCGTTTATTTTTCGCCTATGAACTTCTGTCGTTCTCCAAACGTTTCATACATGAAACCGTTGCATTACAACTAGTGTTGTATATTGAAATGATTTTCTTTATGTATCCCGCATTATGTCCACACTCATATTGTACGTTTTAATGATTTTCAAATTTATGGGTCCGCATGAAATTTCCACTGATTCACTAATGCATTTTCCCAGAAAAAAAATAATTCATCCCTTTAGGTTTTTATACTTTCCTCTCATCGTCAACTTTCTGGGTTTTGCGTTCTTTCAACCAAACTGATATTAATTCTTATGGGATTTACAAATCGAACGCCATTACCATTTAATACCCAATCACTTACTAATCGGTCTTACACTAAATATTTTCAATGAATTGATGCAATTGGCGATAGCGTTAACGAAATGTTTATTTTAACTTAATCGTCATCGATAACAACGAGTATTACTCATCCCTTGTAACATCGCGAAGTGTTTTATAAAATCAAACAAACAAATATTAAAATACTCACATATTTCCTTATTGTATGAACGTAATTCGATAGGGCAAAGGTGTTGATTTCCATACCATCAATTGCTTTGGCTGACAATGAATGAATTTAGTATTTCCTCTCTGCTTCATTTCCACTCAATTGAATATTCTTTATAAACGGTATTCCTTAATAGATACTAATGATGGAAACCCTTTAAATATACTCAATTTGATAAAATTTATTCAAACTGATACGCCTTTTTCATATAATTTGCAGATGGAAAATGGTCGCATTATGAATTAATTTCATTTCGTCGTTTCTATTCATTTGCAGTGCTGAAATTGGAAATTCATTTCATTAGACTATTTCGTATAATTGGTCTAAATAATTTTTATGGAATTTTAACAAAAATTCCTCAACTCTCTGTCTCTCGAACAGAGAAAGACCCAAGTCATTATAGCTTGGACTGAGTCGAGAAAGGATTCTTCTAACTATAAAGTCCCTTGAACGGCCATTCAACGATAATATTAAACAATTTCAATTTTCCTTCCTATATCCATTTATTTATGCATACGAAATACTATTTCTATGGATTTAAATAAAAAATCATTCTGTTAGAGAATCAAATAATATTCAATTGAATTGGTCATTCATTGGACACTTGAGAGCATTCTACAGTGCACAAAACGGAACCTAAAAATTATATTCACCAGCTAAAGAAATGCTTTGATAACTATTGAATTTTATGGTAAACGATTGGACATTGGATGGTACCACCATTCAAAGAATTTAACATAATTGCAAATTCCACTCAGTCCATATGGAGACATTCAAAACCATTGAAATGTAACATAACTCTTCGTTTAACTCTTTCTGTTTTCTCTCTCTCTTCTCGGCCACTTCAATGCGTATATGCATTTCATAATCATAAAAAAGTCCAATTCAAATGAATTCCATATTAAATATTAAGCAGAACTATTTAAAACGAATATGTTGTGATACATTAATAAAACTCTTGTTCAATCGTCTGCTTTTATGCATTCAAATTATAAAAATTAAAATAAAATTATCATAAAATATTATTTTAATTGATTCGCTGTCATTTTTATAGTTCCATTCAGTAGTTAAGTTAGTCAGTATAATCATCGTGATGAGAATGTAGGTAAAATACTTTCTTTTCTTGCTCTCCTTCATCAGTTCTATAAAAATTGTGTGAATTTAAATGGTGAGAATAACAAATTGAGTACAGCAAACTGCATCAACAATTACAACTACCCTCCAGCCTAAATGTACAGCAATGAGAGAATTAAAACACTGAAAACCATTGCAATATTATTAAGTCATGTAACGTTGATCCGTTTTAAAACGGTATGCAAATTGGAGAAATACCAAATCACCGTATTCATATGTGAATTTTAATTGTTATTTCACAACATAAACTAAGTTAAAAACTTCTAAATAATAATATCACACAATATGGTAAAATGATTTTGAAATTCATCCAAAGTGAGCATTTAAAATTTTCATAACAATTTCAGAGTACAACAACTGGTTTGAATACCAAATTATAGGAGGCACACAATTCAATGAACCGAATACCGTAGTACTTCTTCTACATAGCAATCAAATGGAATTATTTACAAATTACACTGTAATAAAGATGAACATCTTAAGTTTGTTAATATGAAGTTGGTGTCTAATCCAACCAATATAGTAATTGTTGGAGTCCAAAAGGATGTGTTTGTTGTCAGTTGCCAATTTGGTATTTGGAATAACCATATCGTATAAGGTGATGGCCCTTTTTTTCTGCCACCCATTAACAGTTTCATTTATATTTACATTTTCAACTTGTTTACGGTCCTATTAAAGCCACATCTCCTTTATACTATCAGTTTCATAGCAATTGCTAATTTCATACAATACATAAAGATAAAAATATTTTTGGTCATTTGTTTAGTGGAAAACAAAAAAAATTTAAGAGAAGAACGGTGAAATTGGTGAAGGAAATAACAAGGAAAAGATACACATGAAAAAAATTGCTCTTCCATAGACCAATGGACGAAATGCAACCAAAAATTTATTATAGCCTCTGGTGAAACAATAAATGTTTAGAGTATTTGTATTTTTTTCTAGTGGATACCAATAAACCATTACCTCTCTTTTATGTCATCCAAAATATGTGGTTTTATGTGACAACAACTCGTTGAACCATTCCGTTACCATATTTTTTTGGTATGATTCTCCTATCGGCATAGGTGATATAACATTGCACTTTACTTCTCGTAATGAAAATAACATAAAAAACCAACATTCTTCTCATTCTCTTTTACATTTTTTGTTTTTTATTGGTAGGTCACCATCCCTTTAAGAGTTTGTTTTCAACAATCGGTCTGAATGGTAACCACCATGGAATGTTAACAACAAAAAAAGACAACAACCAGAACCAAAAGGACATTACAAATTGGTTTAGTTTTTCACATTTAAACGTTCATATTCATGTTTACCGTGTATATGTGTGCTGTTATCAACCAATTCTCGTTATGAAAATTGTTTAAATTCAGCGGACAGGAACCAACCTTCCACCTACCAATTGGTTGTATCCATTCATAATAGTTCAACATTATTTGGAAAAATGTACTCGATAATAAACTTTTAAATCATCCACCACATTAAATGTGTCCAAATATTTCTAGGACGCGATGGTACAATGTTGAAAAAAAATACTAGTTCAATTCTTTTTTTATCTTATTAGATGATGTTTTGCTTGGGAAGTTCATTATAGTGGATAGATCGCGTCATAGCAACATGCATTTTTTACAGTCGCTTTTATTCAACTGTACCGATATGAGGAAAACAATTTATGAGCTTTTCCGGACCCATTCCAATTCAGACTGAAACGGTCATACAAATAATGTACTTACCAAATGTATGGAGCCGTATTGCTGCATCTCCTCATTCCAATCAGCCGTTCGTTAGAAATCATGAGGTTATGTAGTTTTTATGTTCGTCTTGATAACAGAAATCTATAGTAGAATGAGTGATCAAATAAAAACGAATACCTCTGTTATGGGCGGATAAAAAAAACTTCAGCTTTTGGAATTCATGAATAACAGGGAAAAAAAAACATCATGAGGCATTCAGGTTCAAGCAATTTTGATAAATGCGGATTAATGTGCTGATCATCGCCATCGGGCACTTTCTGTACCATATCCACCCACCAATAAAGTGATTAAATTCTCCTAATAGTGGATATCATTTAAATATCCTTCGTATATCATTATGTTGTGGCAATACTATTTTACCATTCGGCCAGATTGTTTCATGGTCGTTCTAAAATATGGTCAATTAATAGACGTAAATTGGTCAAACTGTTGTTGTACCAAAGTTGATATTGCGCTTATGAAAATATCTTGTAAATTTAATGCTTTTAATTTACATTGAATGGGCTAAATGCATCCTAGCTAGTCATTTATAAAATTATCATCGTTTTGGTTTGATGGTGAGCCCATTTAACAATTCTCAACGACTTGTGGTTCACCTATCTACTCCAAGCTACTGAGATTATTGGTCAAAATGGTTTTCATCTGCATACAATTCATTCTTTCCGTAACAAATTAAAATGGAGAGATCGAGAAAATCGTTGTGGCTTATGAAGGCCATTCATGGTTTTCCTGAATTTCCAATGTAATCATACCGAATGAGATGTATCGTTTATGTACCCATTCTCACACTGATTGTTTATAATCTGTGAATATTATTCTAAACAATATTTTGCAGCCACATATGGATTGAATAAATAAATTTTAAGTAATTTTATGGTTCAATCTACTAAATAAAATTTAACAAAGTATTTATGTACCACTCGTTATACCATATTTAATTTACATATTGGTTATGTTCACCACCATCCCTTAACTGTGTTTAATATGGTAACAAATACATCAACATTGATCACCTTATTTCCATTATATGCTACCAAATACTCATCTCGTTTTAGTTATTTTCGATAAATTGAGATAAGCTACCAATACTATCATATGGTACATTATCTGTATTTGCATCTTAATTAATTCAATATGTTATCATCTAATTTATTACGTCCCATTCAATTAGTTCGCACTTACCCCATTGGCACCTTTGTTTTAATTGGAGTCAATGAAAATTTCGTTTATAGTATGAACTTTTCAAATGATCTCTTTACTCCAGATTCTACGTTAAAGCCGAAATTTTTGGTTCTTTCAAGCAGCATATTATCCAAAGAACATTTCTAAATAAATAACTTGCAGATACTTCTTCTATCAACAACATCATGAAAAATTACAGTATAACTGTTCGTTAGTTCTACATTGAATGCATTGAAATTTTTGATCTGCACTATAAGATTTTCTTCTCTCTCCACAATTTTTCACGTTACTTGCAAAATTCAATTGTATGGATATTATAAAGTTACAAAACATAATATGTTTCATTCGATACTTGTTTCCTGTTTTCAACTCTTCTTCGTATTCCTTTATAAATTTTACTTTTTTGCCTACAAAAAAAATGATTTTATTTTTTTTTTTGAAAATCTTTTACCAAAAAGGATAGAAAAGATTTGTTCCGTTTGTTCTTATTTTTCTATTTCTCTGGTAACAACTGAACAAATCGTAATATTCAATTCTACAGTTTTCAAGCTTGTATAAATAAACTTTACATCACATTGAACAGTAAACTGAATTCTATTGAAGAATTCCTTTGGTATAGCTGTACTGTGTGTCGTCAGTTTCTTATTTTTTACTCTTTTGGTTTTGTTCTATTGGTCGTTGAATGAAACAACTCATCATTCTATAAACTACAAAATAAAATGCATATTCATGTTGCATCGTTCATCGGTAGTTCATATGAAAATATATAAAATTGCAGTTTGTAGGAGTATCATGTTCAGACAGCATGGCATAAAAATCATAGAGGCGACGTCGCCACTAAATCGGCGAATCTTGAAATTCCACATCTATTGCAGTTTTATTTTCCTTTCGATTCGAATGATAGGCCGCAATGAAATATTTGTGTTCCATTTTCTGAATTCATTTCAAAATAAATTTATGTTTTATATAAGAGGCGCGTGGCTAAACGATAATTCGATAAGATTTTGGGTGCCACAATGTTTATTCAATCGTTCGATTTACTAAAAAAAAAACAAAAACAGCACATATTGTTTGTTAGCAATTATTTAAACCATTGCTACTTTAAGGTCTGAAGGTAATACACAAGAAATATCAATTTATGGTAGGTCATGAATAATAAACGACATAATATCTCTTCTAAAGATTGAGACAATTTCTTTAGTTTCTAAGCTTTTTGTCCCCAAATTGTAGAAAGTTTTCTCTTGATCAGAATTACATTGTAGATCAAATGGTAATAGAAAAAATTAATAATTTAGTTGACCGACGTTATTTTTATCGGCATGTAACAATAAAATTAAAACAAAATGGAATTCACATAAAAACGGACAGCAAATATCTTTAAATTTAGTTATTTCGTACGATTAATTTTTTTAGTGAAACTTTTAACTGCAACTAAAATAAATATACAGATTAACAAATTTAACGAGTGAAGATCAAAAGAAATGCATCCGTCATTTACTTTGATTCCATTCAATATACCGTTCAATATGAATTTTAAAAGAAAAATACAAGTTATTTTGGCCGATAAACAAAACCAATGTTACATAGTTTAGTATTTTCTAATGTAAAACAACATTAATCCTGTGGCATACTGAATCAACCGATTATAAAAATATTCTCTGACTCTCTTACGTTGTTCGTTACGATTATCTATTTCATTGTATAGTTAACCGATACATTCAACTTTAAATTCAAAACTAATTTTCCTTCGATTTTCACGAGTACCACGAGAACATTTCTCTCGTTAACTGACTCTCTTTAGGTATATAAGAATCGCGTGTAATTATCCATTTGTAGTACCGAAAACGTGTAGTCAATGGAAAATCAAAACATTCATACCATCGCAATAGAAAGTCAAATTTTCCGAGTGAATCTCTCTGGTATTGCCGAATGAAAATATTTTCTTTAGTCCATCTAAATACACATTCACTGGGGTACTAATATGGGTGCACACAGAGAACAACTGCCCGTGCAAAAATAAAATTCCTATATACGAATTCTGTCTATTATTTCGATTCAGATCTTTTGGTTCCCAATACCCGAGAATATTGGCGAAGTGCACAGATTTTGGAGTGGAGCCAGTCAGTAGAAAATTGTTTGGCACATTGGCAACTGAGTGCAGTATTGTGCTGGTTCTGGCACAGAACACGCGGGGACACAATCGTGCCGTTAACTGGCACGGTTGTCGTCCAAAATTTTCTGTAATACATTTTGTGTGTTTGTTAATTTCAGTTGTAAAATAAGACAAACAATTCTATTTTATTTTAAAATTCATTCAACTATTTGTTATCGGTAAACTAATTACAAAAGATGGAAAAGAAGATCCAAAAACGAAAATTATTACCTTTTTAATTTGACGAAAGATTTAGTGTAGTATTTCAAATCAAATGAATAACTGATCGAGTAGTAACCTATCGGTTACACAATTTAACACAGTGCTGATAAAATCGCGTAATAATTATTTGGATTTAGGTAAAACCAACCGTGAAACACAAATCACTTATTAAGAATTCATCACTAATAATTGTTTAATAATTGAACAAGGAAACTGCCACAATTGCGAAAGATTTCATTGTTGGAAACCATTATAGAGTACACTGTAAGTTAAAATTTATCCAGGGGATGGATGATTCAATGCATCGATAAATTTGATGTTGCAATCTTCTCGTGACATATCGTACGAAAATCGAATACCAAAGTCTCCAGCCTGTCTATGGTAATAAATTGCATTGAATTTAATGTAATTTTCAACTTTAAAATATTGTGACCGTACTCAACGATTGTATTTCCAAAAATTTTCATTTTGTGCTTAATAATTATCACACCGTGTCGTAAATTAATTCACAAAATTTTCGATTAAAATTCATTAATCGATAATTAAAATGAAATTTCTTTGATTTAAACGCGAACAAGTTCCGTTATTGAGGTGTAGTACAATACTGAATTTTTGTTAAATGAAGAGTGTTCGTTGGCTCTAGATTGGTTACCTACAGAATTCTGACAAGGAGCCAATAAATAATGGGCTTGGATCATGAACACACCAATACCCTGCTGACTACATAAGAATCCAATTCTATTTTGTTCACTTGTTCATTGTTAACGATAACAATCCTATTTGCTTAGATACACGGCTAATAAAAGAAAAATAGTGAAGTAACTAATTCGAAGAATGAAAAGTGTTCACTGGTATATAATTACACACCGAAAGGATTCATTGAATGAATAAATGAAATATTATCTAAATATTGAATAAAACTATACATTCAGTTACACGACATGCTGTCTTGTCCAAGTTCCAACTGGCTGATACCCAACAAATCTGATCAGTTTGAACTCAAATAGTCAAATGTCTGCGTGCCATACCGAGAGAGACGTGAGGCTAACATTCTTACCGGGGGATATCCCGTAGTCAGATTACTCAATAATTCCTGGCTCACAGTTGGACGACAGTAGAAATTCTTTTCAATTCAATCATTTTTATTCAATTTCAGTTTTGTATCATTTCCCCGTTGGCAATCGCCACTAGACTATCATATACTTAACTACTGATTATATAAAATCAGTTTTGATTTTTATTTATTCGCAATACGGTTACAATTGAATCGGGATTCCTGGCTCCAAGACAAAATATTTTCATCATTCCATTGGCATTGAACTAACCTTCAATGAAATTATTTTTTTTTTCTCTTCATCGTTTGTTTATGATGTCCAAATACACAAATTTATTTGTGAATTAATACAGTTTTTATTTTTGCTTCTGAATCTGTCATCATAAACCGCTGATCAGATTCTTTGGTCGATTGGACTACCTCAAGTTTTTGGCTCCAAATCAGAAAATTTCTCTTCAAATCGTACGCATAACGAAATTGTAACCCAATTGAATGAAGGTGTTTTGTTTAGAATGTTTAAACCATTCACTTAAATGAAATTGAAAGCTAACCAAAAATTTGTTGTCAATTGAGCGGGAATATGTGGTTAACATAATAGTAAATGATTGTTGAGGTAGTTTTCATTTTCTTGTTAAAGTACCGGATTTCATTGAGAGGAAACACTCCGAAAAGTACAACTGAGACACGTTAAAAATTTCCTACAGTTATTGTGTAATGGTGAAAACGTGAAGTGAAATTTCAAAACGTGGAATTTTTTTTTTCATTCACAAGCAAATAAAAATTCAGTTTCTAGAAGTGTTTATGAGTTCCTTTCATAAATGCATGATTTGCATTCAATTGAAATTGTTTCTAACATTGAATTCTTTTTTATTACAGATAAAATAATGAGTTTGTTCATAATAAAATTTAATTTTCAAGGATATTATGAATTAAAATAACATCGAATATGATTCATTTAGAATTATGTTATAAAGTAATTGATTATTATCACGATTATCTTATACTGAATAAAATAGATTTCCTGAGATACAGAAATCAAAACCATAACACATTGACCATACGTAACGTCAATATTAATGATGCTAAGTTTAAAAATCACTTATATTTTCATTTAACAAGATGAAAACACTGAATGAGTTAAGAAACAAGCAAAATGCAAAAATTATTTATAGAAAAGACAAAAAAAAAATGATTAACAGAGTTTTCTAGTTATACATTTTAGCATATTATACATATAATTATTATCTTATATACATAAATTAATTATTATAACTTTGATTTATAATTTAAATTAATATTTAGCTAATGGTATAGAAAATTCAATTATTATGTGAGAGATGAATTTAATTTTTAATTTCATTATTGAAGTAAAAATTATGAATTACGATTTTGATCCGATCCAATGGCAAAGCAATATTAAAACTAACGACATTGTTGAGTGAAAATACACTAAAATTTAATATTATTATTGGCCATAACTCTAATAAATTAAAATGAAAAAAGAAATAACCCCCGAATACGATGTAATGGAAACAAGTGCATTAGCCGTTTAGTGAACCATATTTGTAGAGTGTTGTAATAAAGTAGATAATTACTACATTACAATTTAATCACCTTATACATAAATCTATAGTTCTATGATATACAGATAAATTTAATTGCGACAAACATATAAATAACATTAAATTAATAAAGAATCGCATTAAATATAAGTCATAGTTATGCATAATTGAAGTTTAATTTTCTTATAATACAAATTGCCTAAAGAAATAATATTTCTTATATTACTATTATGAGATTTAGTGATTTTCACAATATTATAATATAAAATTCAAGTTATATTTGCTATGAATATTATAAAATGATATTTAATGTAGATTAAAATAATACGAAGACAATGTAAGTTGAATATTCTAAATTCGTAGTGATGCACTAAACGATATAAAGGCAGAATCTTCTAGAAGTAATACTTAATATTATTTGCAAAATTACCAGTACTCTTATAATATTTATGGAAAATGTTTATAAAATATACTAAACCCTACGGAACACTAATAACAGATAATCGAACATATTAATGAATGAATACTATTGATGAATTAGTTCATAGCATTTAAATGAACAACTCAAATCGCATTGAACAAACAGAATGAGATACAGCCAGTGAAAATGGTAAAATGCAACCAACGAGAGATGAAGTCATAGGTCGCATTGATGCAGCCCACTAGTAGAAAACTCTTGGTAAGTTTTATATTTGTTTCATCATGTACCAAACAAATTTGTTTTCAATTGCCACAAAACCAAATTTACATTGTAAAACGCATTATAAGAAATTGAATTTCTCCAACGTCTAATTACCACATTCATTTGGATAGATAAAATTTTCAAGCTAATTAAATTCTTGCAATTCGCATACAAAATAAAAGAATACTAACGAATACGTTATAAGATTCAAATGTAGAAACAACTGAATGGTTTATGTTGTGTGAAATGCTTTTAAACAAAATTCTGATTTCTATTTTATTTATTTGTACATTTTTCATTAATGCATATAACTTATTATTTAGGCAGTTGTAACTACAAAAATAATCATACCGATTTACCGAATATTTATTGTATTGTAAGTTACATAAATTTGCAGTTATTCATTTTAATGAGTGAAAAATCTAATTACATACCACTTCTATTTGGTCCAAATGTAAATTTTACAATTTTTTTTACAACGTACATTGATCATGTTAAATGTTGTACCAACTACCAATGATACAAAATAAAATACCAAAAAAAAAATCGCCTACAATTAAGTATATAATTTGCATCAGAAAAACATCATTGTATTCCCGAGTACCAACTGTATCATAATGAATCTCTCTAAAAAAATCTACAACGAAATTTACTATAGAACCTATATCGAACATAATAAATTCAGGAAGCATAATAATAAATTATTTTCGGTAATTAATTTTATGTGTTTAATATAAAATCACTTAAAACGGATCCAATCCCTAATTCATGTTCTACTACAAAATTAATACAAAATATAAGTGCTAAACCATTCAGAATACATTGAACTCTTCAAGAACTAAAATTCATATGGATTTGCCTAATTAAATTGGATATTACCTGAATTCAGACGTCAACATATTAAATCAGAGCGTCAGCCACAGAAAATGTACCAAAAACCAATGTTTTTTAGTTATTTTTGTTTTTTATAAAACGGACATCCAAAACATGAATATTAACATGTTATTTACAATTAAACAGCGAAATCAATGTTTTAATGATTATTAAATTATGTTCAATGTGATTTTAATTACATAAAATTATGAAAATATAAATTCTCTCACTCACACGACATTTTACGTTGGTAAATTAATTTTAATAAATTCTATTCATTATGTTTATCATCATCGAGACACATATTCGGATGAGTAAAAGACGAAATCTGTGTCAACAGTTCATACATCAATCATTATAATAATCCTTTTAATTAAACTAAAATGAAAATATTCAAGTGAATACCATCCAATTCTAATTGGAAACGAAGGAAACAAAAATTTTCTCTCATTTAATTAAAAGTGTCGTAATGATAGATAATTTTATAAGTCGTCGTTTCAACGATTAGTAAAGTGTACCTTAAATTTTAATCCTAAAATTACCAACAACATATTATCAAGTCGTAGTTCATTCAATTACTTTATTACAATGTTCATTGAATTATGCTACTGTCGATGTATAACTAGTTAAAACACTGTTAATCTGTTACTTAGTTGCACTGCAGCTCCTACATTCAAGACAAATTTCATCAATCCAAAGTGATTCTTAAATAAAATTCTTTACATTGATAAACTCATTTTTTAATAGTTTATTTTCACATTGTGTCATATACTGTTCACACGGTTTCCTTCGTTCTCCTGATGAAAAACCTTAAAATTTTCGTTTTATTGTTTTATATTACATAGCTTCAGAAAGGCAAATGAGCAAGAAAACTAAGAAATTAAAAAGAAAAACCGACTCACACACAAAAATTAAATAGAAATTCTTTCAACAACTTTGAAATCATTAAGGCATGCTCGTTTCTTTACAGTATAGCATATTGAAAGTCTCCTTAAATCCATTTTAATGACATCGAAAGATTGATTTCAGTTGATTTTCATCATGAGTTTTATCTTCCGCCACATATCAAACTGAATTACAGGCATTTAGAATTATGCTAAATTCACTTATCCACGAGTTTGCACTAAACCATTCACTATCTCTGTCATTCTCTAATAAAATTGAAGACCTTCGCTATAAATAGTTGAATTCATTAGAATTTTTTATTTTTATTTTCACTTCGTTTCGTTTCTTAACAAATAGTTAATGTAATTCACTTTTCGTTGAACATAATAGACGTAATGTAAAAGAATAAATATATATATATATAGACAACATACTTGTGTGAACTTAAATAAACCAAAATAATGAGTAAAATTAAAGAAAACAGTGAAGTAATGAAATGCGATTCACAAATCTTATAACACCCAGTGTCATTAGACATACATAAATCTCTAATTTTAAAATTATCTTACATGCATTTTTGCTCATACCATAATCAATTACAGGATTTTTTTTAAACAAATTTCATAGATTCAACTTGATAGATCATATTATTCACCTGTTTGTCGGCACTAACTCACTGAATCAATGTTACAAAATAATATAATTTCTGTTGTATTATTTACTTCCTGTTTAATTATCATTAAACGATTGACATGAATGTTTAATTATATAAAAAGAATCATAACATCACATCATTGTAGGATTCATGTGACTTTAAATTTGATTTCATATTACAACCAATCTTATTTAATGTATTATGTTGTTATTATTTTTAGATTGTGGTCTTCAGTGAAACCGTCATCTGAATTTTAAACAATCCGTAAAGAAAACTATTTCGAAGTAAAACATGAGCAGTGATGAAGAAAATATAAAGGACCATTTTGCATTAGATAATGTATTACTTCGACTCTTATGAGTTTCAACCATTGAAGATAACATAACTGTTTCAGCGATAATTTGATTGACCCACAAATATTCGCATTAAACAATTAAACAGTAAATGTCATCAATGTTACAAATATTTCTAGTTGAAATTTAAATCATAACTTGCGCATAATAATAATTAAACTTCTACTAGAAATATACGAGTTAATAAAATTGTTGCTTACGTACTAATAATTAATTCATTAAGATTATGATGTTGACTTGAAATCTTAATGGGTTCGTTATTCTGAAAATGCATTCCCTTTAATACTAAATGGTTGAATGATGTGTTATACTAGAGTGATATTAATTACATTGTTTTTTTTTAAAATTGCATTGAATTGACAAGAAAGATGAACTGTCTCATTGGATTGACCACCCGATGAGTAAAACCATCTGCAATTGATTGATTCAATGAAATTTATATGTAAATTTCCATTGCTAATGTATTTCACATTGATTGCAAGAGTATAATGCAATCACATTAATTAATATTATCAATGCTGCTAATCTGATGATTATTTTATGTGAATTTTCAATACGTATGAACATCCAATGACTTCATAGAGAGATTAGATGAACAAATGGAGATACATTTTAACTGGCTGATGTAAATATAAAAAAATTAAGAAATATTGATTATATAATTACACATATTGAAATTATCTAAAATCGAGTATACAATGATGAAGGTTTAGAGCCTTAAACTTGCATAAGAATTAAGTTATTTATAAGATTTTGAACATAATATTTGATGATGATGATGATGATGATGGAATAATAATAATTCTATAGTTTTAGAAAGTTTAATTGAATTATTAGATGATATACGATTAACTAATATTGTATTAGCTAATGTAAGTAACTTAAAAATTGATATTATAAATGAAAACATTTTTAGTAATTTGGACTGAAACTGATAATACGATACATAAACTTATTACATAAAATTTATTATTAATTAAATGATTTCAATAAAATGCTATTTAGAATTAATATTAACGGTCTCTATTTACCAAAGTTCAGTCTTTGATGGAACATCGCTATTCCACTACATGTTTTTAATGAAATCTGTTAAAGGGAATCCATTCCTTTAAAGATTTCTCCATTGTACTGCCTCTGTTCTCCATTAACAAGAACTAATAAATTTTGTAAAACAAATCACTACACTTCACTTACAATAATTTTATCAACACTATTTAAAACTGCCGCAAAAGTTTTTTAATCAACACAATTTGTATTCAAACCATTGGTTTTTGTCGACAAGGGTTTTTCACTTCATTTTCAACGAGCTCTCCACAACAGCGTCTCAGCGTTGAATCAACGTAAGCAAGCAACGTAATGCTTGCAATCATTTCGACCCGATCCCATACAAATTTCATTCGAGTCGCTTTCAACCGCTCTCAAATTGATTCATACGAAAATCACATACATGGACTCTGTCATGTGGTTATGTACGCCAGACTTGGTACGACCGTTTCAATAAATTAGGCATTTGGAAATGGAATTTGGTGTGCAGGAAAGCCAGAGTGCCATTAAGATAGAGTTAAATTACATGGGATTGAAACAAAATGGGAAAGACCACAGAATTCGTTCGATTATGCGGTCAGGATCAAAAAATTACAACTCATTTCAAACAATCATATGTGTTTGTTAAAAGTCACTTATTAGTTCGCTTAATTGCCTGCAGCGCCAAATGGTACATATAACAGAGCGACAGTTAAAGGTAGCTATCAAATAAACAAATTGTTTTGAAAACTCATCCAAAGCTCAGCTTAATAAGTTATATCGGATTTATAAACAGTTACTTGAATGAATTGAAGTATAGTTTTATGTATCCTGACCGCATAATCGAACGAATTGTGAGATGTTTCCATCTTTTGTTCCAATCCTTTGTAATTTAACAATGTCTCAGTGGTACTCTGGCTCTCCTGCACACCAGATTCCATCACCAATTGGCAAAATATTGAAACGGTCGTTCCAAGTCTGGCGTACATATTCACATGTCAGAGTCCATGTATGTGATTTTCGTAAGAATCAAATTCATTTGGAGATTGAGAGCGGTTGAAAGCGACTCGAATGAAATTTGTGTGGGATCGGGTCGAAATGAGTGCAAGCCTTCAACTAGCTGTCGTTCATGCATCTCATACGGATGTCACATTATATGTGTGTTATTCAGACGGATAGGACATTCTTAGAATGAATATCTAATCAATCGTTTACATTCAATGAATTGTTGCATTTTTTATGGACCGCAAACAGTTTTGGAATCTTACGAAGCTTGTTTGTTATTATTTACTTTTTGTATGGACTAATAGAATCATTTAAATTGTTTGAAACAGACGAGTAGAAGAGTTGTTACCAGTTACAGCCTGAGTCAGAGTGTATGTTTCATTGGTGACCATATAACCGTGGAGGAAGAAGCACTTTGTGGACAATGAATGATTTAGAGATTAATCCAAAGCATGCTTATTTAAATTCATCTGGTGAAAGAAGGTAAAAAGCAAGTAGTTGATAATTGATATTAAATATTATTAAGTTCTGAATACTTAATTTGTTTTATCACAAGTAAAATTCCACTCGTTTTTTAATTAAAATTCTTTTTTAATTAAGAGTTCTTAAACAGTTAGTTTGTTTCAAAAGTTCCAAAATTATTTTCTATCAAGAAGGTTCCTATTTCCTCGAATCAATTACACAATTCCTATTCATCTATATACATAATGCATATGGAATAAATAATAATTATGATACTGCATACACGTGTATAACATACATAACGAGAGGGAACAAAACAAGATCCAAACCAAACTGACCGCAACATCAAACAGCTCCAAATACTTTCACAGTCTACCTGTTTCGTATCACCTGAATTCACATTTTCGTATATCGACTCATACCATCGTACGAGAGAGTCAGTCGGATCCAAGGCAGCAAACCTAATCTACATCTCCATTCGTTGGAAAGCATATCGTCAGTATGGAAGAGTGTGCCAACGGTAACGGTATGCCGCCAGTTCTTCCAGCCAATTAATTTTTCAGTGCAGGAAATTAATAAGATTTAATTACTAACAGATTCAATCACCGTCAACAGTGAAGTGGTGGATAAACAAAAATTAATAATTGCAGCAAAATCAATTAATGAGGAACTGTTGAAGAATACATTAAAAAAATTAAAAGACGTTTTCGAGAAAGACAAATTGTTAAATCGTCTCCCATATGATATTACACTGGATGAAATAAACTCTGAGGTAAGAAGTGTTACAAGAAGTGAAATGAAATGAATGTGATACTGGGTTTCTTTCAATATTTAACGGACTGGTTATAAACGCAAAGTCTGTAAACTTTCCCGACATCAAATTTTAGTCCAATAGTAAATTTATATGTTCATAAATTTAACTGAATGTAATTTAAATTTCAACTATCGCAATGATAATGACAGTGTTTCAGAAAGCGAATTTAATAGTACATATTTTGCATAACTTTTGATTTCGTTCAGTAATTTGATGTGATACTTCATACATCTCTGAATTCCATTAAATTTCATTTTTGGTATAGCTGCAATTGTAGTCCAATGAACGTATATAATGATGCTAATTACTAGGAAATGTTAACAGTGTCAATGATCTCAGATGAGAAAAGAATATTCTTAAAATTTCAAATTTATTGTACGAATTAGGTTCGTTTAATTAGCAAATACACATTATATCAATGATTCAATCATTAAATTATAAACAAATTATACTTTGCAGTGAATGAGTTAAATTAAATGGGGTTTTAATAACACCTTATGATGAATTTCATTGACGATAGCAATAGTTTGTTATCATTAAGTGGTTCGATATATTTTCAATGGAATATATTGATCATTGGTCTCTGATTACATCATACGATTTATTGAATCGAAATTACCGTTTCGCGGCACTTAAGGTGCAAATAAATCACAGACTGTAAGACAGTAACAAGTAGATAAATAACCCGACGGTTGTTTAGTAATCTATTACAATAAACAGATCTAGAGTTTTAGATCATCGGATATAATAAATCACACCAAACACATATTCAGTGTAACTGATTCAATACTTAACTCTTAGTTTATAGTTTCGTTTCATTTGTTGTTGATGTTTTTACAATTAATAATGTTATCATAAACAACTAATTTTACAGATAGCTACTATCAAAGGTCAATGGATTGCCGTTTACGTTGATCGCATTGAATTGGAACCATTCAAAATAGTGGTATGAAGCTATGAAACTAAAAATCAATTTGTATATTTTTAAATATTTATTTACATTTCCCGTATTAATACAGGTACCAGAAAGTAGAACAACTGTATTGGAATTAAAGAAAGCAATTCAAAAACATTATGAGACTAAACAATGGAGATTAAGAAACCGCAAATTATATGGACCTATTGATACAGCAATCAAACCAGGGACCTCAATTGATAATACTACAATCTCTTGGCGTTACATTTGGCGCACATATGTTTTGTCTTTTGATGGTCAATTATTGTCAAATGATAATGAACTACTAAAGACACATGGAATCAAAAATAAGTCAACGCTAAAGTTTATCAAAAAAAAAAGGCGCAAGAACAAAGAAACAATCAGCATCGAGCATTAATTAATTTTTTTTAATTTAATTTCACGATAATACAGTTTTGATATATGGGAAATTTTTAAACTACTTCGTTAAAATTTTCAAGTTGCAAAATATTAGAATGCCTGAGCACGTATGAATGAAAGAATCATATCAATTTACTTACATCACATTAATGATTAATACGAAATATTGCGATTTAGTAAAACCCGATGTTTTGTTGACTGAAACTCAATTTCAACAGTCAACAAGAATCTGCGATTAGTAGTAAAATGAACTGACGTTAGACTGGCACGAAATTTATATTTTAACGTTAATATTATTAACAGATGCGTGTTTTATATGTAAATTGCTGTGCGAATCCTTACTCTTTCAAACGATAATTTTGAATTATAAGTGTGAATTGATATAACGGTATAACATTTAATTAATAAGTTTAATAATTTATTTGGAAAATTCCCAATTATGAGAATGGCTGAAAAATGTCTGAGGTTTATAAAAAGCTGATACTTCCTCAACCCATTAGATTGTTATGGTTAAGGTGTCATGTTAGCAGTAATTTAATAGTGATATTTGTAGTGCTTCTATTCAGTTCAGTCATCTGTATTAGTGATTTTGAACAAAATAATTTTAAAATTAAATTCTCATACCATGGATTTGAGCTGACCCAAAGTAATAATTTGCAACGTCAAGAAATCCTACAGAAATACTGTGAATCTGAGCATCATAAAGATCGCGAACAGTATTCAGATTTAGAGGATCTTGCGTCCAACGTAATTGATGATTACGATCATTTAATTGTGGATGAGAAGTACAAGTTTCTCTATTGCTATGTACCCAAGGTGAGTAAGTATGTTAAGTGTAACTTAAATTATAGTTTTCATACAAAAATATAATGGAATTTTACCTATAATTGTTGACTTAATGCCGCATTTAGTAATCATGAGACGTAACCAGTGGTCAAGTGTTGGAAAAAAGCAACATACAATAATGAATACTAGTTTTGTTTAATTACTATTTGTAGTTGGAACCATATTCAGCAAGTCATGGTGTTTCTGAAAATAATATATGCAAAATTTAAATTATTTGAAACATTAAAGTATTTCAATTTACCAAGGAATGAAACAGCAAATATTGTTTCGTATTAGTATTTTTCATTTGACTACATTAAAACAATAAAACATTGGTTTTCTCTCACATTCATGTAAATCAATATTATTAGTAATGTACCACAAAGAATAAACATAATATTTGAGATTTTATGTTGGACTGTAGGTTTATTTTAAAAATATCTAAACTGAATTACTGATTTTATATTATGATCTCATATTGTAATTATAAAATTTACCTCCTCATGTCAATAGAATATGAATACCAATTCAAACCAACGAAAATTTGATGAATCCAACAAGTTTACCACTCGATTCGAAAATTATTATCGCAAGATTGAATACGAATTAAATCCTTCTTGAATTAAGCCTATAAGTTTAACTAAAATTCTTTTGCTCAATGTAATCTAAATCCAAATCCGAAATATTTACCTTTAGTATTTCGTAGATCAACTGGTATTATGTTGTCAACGATGCTACGAGATATAAATATCTATTAATTTTTCATTGTAAATTAACACGTGAATTTTCAACGTTCCATAAAATGTACGCAAACAAATATTTTTAAATTTTGATAATCTGACTGATTCTAGGTGGCCTGTACAAATTGGAAACGTGTCTTGATGTTGATGACAGACAAATGGAAAAATGGAACCGATCCTTTAGTGATACCGGCCTCATTAGCCCATTCATCTGGCATGTAAGTATTAATCTGACAACATAACAATAGGAAACAATTAAATACACGCAAATCTTAATCTCTCATTTTATAAATTTTAGGTTTACAAAATTTAGTTCTTTATCACCAGATGAACGGAACAAAGTGATTATGGAATATACACGGTTTATAATTGTACGTCATCCATTTGAACGTTTACTCTCTGCATATCGAAATAAATTTGAAGGAGATTTACCCAGCGCTAGATATTTTCAAAAACGTATTGGGAAACAAATTATAAAATCATTTAGACCAAATGCATTAAACTCATCGTTGGAGAAGGGAAATGATGTAACATTCCTAGAGTTCGTTCAATACCTATTGACGCCAGAACTCAGTATGAATTACAATTCTAACCAATCGTTCAATGAGCATTGGGAACCAATTAGTAAACTTTGTAATCCATGTTTATTAAAGTACAATGTTATTGGTAAGTAAATTACTCTATTTGTGTATTACAATTCAAAGAGAATATTGTATACGGAAATTTTAGGAAAATATGAGACTTTATTAGACGATTCAGCGCTTGCTCTTCACATGGCTGGAGCTGATAAATATACATTTCCAACGGCACAAAGAACTTCAGGGACCAATGAAAAATTACGTGAATATTTTGATACGTTACCAGTTGGTGTAATCAGGAACCTCTACCGTTTATACGAGGAAGATTTTAAAATGTTCGGTTATGGGTTAGACGATGTACTCGGTATTGAATTAGCTTAATATTGGTTTATTTTAAATCAATCAATCAATTGATAGTCAGTTAGATTATTCTTATAAGTTTTTATTTATTTAACATTAAAACAAAATTATTAAAACTTGTTTAATACATTATATATCTAAATATGTTGTGATACCATACTTTTTTTATATAAAATAAATTTATAATAATTTTTCTTGTTATGAAATAAATATTTAAATTGTTAGGTGATACAAATTAATTGAAATAAATTTTATACTCGTTTTACTATTTGAACAATCAAGAAAAATATGTCTCATTCAACACTTTAAAAATAAGGCATTTAAATCTTTATCCTATAAGATTCGTTACTTAAAGGATTATGGCCACTTAGTATTAATTGTTTAATAATAATCAGCGTTTTTCTTAACTTTAAATTGTTTACGAAATTAATCTCTATTAATTCTCATTCATTCTAGATTCAAACACACAACAAATAGCACAAGTAACTCTGTCATACACAATTAGTCTTATATTGAATAACGTTTTGTTTTTATAACGAGTCCAATTCTTATAACGAAATGGTTTAATTAATCCAACATCCTTGCTTATAGGCTTATTCAATACACCATATTTACGACATAATCAATTTCATCATCTTCAGATTTCAGTAATTTGTATAACTTCTTTTTTACATTTTGGGAAGTAAGACGAGCATCTGGTTTTGTCTTCCAGCATTCTTGCATTATTTTACTTAGTTCTTGTAAAGTTTCTTCTTGACACCAATGGTCTGGTATGGCAGGACGAATTTGGTCAGTATAAACAATTTCAATCATTTTCTCAATCGTTGGTTCGAACGGTATTATATCCTGATACGGTAGAGAATATTCTGAGCATATATCAGATTTATCGTTTGGATTTGTTGCCTTACAACGTCGGCACATTTCCCACAACACGAGTCCAAATGAATAGATGTCACATTTCAAATGAGCATGATAATCGTTCTCATTCAATTTATTCATCAGCATTTCGGGAGCCATATATCTGATAGTAGGCAAACGCTCATTTGGATAAATATCTGTATCTCTTGTAATTGAATCGATCATTCCAGCTAGAGCAAAATCACCAATCACACACTCATCGTTATCATTTACTAAAATATTTTTGGACGTTAGGTCACGGTGTGCAACAGATATCTTTCCGGGTTTTCCATTAATCTCCGAATGTAAATGACAGAGACCTGAAGCCAATGAGACGGCCAATATTTTCAAGACTTCAGAATTTAAGGCATGATTCTGTAGATACTCATATAAACTACCTTGCTGATGATATTCCGTAATGACTATTTTAAACGGTTGCGATCCATGAGTTCGGATATCTGCTGCAATGAATCCTAAAATATTCTTATGGCGCATTATGACTTTCTGAAAGATTTCAATTTCACGATAGCAGGAGGCCTCCGATTGTGTTGGATACATTTTTACCGCCACATTACGGTCTTGCAATTTAGCTAGCCAAACCTCACTGAAACGACCTTTGCTAAGTATTTCAACCAATTGGATTTGTTTAGCAATCGTTCGAAGTTTTAATAATTTATTGCCTGCTCCTGAACCAGATCCTGTTGTGGAATCAGTTAGCAATCCATGCATTGGCGACACATTTGTATCGATTGAATCCAATAAGCCTTTATTGGCCTTTTTATCTTTTATCTTTTTTTTATGCATACAGTATATGGCCGCGCATAAAACAGGAAACAAGATGACGAGTAATCCAATTAAAAGAAAATGCCAATTATCAGCGATCGGATTTGGTTGAGGCAACTCGACTGTTACGTTACGGGGTACATGAATTGGGAACAGTTCCTTATTACAGTGATTAGAGTTACAACATATGATATTTTTCCCATGAAGATGCGGATCTTTCGCCACTTTGCATTGCATCAAGTTACCACTTTCATTAGATAGACAGCCAAATGAACGTTCCAGCTCGAATTCACCAGTATCTTCGTTAACAATTTCCTCCACAGCGCTGAAACAAGACCCATTATCTGAGGTGATGCACGTCCCAGTTTCCATATCAAATGGACAACGTCCGCCAGCACAGTAGCACTCCAAGCCACTGCCAAACGGTACTACCGTCAACAGTAACAAGGCACTCACAAAGCGATATTTCATATTGTCCGCAATTTATCTCGATACCAATTGGGCGATGGAAGAGAAAATCAAATTATTTTAAATATTTTGGGCCAGACAGAATCTGGAATCCGCGGCTCCAGCAGTCTTTCGAGTGCGAATATATTATCACAATTACTTAGACGCGTTGCTAATTAGCTTAATTTGTTTCTTTGCCAATAAATCTATTACGAAACACTTGAGATTGAATTCAAGTAGCACCGGACACAAGTAAATTTTAATTAAAACACAATTTAAAAATGAATTTTACGGATGAAAACAAGTTGATTCAATGGATATATGCCATTACTTCTTATTTGTTCTCTTATGGCAGCCATAAATGAAGAATTTTCGTTTCGAAGATAGAAAAAGGTAATATATCGAATCGACTTGCTATATGCCTTTACTTCTCATTTGTTCTCAATGGTACAAATGAAACGAAGATTTTTTTCATCCAGCTGGATCGTATCGATATACCGCGTTTTGGCGTCGAAAGCAATTACAGGCAGAAAAATATTGAGGAAACCAAGCAATGAAAATGGACCCATATAATTCTAAGAATTCTCAAAATTGCCTGGCAATTCCATTTATGCCCATTGGCAAAAAAGAGTTACAATTGTGTCGCGTCTAACTTTCTACTCGCTGTAAAAAAAATATAAAAAATAAACAATAACAAACAATCTTCGCTATTACTCACACAAATCAGCTATGCAAACGACCATGAAGATATTCATTCTAAAAATGTCCTATCCGTTTGAATAATACACATATAATGTGACACCCGTATGAGATGCATGAACGACAGCTAGTTGAATGCTTGCACTCATTTCGACCCGATCCCACACAAATTTCATTCGAGTCGCTTTCAACCGCTCTCAATCTCCAAATGAATTTGATTCATACGAAAATCACATACATGGACTCTGTCATGTGAATATGTACGCCAGACTTGGAACGACCGTTTCAATATTTTGCCAATTGGTGATGGAATCTGGTGTGCAGGAGAGCCAGAGTGCCACTGAGATAGAGTTAATTTACATGGAATTGGAGCAAAAGATGGAAACATCTCACATTTCGTTCGATTATGCGGTCAGGATACATAAAACTATACTTCAATTCATTAAAGTAACTGTTTATAAAGCCAATGGAAATAAATTGGAAATTAATTTAAGATAATATCTCGAGAATGAGGTAGGTGTAAAGTGATACTAGAAATAAGATAGCAGATATGATGTTTTAATAATAATATTATAATTCCATTGGAAGCAATGCTATCGGATATCTTTTGACAAATTGCCAGAGTCACTCTAAGAGTATATAACACACGTATTCGCCGAATCGACCAGCTGACACATACAATATTTCAATGTTCATTGAGCTCAAAATTTATTGGAAGAGAGTTCTAATACTTAATTTGATCGCATCGTAGAAATTCTGTTCAATATCAATCAAATGTAAAATGAACTTTAAGTACATACTTCATATTGTTTTTTACGATTAAATGTTAAATCAAGTCAAATAACTTGATCTTGGTCAAATAAATAATCATGAGTAGTTGACTTTACTTCCAATTAGCCATTGCCAGATCGACTATATACTGGGAAGTTCCTCACAATTTTCCCACCATTTACAACATTAAAAGTTACTCGGCATGGGTACCCATATACAGTGTGTATGATAAAGGCGTGCAATGCACTAATACTAATACTAAGTGGCTGCTTTACGAGACGAAAACAAACAGTTCGGTCCGGAGGATAGAATTACTTGCTCTTTTGTGCTTTTGGTGGAGTTAGTGCAAGTCCTTGAAAGTGTCCCATACATTCCAAACATACAACAATAGCATAATTGATAATCGGATATACTGAAGCACTGTATTGAACCAGGGGTTTTGGAATGCAAACTAACAATTTACAGGTGGGTGAAATCAGTGCTATCGGTGGATTCCCCATAAGACTAAATAAATCCCACATCCAACTCACTCTCGAACTTAAATTTTCATTAACACGTTGATTATTATTTTGCCAACTATACCTCTATTCAAGCTACCTGCTTCAGAAGAGCGATAAGATAATATTTATTCAACAGATAAAATTGTTGCCATCGGTTTCCACATTTATATATATTTTAAACGTTTCATTTTAGCATGACTCATCGAAGTAGAAGTATTACCTATTTCCCGTGATATTCGTTCAACGCAACAGCTGTGCTATTAATTGCTGAAGTAGGAACAAGTGTTATAATGCATCGGTGCATAAATACAATAAATACAGTTTAATTACGTTTAGTCGTCATATCAGTATATAAAAAACATTCCAAAGGAAGTTCATCATGAACGGTAATTCTAAGAGAGACGTCGAACAAAAAATCCAAGACTACTGTTCAGAGGAATATGCGAGTTCCATTGAACGCAGGGAACAACATAATCCGGCAAGGGAGTCTTTACGTTCGTCACTAAGACCTAACAAAGATATGATTATCATAACGGATGAAGACAAGGAAGCGGCGATTGCTAAGGAAAGTGAAGTCATCGTAGTGGATAGCAATAATTCAAGAAATTCCAAAGAATTATTCGATGTTCTGGCGAGCACAAATTGGCCAACCGACGCAGCACCGATTTGCTCAATTCTAAACACGAGAGACTCAAATTGGAAGAATACAGCTGCACATAATGATACAATAAAAAGAATAAATAGTGGCACATCTACAACATACTCTTCAAGCACCTTGCGAAATATTCGACGAAATAAATCGCCAAATCCGGTATCACATTTTATGAGCACCAAGACAAAGGAGAACCGCTACAGTTTGGATTCAAGTGATAAATATTTCGGTGGTGACTTAAATTCATCTGGTGAATCCAGAAAAAGTAAGTTGACATAATGTTTAATAAGCAATTTTTTGATCAACCACACTATTTTACCATAATTTACATAAAATGAAAAACAAACTCTTCTATAAACTAAAATCAGAAAAATTATAATTAGAAATACCGTTTCATAAGTGTTTCATTCTACCAGTATTCATACTCAATTCCGCTACTTGGTTACTACATTCATAATTTATTTTTAAATCAATTCTGAATCTTAGGTTAATAAACGCGATTTTCTGAAAAGAACAAAAATTTAAGAAAATTCTAATGTGCATTTAGTTGTTGGATAACTTTTATTATGATTTGAGTGCATTGAACAGAAAGTATTGAGTGGTAAAATCAATAACTAATAGAAACAATTCAACGATGAATAAGAAGTGCTCATGGAGTGATTTTAATTCGCATTCAATGAATAATATTCCGGTCACAGTGCTTGAGCATTTCGATTGGAATTATACCGACGAAGAGATCATTAGTCTGTCTAGTTGCACTTTAGATTTTATTTAACTCTCTACATTACATACTGAATTTCTCTTCTTGTAGGCAATGATGGAGAACCTCATTACAATAATATGTCAATGCACGGTGGAAAATACGAGGAAGAAAATCAATTCGAAGAAGTTAATGAAATAGATGGCTCTGAATTGGGATTAGGATCTGTGATCAAAGTGGAGTTGAGTAGTAGAAAACTAAATGGTGTAATAAAATGGATTGGAAGAAAAGTTCTGGAACCATATGATACGCTTGTGGGTGTAGAATTATTCGATGATGTACCGGATCTGACAGAAAATTTTAAAAATGAACATTATAGTGGCCGCAATTATTTTTCATGTCCACCCGGCAGACAAGCAGTTTATGTGGCTCCATCAAAATGTACCTTAGACACTAGATTTCTAAATAATGATGTTGAACCTGTAGACCAAGTTGCCTCTGTTGTCCGTGAACGAGATAGAGAGGTAAATCCGTCAAATCTATTTGGAGAGGTTGATTGTCCGATAGTGCCTGGAAGATATCCACCACGTCGTAAGTATAATGTTGCTAACTATCGTTATCCGTTGAAGTCAAATTCTGTGTTTATTGCTTCGTAGAATTCAATAAGGCTAACGATATTGAGGTCGTTTGTGGAAAATTTAAAGGTATACAAGGACACTACAATTCCTGCTACTTAGACGCCACACTATTTGCAATGTTTGCCTTTACTCACGTATTTGATTCGATATTGTATAGACCTAGGGAATCTAAGGTAATAATCTTCTTATGAACTTGGAGAAAAAAGTCGAAAATAATTTACATTAATTTAGGATCCGAAAGGTTATGAAGAAGTGCAGAAAGTGTTATTAGAAGAAATTGTAAATCCATTGAGAAAGAATTTATATGTGCGAGCTGACAGAGTTATGCATCTAAGAAAATTATTGGATAAGTTGAGCTCCGTAACTGGTTTGATGACTGAAGAGAAAGATCCTGAAGAATTTTTGAATAGTTTATTGACCCAAATAATGAGAGCTGAACCATTTCTGAAATTAAATTCAGGACAGGATGCATTCTATTATCAGTTATTTGTTGAGAAGGACGAAAGACTTAAATTTCCTACAGTGCAAAGATTATTTGAACAAAGTTTCTATGCGTCTGATATAAAATTATTAGAAGTACCATCTTGTCTTATAATTCAAATGCCTCGATTTGGAAAGGATTTCAAGATGTATCCACGTATAATGCCTTCACTATATTTAGATGTAACCAATATAATTGAGTGTTCTCCGAGAGAATGCTTTCTATGTGGTCGACTAGCTGTGCTAGAATGCAGAGATTGCTTTGAAACAAATGATTTATGTACTGGATTAAAAAGCTGTACATATTGTGATGGCTGTTTTAAGGATAATCATTTTGGACCTAAAGAGAAACACAGAAGGAAACATTTCAAAAATCCGTCAGCTCATCAATTGGGACGGTCTCTAATTCCGGAAATTCGAATGGAATTGTTCGCAGTAGTGTGTATTGAAACATCTCATTATGTGTCATTCGTTAAAACAGGTTTCGGGCCAGATGCTCCTTGGTGTTTCTTTGATTCGATGGCTGACAGAAAAGGTAATATATTGTATCCATTATTCTTTAATGAACTCCATTGCAATCAATTAAAACGGTTAATATAAATTTTAGGTGAAGCAAATGGCTACAACATACCAGAAATGATTGCATTGCCAGATTTACCGTCATGGTTATCGGAGGATTGCAATGATCCTAATTTTGACCAAAATGAGAAATTGCTACCGGAACACGCAAAACGACTTTTCTGTGATGCCTATATGTGTATGTATCAAAGTACAGATGTCATGATGTATCGATGAAGTATTTAACTCTTTGCAATGATAGTAGAATTAAGATAACCATTTGAAAGAATGGCTAATAATTTTGAAGTTACGTCAACTAATACACCAAACTTATATGAAATTTCCTAACTATTGAACCAAACTGATTGTGAAACATTTTGTGAATTGAAATAAACATTACAAATCGTTAATACTATCACAATAATAATAAATTCAAAAAATATTTAATTATTGAGATCTACAAATCTAAATTTATTAATTATATTGAATTCAAAATTACAGAAAACATTATACGATTATATCATTTTTTTTTTCATGATTTCTTAAAGTATATTATTATTATTACGTTATTAGATTTGTATTAAATAGTAATAAATCATTTTGTTAGTTATTTTTTTAGATAAAATCCAGTTTGATATCACTGACATAATACCTAATTCATATCTCAATACAATAGGATTGTGTACTTTATTTTAGTAAAGTTAAAAGAAGAAAAGGTATTGCTATCAACTAAAACCGTTTACAAGTAAATCATAAAATTACCAAAATAAATTCTGTCACTTATCATAGACTCTTGATACTCCAAGTGTATTCTTTACATTTTATTGTTTATCAACATACTGGCTGATAGTCTGCCTACCAATGACGATAATCATGTTTACATAAAGAAATGTTCTTATAATCCAAGGCCTTAAAGTACTATTTTTTAAACCATAATTCAATTGAAAAATTCTTCCTCTTCCATATCATAGTCGTTCATTATACTTGATGAATAAACACTAAAAATAAAATCGAGAAACGATTTATTTATAATCTAGCTGGAAAAGGTATTGCACAACAAACCTGGTTGCCCGACAAGTGAAGAATACAATCCGTTTCAATTTCTTGTTGTAAAAAAAATAATTGAATGACCACAGATTGCCTGGCTCACCGTACGGATCAGAATTCAAATCGGGATTGTAACTGTAGATATCACAATCCGAAAGTATGATTTCCTCGTCAACAGCAGACCAAATGGATTGTTTTAAACTACCAAATTGATCTGGTGCAATGGCTGAAAGATTCGTATTCACGGAATTCATGACCCATTGAAGCGAAGGCTCCTTACTAAACTCAGAGCTCTAAAGAAAGCAAATTATTAGTATGGTAATTTTTAATAACTTCCCGTTCAACATACCTTTGCATCCGTAAAATCATAATCCGGTTGAAATGCAGCATTCAGTGTTGATATCAAGTAAAATAAAGTTTTTCTGGAAATGGTGTCACAGAGTGTGACACCTTCATCACCAGAACAGCTCCCGAATGTAATGCTCGGTGACAAATCCTGAGCCGTTTGTGGAGGCGACAACGCTTGAATATCTTGTTGATTCTCGGACCTGAATCGCTTATACAACGCCTTGTCCGATGCAATCATTTTACACGAATAGCTCTCAATTCTTCCATATATGGTACTATCACCGACTTGAATTGACAGTGCGGTATTGATTGCTTCAAAGTATGAGTTCTCTAAAAACTTCATCTTTATTTTAAATTCCTTGTCCAGCAGAACAATGAAAACCGTTTAACAATTATTCAACAAATAATGTTGTGTCAATTACTGGTTTCGAATTGAATTCAAAATTGTAAAGCAACAAAGTGATTAGTCTCTCTCTCAATATTTAATGATTTAAGATATAATCAATGACCTGGCCAATTCCAGTTAAGTTCAATAATAATTACTCAATTTATTTCAAATAAATATCAGCAATTTATGATTGGGCAACTATAGCTCTGCAGACCGTTTTAAATCTCGTTTGCTGTTGTATCGTCCTGAAGGGAACACTCGGTATACAAACGCTTGGGATCCTGTACATTGTAGACGGGTGTATCGTTGATCTTTTTTTGTCAGCTATGCAATTAAAATTATTATTTTGTCTTCTATTATCGCGTATTCTCAATATCTTTCTGCAACGGTTCATCACAAAATTCACTTGAACTGAAGTGCTTATTTATTTAACTTTGTTATTATGCCCACCTAATTGGAACAGTTTAATTCAATGTTTATGTCTTATCCTATTTCAATATATCACTTCGTTTAAGATTGTTTTTAAAAGAAGCTTTCAGTTCACTGCACAAAACGAGTTCTGTGGACCTATTTCAAAGTTCTGTGGGTAAGTTTTTGTTCTAACAACGAGTAAATACACTCAGCTGGCACTTCTATCTTTCAGATTGGAACAAGATTGTTTATAAATATCTTTAGATTCCTAAACACTGAATCTTTGTTAACTGTTTTGTTATAAATCAGGTTTATGTAACACCGCGTATTTACGCCGAGAACAAATTAAAACCCGTTCGTTTACAACCTACGGGGGAATGATGATTAATTCAGCCCAGCTTCTTCTTTGGCTTGACAATAATTTCGCGTTCTGTTTTATTTAGCAATAAATAAATGATATCTGATATCTGATATCGGTTTCTCAGAATCCTAGATACACTATACTAAATGGGACGAATTCAACCAAATTATGCACAAATTCGAGGTTGTTCATAAGCCATTCGAATCCGCGGCTAAAGATAGTCTTCCGAATGATTTAAAGTAACCATTTTTATTTTATTGGATCGCTGCTTTAAGGTCGCAACACAATGATCTGATGATAAAAAAAGTCTTAATTTTATTCAACTTTTCCCTCGACTCAATCTGACCGAATGCGATACCAGTTTTGGCAGTAGGAACCACTCTCGAAATTTGCTAATCCACTTTTTCCACCAAAAAACACTGTGCAATCGTGATAATTGATTTTATTGATATTTTATTCGATTTTTGATAAAATGAAAGCGTACGCGGCTACCACAAGTAGAATATTTGTTGTGTAACAACTAGTTATGCACCATTTGTTTGACCTTACTCGAATCAAATTAATAAGAACCCCTTAAATCATTTAATTTTAGAATAATTCACTCACTTAATTCTGACTTTTATTTTGTATTAATTTTCTGAAACAAAAGATTTTTTTTACGAATTGGTAAACTGTATTGTTTCGACTTGTTTCGTAAAGGCTTTACCTCTTATTTGTTCTCAATCGTTCATTGAATGAAACGAAGAATTTTTTTCATCCACCTCGTATCAGTATACTGCCGTTCAATGCGTTTAAGCAATTTCAGGCAGAAATATATTGTGGTATATCGGATGGGATAGACCGTTGGTTACAGGATTTATTGATGTCAATGTGACACAATAGTGATCATATCCTGGCATTTACCTAATCACAAGAAGTAGGATAAATCCTAGCGTTACGCTCCGAACAAAATTTTCATACAAAATGTAAACAAATTGAGAACGCAATAAGAACGCATCGCTATTACTCATACAATTCAACTATGCAAACGACCATGAAGATATTCATTCTAAGAGAGTCCTATCCGTCTGAATAACACACATATAATGTGACATCCGTATGAGATGCATGAACGACAGCTAGTTGAATGCTTGCACTCATTTCGACCCGATCCCACACAAATTTCAATCGAGTCGCAAATTCAATCGAGTCGACAAATTAGTCGCTTTCAACCGCTCTCAATCTCCAAATGAATTTGATTCATACGAAAATCACATACATGGACTCTGTCATGTCAATATGTTCGCCAGTCTGAGAACAACGATCTCAATATTTAACCAATTGGTAATGGAATCTGGTGAGCAGGAGAGCCAGAGTGCCACTGAGTCCCTGTTAAATTACAAGGGATTGTAACAAAATGTCGAAGAATCTCGAGAATTCGTCCGATTATGCAGTCAGAATTAGAAAACTTACTATGCTTAGTATTATATTAGTATGTATATAATTACGAAAGAGAATAGAATCACGCAATAAATAGATCAGTGTTGCCGAATTGGTAAACTGTATTGTAATATGTTCACATTATTAATGTATACAATTGTACCACGATGTTTCCATAAAAATAAGACGTGTTCCTAGACTCGTATACTTTAATACAAATGCGTACCAAAATTATACAAAACTTAAAAATTATATTATAATTAATATTAAAATTTTAATTTTTTTAATTAGTTCGCAATACGGACAATCGATTATATACTGCAATCGGTGCATCAGATGCAAAGTATCAATTACAGTCAAGCAATCTGATCGATCATTCGAAACCTTCGTTTTGATCATTATTCACCTTATAATAATTTGGATTAGTCCTCTTGTCTATAGCCTGTTCCCAATCGGAACGACTGAAATTTTTGTTTTTACGGATGAAATCTTGAAACACGTCAGTTTCAATTTTTGCAAATTCTATAAAACCTCTCCAATCTTGCGACCCACTTGGCTCGAAATCCATGTTCGGAAATTTCAGCTCCTTATCGCAATTATAATGTTTCTTATTAATAAAACGATGATGTTGATTTGCTCCAAGAGCGGAGCAAACTTTGCACTCAAATTCAGTGAAATTTAAGTGTTTATGGTAATTGAAAGCATGAAGTAAATTGCGATTGGAAACCATCTGGTGCAGTTTGTGATCCAAGTAGGATTCATAAAGTTCGTCGCTGGCATTCACCTTTAATATAAAATCAGCTAACTGTCTAGGGTTCTCAAACTCCCTCACCGAAATCACAGACCGCTCATTAGGTATGCGATCCTATTAAAGTCAGAAAGCAAATAGTCAATTTAGATTCTAATGAAATCATTTTTATTTACCTTAAAATTAGGCGCACCATAATAGATTGGGACAACTCCTGTGTGGAATCCACGCCAGAACTTTTCAGTTAAATAATCATCACAGACACTGTTCTCATAAGCAATTATGAATTTGTACCTGGCAATGAAGTGATAGAATTCATCGGAACTAATGGTGTTAAGGTAATCACTTATTAAATTTATTGGTAACTGCTTATTATTAAGGCATTCTCCGTATGAATCAATTGGAATATATTTCATTAATTCGGTTACATAATCATCCCTCCCGGATGTGGTCGAACAGATCGATTGAATATACAAGACAGGTGCCAGCTTCCTAACTCTTATTAGTCTGTTCTTTTCACTTGTTTTAACAAAATACTTTAAACTTTTCATATTCTTTAAACTTGCGTTCTCGTCAATTAGTAAGGGAAAATCACTATAACGACTAAACGTGGATGAATAATTAAAAATTTGCAAATTTTCTTCGAACAGAAATAGCAATTGGTTTTTCATTGATTCTTCATGGAATAACACCCATTTGTGCTTCGGATACCGAGGAAGCGGTAAATCCCATTTTTTAAAATCACTTCCATAAAAGATTAAAACCTGAAATGATCATTCACTTGATTGTATCTTTATAAGAACAGAAACTGTAGTACTCACATTAACCATGCAATATTTAAAATAATTTCTATTGTGTGTGATTAAACATTTTAAATTTCCACATCTCTGTACATAATCATCGGGATAGAAATCGCCAGATGTCCACCACAAAATAACCGAATCCACTTTGCCAGTCTCCAACAGTAATTCACTCTATATGAGAAGAATAAATGGTTATAATTTCTTCTAAAATAGATGTATTACAGATGAATCATTACTTGAATATCGAATTCTAAGAGAACGGCTAATTGGAATATTAAATACAAACTGCAGACTGTGAAAACAATAACTGTTAGCTGCTTCAGCATTTTCAGAACTAATTAAATGATTTTAATCGCAGCCTCTAGAATTTTGTAACATACATTTAATATAATATTCTCGGAAAGTACCGGATGTAGGGTTGATATCAAATTATCAAGATTCACGATTCCAATATTTTGTGCACAATTACATCATTATTATTTCATTAATAATGAAATAATGTACTCTCAATAGAGGGCAGTACTGGCGATTACTCAAAGCGTGGATATTTCTTTAAGAGATGTAAAATACAAGAAAATGATAAATATGAGTTGTAGTTTCATGTATCCTGACCGCATAATCGGACGAATTGTGAAAAGTTTCCATATTTTGCTCCAATCCCATGTACAATAACTCTTGCCATTGAAACGACCAAATTCCGCGAATTTGAATATATCGGCGATTAGAATTTCTTTTAGAGATTCAATATGCTTAGCTATTTGTAAAATACAAGAAAATGATAAATATTTTTTGATCCTGACCGCATAATCGGACGAATTTTGTTTCAATCCCATGTAAATTAACTCTATCTTAATGGCACTCTGGCTCTCCTGCACACCAAATTCCATTTCCAAATGCTTAATTTATTGAAACGGTCGTACCAAGTCTGGCATACATAATAAGGTAACCTGAATACCTGGATACGATCAGAGACGACACTAAGAATCCTGTAACCAACGGTCTATCCTTCAACATGACATGATTAATAATAGTAATCATACCTTGCTCAGTGTCAGCAGAACGACGGTAAAATGCAGTCGGAATTATGGAAGAGTTCTGTTTTTTTCTCTCGTCTTAAATAGTTTTTTCCAAGTTTTACAGAATTCAAAAAAATTTTTATAGCATGTTTAATAGTTAGAATGCTGATTAAATTATAAGATGTTTTCAGATTGTTAATCAGTTTTCTGAGACCCGTTTCAATTTTTTTTTGCAAATTCTATAAAACCTCTCCAATCCTACGACCCTCTTGGTTCGAAATCCATGTTGGGAAATTGCAGCTTCTTATCGCAATATATTCAAACTTCTTTCAATTCTCAGCCAAAAAATGTCCCTCTGTCATCTCACAATATCATTCCTCATATATATCTTGATCCAATCACTAGATTTAATTATTTACAAGTATCCTACTGATTACAATAATGATATTTGTAATTTGTAAATCGAATAAAAAAATACGGTCGATAAAGTCGGTCGTGAATTTTTCTTTCGTTCTAAGAACAAAAACTGTTACTATTGTTTTGAACAACCACCTCATTTACGACAGTATGATTATAGAGTGTGTATACCGCTATTATAATATAGCGGAGGGTGTTGATAAAATTTCATGCATTCCTACCAACAACTACTTTTAAAAACGGAAAACGGGCTCTATCGTTGCGCAGAGGCAATTTTTATTAGAAAGAGCGGCATGTCGTTACGGGGTCTCATTTCGCGAAACTAAGTATTCGCGTCAAATTTACAAGTTATAGCACAACTTGAATATAAGATCCATGTAATTGGACTACTGAAATGGATGTGGCATATGAGTGCCTTCATTTCTACATTGACCGAGTCAAAAATCGACGCTTCAATGAATCAGTGAATCAATATATTGCAGAAACCTCTTACATACAGGGAGTCTTCTATATGGAGATAGTACCGTTTTGTTCTTCATCTCTTTGAACTACTGATACCTCGTAACTAGTGATTGAAATATATGGTCCATATACTCTTTTGTATCGGACTATTAAATTTTCATTTCTTCGACTGGTTTTAGAATCAAGGTTTTGCGTTGAAAATCACAAATATTGGTAATGATTGTTTTTAAAAAGTATTATATTTTCTCATATTTGCTGGAAGACGTGTGAAAATTTTTTGTAATTTACACCATTCTGAATTTTGCTGTTTTTTTTTCATATCTTCAACGCATTCGACAAATTGTTTAATTGTTTATTTCTTTGATTTTATTTTTATTCAGAAAGAGACTTTCAGTTGATCGGACATATGGGCCTCGTACCCAGTCTTGCAATCAAAATAGAGAAAGAAAGAGAGTATCAGTTGATTGCCGTTGAATTATTTTTTTTTAGATTTGAGTTTATTTTTATTCTTGAATTGCGGACAAACTGCAACATAATAATATAAAAGAGTCTAATTAGCGCACCTGTTAACTTTTGCATCGTCCGTATTAAATTTAGTCGGATCGATCAGTGTACACACGTCTAGTGTTTTGTGAATTATTTAAATTGGATTTGGTTACCAAAAAAAATTTCTCCGAGAATCAAAATTTTGAGATAAAAAATTCGAGTTATACCTGTACCGTGTGAAAATTCTGTCTGTTTTCTCGAATTGAAGTTTTACGTTTTGTGTGAGAAACGAGTGACTGACAAATTTTTTTGATAAACAACACAAAAATTCAGTTTTTTCGAGTAATTTTTAAGGTTTAGAAAATCATATAAAAACGGGAAAAAGTGGCGTATTCGTACCAAGAGTGAGTGAGTGGCCATTTATTACCACAAAGAATCGGTTTATTACACCAACCGAGATCGAGGAACAAAATAATATACAATTTCCAATTGGTACATGAGAGGAGAGTTCAAACTTCCAAACAAGAAAACTATTAGAGGCAGAGAGTCAGATAAAGAAATAGTAAGAGAAACTGCAAATATGGCTGGCAGAAAATAGAAAATCAACTAGATAGAATTTTAATAACAACCGTAATTCGTTCGAAAAGCCATTAAATTGTGGAACAACAAATCGATTGATATATAGAAATCCTAGTTTGTATGTTTGTGTATTCCATCCCGTATATGTCTGATTGCATGTGCCTGAGTTAAAAGTTATATTAACTACATTTTTGGATATACCAATGATTTTCTCTATGGTAGGTGTGAGTTTACCATATCCCAATTGGTAATTGTATAGATTTTAGTTATTCGCGTACATTAAGTTTTATTTTATTATGATTTCATATTTTCATTATTAAGTAATACCTCAATGTTGTGTGTTTTGTTGTTATTGTAAGCGTTCAACGGGTAATGTAGCCAAAAGAAAAACATATCCATTTGTTCTACCTACATGCCATTAATGGCTAAGAAATATAATGTACCACATCAAATTTGAAGTTTATGTGCAAGTTGAAAAGAGTTAATAGTTAGATACAGTATTAAACTTAAGTAATATAACGACTACCACACGGTGTATTGAGACAAAAGAACAATTTTAGCAATTAATTGACTACAAATAGTTTTCAGTGTTTTATTACATCGTGTAATTAGATGTAAGGGACCATGGAAAAATGGAATTGTAGGTCACTGATGAAACAGTGGGCAACAGTGACCTGTGTGAACGAACCAAGTTTTGATGACGGTTTTTTTCTAATGATAAACCTTCTTTAATCAATACCTGTGTCGTGTAAGATAGTATTTTTCGATTACATGGTTCTTATCATCATATTTCATGGTCCCATTATTACACATGAACGGTTTATCATTGAGTCAATACACGTTTCTATCAATCCTACATATCCAAAGATATGGTATTTCAATATTTGGTGTTTTGCTAGATCCTTATCGTATCGCAATTTTGTTTAGATAAAGCTTGAAATAATGGTACAATGGAACACCTGGATTACGGATTGCAAATAATCATATTCCATTTATTATTTAACACGTTGAAATTTTTCTAAGGTGGATTCTTACTCGTATGCAGTGATTAGAAATGCGGAATCAATAAATCCAACGAACTGTGACATTATTGAGGTTGACATTAAAATTTAAAGTACAACTATTTGTAGGTGAACACATCCCGCGGCTTAGGAAACGTTTTTTTCCAATCCGTAAATAATTATGGTTAAAACAGAAAATTATAATTTTATTTTTATTTCGTTCACATTAGAAATAGATGAAAGAGCGCCACATAATATTTATATGTTGAATTTTGTTAGTTTCATGGGGGCACTTTATTTCTGGTCGAAGGAGAAAACGTTCTTAAATTAAAAATAGGATTCTGAGATTTGTTTTCTTTTATTTTTTTGTTATTGTCTTAAATGAAAAACTTAATGGAACTGTTTGATGCTCATTAAATTGTATGAAATGTTTTGAAATAGTTTTTCAATTCTCTTATGTATAGGAATAGTATCATATCACAAAATTAAGGCAAAAAGCTGTATTACCAAGTGGCCTATTAGTTATAATATTAAAAAGGTTTACCGCCTCTTTTATATGCGCAAATGTAAATTCCAAAACCACTGTAATTTCCAGTGAAAAACTTTTCGATCAAAATTGAATTTAGCTGCAGTTGAAATGTGATATAATGTTTATAGTTACTAATTACTGATACTAGTCTGTGTAAGCTAAAATACCGTCGTATATGTTAATTTTATCCCTAAATATATGGTTTCTTGTTGTAAACATGTGAACATTTGTTATGGTGATTGCATTTAGCATAACATTTGAAATGGTCAAGTTTGTTAGAATCACGATTTAAGTATTTGTTAGTTGTTAGGCACTTTGCAGTGATGTAAACCTGAAGATTTTTGAGGCCATTATTAACCGGTCATTACTAAAATGCGTATATTATTCAGTTCGCTAGAGCTCAAGGTTTACAGCAACCAAGCAGAATATAATAGAATTCAATATGGAATCATATTAAAGATGTTCTGGCTCAAATATTAAATTATGTTTGCGGCAAAAAACCACACAACTTGAAAATTACATAAATTTTTTTACTTGTTTGTTTCGGATTATTGACTCCAAGTAAATATTTAACTTAAATTTGAGAGACTCAAATCGATGAAATTTTTCTGTTGAAATATTGCCATTTAACAATGGATGAACACCGGTCAATATATCAATATTTATACGAGCAATTAGAAGTTACGTTATTCTTATTTATTAGCTGATATTTACCTCAGTCAAAACATTATCGTAATTAAAATGAATATGTGAACAAGCCTTTGAAGTGGAAAAAAGACTTTGTTCATCTAAAACTTTTCGTATTCCCATTAAGCTTTGATTTTTATTAATAATTTTTTTTTTCATATCAATTTTCAGGTGAAAATCTGTATGGAAATAGTAAATTATATTCAATAACATACCGTATACTTATCTGTAAGTGGATAGTGTCTATTGGATGTGGATTTCAATAAAAATAAAAATTCAGCATTCTGTGTGGAAGACAATAGTGAAATATAAATAAGTAGTATACATAAAAAATGGAAGGAAGTAAACCGTCGATTCCCGAGGATGATAAAGATTCCTGTGTACGAGTGGCACTAAGGTGAGTTTTTGACTCTTTTTAGTTATTTTATTCCTTTTATTATCTATTATTATTAATTCGATTGTGCTCTGAAAATATGCATACATTGTTGACTGTGAGAAAAGTGTCCCTTGTTTTAGGCATTAGTTCTATGTAGTCTTTGAATTCATAGAACGAATAGTGGGGACAATACCGTCGTATGGAACATAATTTTCTGTAATGTGTTCTGCTTAAATTTAATTCCAACTGAGGTGTGTATAATTCTCAACATATTGTAATATATTAATATGGACGAACCATGAATATAAAATTAATATAATGTGAGTTGTTTCCTTTTCAATTTGATGTTATGCTCATAGAGAGTTCTTGTTTAAGAGAGCTGACACACCAGACACCATATTTACATGATATATTTGTCATTTCAAAGATACATGTATTGTGGAATACCACTTTTATAGTACACTATTATTCTGAATTCACCTAAATAGGAATAGCATTTGGCATACAATTCATATTTTAATTGTGAGACCACGTCTTATTTGTGACTTGCTTCAAATTCACTTTTAATTTTGATCTAAACAACTAAACAAGTGAAATGAAATGAAATGGTTACATCCACTGATGACCTGGTAAACCGTACATTATTAGTTCTAATTGGAAATTAATGTCAAATTGAACTGAAATATTCGCATTGAAAGAGTTCTGTAATGTTGTTTTGATTGATTAATGTTATAAAAACTATGTGATATTCGCACCTATACAGGAACGTGAATATTCAGCGGGCATTAAACTACCGTGTTTCTAATTATAGACATTCAAATGAAATAGAAAGGTAATTTGGCAAACGATTGAGGCGGAAAATAAAGAGGCTAGCGAGCAACGACGTCTTGAGTGAAACGTCTATTGCGCCAGAATCAAAATATTTGTTGAATCAAAATATAGCAATAAAGCCAAATTTAAAATCAAATAATTAATTTAAATCAAATTGTATGAGCCAAAAAAAATTTGTACATGCTTTAACTTAGTCTGAATATTTGTGTTCTTTTAATCGCCCACTTAAATTGAATTTTGTGTTTAAGGTATCCAAATGGGTTGTTACACTTAACCGTTTAATGTCTATTTAAACAGGTAGAAATGATTGTAACATTAATATTTTCCGGTGTACAAATGAAGGAACTACATTGATTATAATTGCTTCTAATTCATGGTGTGTGTTAATTTGCATTTTATGATTCATTAATGCTGTTCGCACTATAATCGTAGTTACACACAATTGAAATTGCCGAGCAATTCAATTACATATCGCTAAAGATCATTGATCGTAAAATTTATGATTCTAAATTAATTGAGTTTATAGTTCGTTACGAAGTTTTTACGTTTACACAATTCAATTATTTGAATCAATACTAAATGGACTCTTAATGTAATTGATTTGATGTTGTTGTTTTCATATAATTGCATAACTGTAATTATCACACTGTTATACGGAGTCAATGTGCATATAAATTTAGCCTTTATCTGTGTTTATTATTGAAACGTTAAGAATTCACTTGAAGACAGAGTTGGTGGTGTAGTTAATAAAAATAATGTTGTTCGGAACACAGCTGGAACTATTGATGATTATGAATGAATACGCTATTGCATATCTACGAGTATAATTTAATGGAAATTGAAAATGTTTTATATTAGCCAGATAGCGTGTAAATAACACATAAAAATCGATGAATGAAAACGGTTAGAGACAAAATACTGTACACACAGGTTTATGTTGAAACACTTTTTTTTGCTCATTTTTGGATTGTTGGGGGATCATGGACTATCTATAACTGACTAATGTACATGATTTTATTAATTTATGCACATGAATTTGCGTTGGATTCACATGTCGCAGTTTTTTGTTGTAATTTTTCATTCATTTATTCCGTGCTATGATTTTCTTATGGGTTAAATTGTGATAAAACGTACACCCACCTAAGCGTTTTTAACTATTGGGTGATTGAGCCATGATGGAATACTGGGGAGTACCATAAATTTTTGATACAAATGAAGAACGCATTCCAGATGTGTTTAGGAGTTTCTACCAAAACACAATTTTTGACTGTTAGATCATTTCTATATGATAAATAAACAACCATGTAAATATCCGTGACTATATTTAACTGGCCATTCGTAATGAGTTTAAGTCATCTGTACGTATGATTTATATTTTTGTAATTGATTTCTTCAATATCTACCTATGTATGTTTAATTTAGTTGCCGCTGACAGTGATTTTAGCAATATTACCATTAAACACTGCCAAATTATAAAATGACATCATTCGCCTTGGGATTTGCTTGCAATTACTTATAATTTTAATTTCATTAAGACATTTTGTTTTTGCATCCATAATTATAGCTTCGAATATATTGACATATCAACCACATAAGGAGTTTTCATGGTTCCCCAAATATTGTCAATGAGTTATGATAATTTATTTGGAGGGTGAGACAACAGTTTTCTCCCCGTTGATTTTTGAATAAGACGTGAACTTGAAAATATTTGTCTTTCAAATTTAATTGTGTTGAACAAAACTTAGAAAAAATGAACGTTAATGTTCGTTCATTGTGAGAAACGCCTATATATTGAATTTAAAAATTGATGGAAAACACCTGTTTGCCAATAGTTACCTAATCGCTGTTGTATACCTGAACAAACTTTCCCATCGATTTTTTTATTCGTCTATTTAAATATTTGTATTCTAACATACAGTCAAACATACTAAAGGTATAAACAAGCCGAATATTTATATTAAATTTGATAAAGATAAAGATACATAACACATTATTTATGTAAATGAGGATGACCTAAGGCTTGGCCATTAACAATAATATTCAATGTTAACGTTTGTTGTCTTCTTTTCCATTTAAATTCACATAATATTTTTGGCCAGCTTTTGATTCAATTGGAATGTTTTCTTGTAATAAATTCAAACATGGTAATAATTATTAAAATTGAATTTATTCTGGTTAATGTAAATTGACCGTTGAATTTTAAGTGCAGTATATGAAATCATTTAAAACATTTCATTTATTTAGTGAAATCTCTTCATTAATTTCCAATATTTATGTTATGGAGTTTCATTTATTATAAACCGTTTCGATGTACTATTTCGGGTATGAAGACGGCTAGAGTTGCTTTCACTTGATGAGCAATCCTCTACGTATGGTATTTGATCGCCTAAGATGTGTTTATCAATGCCGGTATAACGCAACCTTGTGTAGTCCTTAATGAGAATTTGACGATTCCGTATGGTTTTATCGATCTGTTTTATTGTTTCTTCTGTAAATTTCTTATATTGTTCCGTGTCAGAAATTAATTTTTCGTTCCTAATTTAAGATTAAGAGAAAGAGGGAGTCAATTAAGGTTATATCACTTGTTAATTACTATTTTTTTGCCAGTTACCATAATTTCTTGTACTGCTGATTGATACGATAAGTTTGAAATTTACGTAACAATATAATTGATATTAAACTAATAAAATTAATTATCAATAATTGATTTGTAGTTGGTACATAAAGATTTGTAATTTGGGGCACGACCTCTTGAAAAGTCAATAAAAACATTTCCTTAGAACTATCGAATAATACGAATGGCGATAGTAAAATTAAAATGCAGAAAAGCCATTTCGATGGTTTACTAAGTATTTGTTCAATACTATTTGCAATCACAATATGATCCAATAACACGGTCATTTTATATTTGTTATCTTCTGTGATAATCAATTAAATTAAATATTCAATTCACGTATTTCATTTCATTTAAAATAAAATTGTTTAACTGTCAATCAATACAGATGTAATTGAATTCAATTTCAATGGTTTTTTTTATGCATCTTTTTATTCGCATAAAACATAGTGTTTTAAGGTGAACTGTGCGGTCTCTTTGATGATGACCATCTCACGATTTGTTCATCGAAGATCATTAATTAAATCAGTTGGTTGTGAATTATTTAAAGAGTGTGGTTTTAAATGTCTGCTTGTGACAATTGTTTTAACTTAACACTCAATGGGTGATAAATGAATGGCTAAACAATTCATAAAATAAACTTATCCGCCGTCTAAATTCATTTTAGTGCTGCTCCCCAATGTGAAACATGTTTAGGTATCCTCACTATATTGGTCCATTAAACTAAATATTTTATTATACTTTTAGTGTTCTTATTTTACGCTCAGGTGGTTTTAACAAATATTATTTACAATTTATAAAGTTATGAAAACTTATGCTTACCTCTTTTATTGTATTCGATGGTAGTTGCCCTTGGCCATTTCAATACAATTTTAATGTAGAACTGCATTGATGTTCAACTAGAATTACTCTAAATTAATATTTGTTACATCGAAAATGTTATGTTATGTGTTCAGTGGGAAACATTCTGGGTTTTCAATATGGTGTTCTGGTTCTATGTTGATATTTGATATCGAAATCCACTTTTTTTCGTTCTTGCGTTTCAAATTATTGTGACCGATAAAACAACTGGTATTAAATTGAAACAAAATTTCAATTCTGAATTTCATAAAATCAATTTTACATTTATGTCTTAATGTGTTTGTATCTCATTGAAATTGTAAATGATCATATACCACACCGCTAAATAAATTACCAGACCGGATGACTGTAGATACTCACTCTGTTAGTGAATGAATGCAATGCACTCACTCTCCCTAAATGATAATGATAATTTTCACGGAAAATTGAGACCGTAACTGAAAAAAACGAGAATTTACTTATTAACTTCAGTTAATTTAATGTGATGTGGGTCTGGAATATTTCTTTGGACTTATCATTCATGTAATAAAAGAGATACTGCAATTATTGAAAATCTCGCCACTTTCTGGATAATAAGCAACACTAATTTTAATTTCCTGTTACTGATTCGAATCGTTTACTGATTTGGAATCATATGATTTCATTACGTTGAATTTAAAATTAGCTACTAATTATAAGTGAACACTATTCCATTGTAAATCTATCGTTTTTATCTCAACCGTTTTATACTCATGCATCATAATTTAATATGATGAATTTTCATTTAATTTACTACATTATTTATTTGCTGTTACGTAGTTCACTTATCTTTATTTAATACCTAAATATTCGAAGAATTTTTATTGTTATTGATTATTTCTGGCATTAAAATGAAGATAGAATTTAGCTGCAAATCTAAAATTAAATGAATCATCGTCGATAAAATAAATCGTAAGATCACAAAACAGTGTTTCTTACTAAACATGTTGTCTTTTATGGTACGATTTTGATAGTCAATGATCAAACAAGCCTCTGTGATCTTGCGAAACCCATCTTATTCATTGTTCAATAGTTTCGACCGCACCAATTTCGTCACCTTTAATGTCTTTATAGTCACCTTAAGTTTAGTTGTTATTCCATTTTTATATGATGGGTGGCATTTTACGTTATTTTTTTTTCTATTAATTTTCATTTAAAGACGTTACGTACTTTATAGCCAATTGATGACTCCTTTCTTTTGTTATTAATTTAATAAAATTATTTTTATTTGCTTATTTTATAGAATACGACCACAAGTACCACGAGAGGTGATCGATATGTGCCGTGTGTGTACCAAAGTTACCCCTAATGAGCCACAAGTTGTGCTTGGTGCTGATAAAGCATTCACATTTGATTATGTTTTTGACATGAATTCATTTCAGGTAACATAATAAAAATATTATAATCTATGTTTCAGTTTGGTAACTACTAATAATCATTATTACATGTTGTATTATGAAATATAGTCGGAAATATATGAAAGATGTGTAGAACGACTAGTTGACGGTGCTCTTAGAGGGTATAATGCCACAGTACTTGCCTATGGTCAGGTATGTAAATTATATACTAATTGGTTCAGAGATGAGTTTTTTCGGTTGATTAATTTTGTTTTTGAATTATAGACTGGTTCTGGTAAAACATTTACAATGGGAACAGGATTTGATCGTGAAATATCAGAAAATATGGAGGGTATAATTCCTCGAGCTGTGCGTCATTTATTCAATGGAATCGATGAAATTCAAAATAATCCATATGATGAGAATGGCGTTAATTTAGGTATATCACAATTCAGTGTTGCCGCACAATTTATGGAATTATATAATGAGGAGATCATCGATTTATTGAATCCGTTTAATAAAACAAAAATGTATAAAATTCATGAGGATTCAATTGGCGGTATTAGTGTATCGGGGGCCACAATTCGTGTTCTGACGGGGCCTCAAGACGCAATGCGTTGTTTACAACAAGGTGCCTTAGCTAGGACTACGGCTTCGACACAAATGAATGCTCAATCGTCCCGGAGTCATGCCTTATTTACAATATTAATTAGAAGGCAACGAGTTATGCCTGAATCAGAGTGCGGTATGCCCGAAGGTGATTTAGAAACATTAAATTCTAAATTTCACTTTGTTGATTTGGCTGGCTCAGAGCGTTTAAAACGGACAGGAGCGACTGGAGAGAGAGCAAGGTTAATTACTATTCAATATTAATAAATACAATTACCATAAATCAGTATTGAATATTTAATTATTATTGTTTTGTGATTTATTTCATCACTAGGGAAGGCATCTCAATTAATTGTGGCTTATTAGCTTTAGGAAATGTAATTTCTGCCTTAGGTGATAAATCGAAAAAAGCCTTGCACGTACCTTATAGAGACTCAAAATTAACTCGTCTACTTCAAGATTCATTAGGCGGTGAGCATTGTTAATTTATTTTCAATCAATTTTTATCTCAATAATGGTAACGAGATACTGAGTACATGATAACTAATACGAATATCAATGATCTTTTAATCATAGGAAACAGTCAAACTCTAATGATTGCATGCGTGTCTCCGAGTGATCGTGATTTTATGGAAACATTGAATACACTCAAGTATGCAAATCGTGCCAGAAATATTAAGAATAAAGTACAAATCAACCAAGATCAGAATTCTAGAACAATATCCAATTTACGACATGAAATTGCTGCTTTACAATTAGAGTTATTAGAATATAAGCAAGTGAGTACCAGTGCATTTGAAAATGCGAATTTAAATCAGGTAATTGGATTTTGTGTTAAATCATCGTTTTTAGGGAAAACGTGACATTGATCCGGATGGTAATTCAACAATATCGGACACATTCCAGGAGAATGCTTTGCTACTTGCTGACAACAAACGACTGCAACAGAGATTAAAGGCAATGCAAGAAACAATAACTGCACTAACTGAACGGAATGCTGAATTGTTAGCGGAGAAAGCTTCTGTCGGGTGGAACAATGCTGATTCAGATCGTTCAGTGTCCGATTTAATTGGAAACTATATCAAGGAGATTGAAAAATTGCAGGCTCGTCTTATAGAATCAGAACAGATGTACTTACAATTAAAGAAATCGATGAATAGTCCAAGAAGCGTATCAATCAAAACAACTTCGTCAATGATTGAAGGTATTTAACGATAAAATTCGTTGCGATAATCCTACCATATTCCTATTTCCAAATCCCTTAGTTTAAGATATATCTTTTTCCGTTTATTACATATAGAACTTTCAGATGGCCCTGAGAGTGTAATTACTCTGGCTAAACGTGAACTTGAGAAAGAACGTGAAATATTGATGTCACGGTCGCTGCCCGGTTTCCCAGATAATACAAATAAATCAATTGATGAAAACGAAAATGAAACGGATAGTGGTGAATCTGATACTGACACCGATGAAAAAGGTAATTATTGAAATCTAACTAGATAGTTGTTAAGACATTGAGAACAACTAAATTGCATATTTGATAATTGCAGAAGAAATGGAAGCGGAACTACAAGATATTAGCTCTGACATTGAGATCAAATCGAAACTTATAGAACAATTGGAATTGTCGCAACAAAGAATGCAAGTTATGCGTCAGCATTATGAAGAGAAATTGAACGTTCTCAGCGCTCAAATTGCGAGCACTCAAAAGGAGCGCGATCAAGTTCTTGCCAGCATGAGTAGTAAGTTACATATCTTAACGGATTTGCGAAACAATTATGATACCATTAAATTATATTTAATTTTTAGCATCAACGGTCTCGAATAATCAAACTGATAAAGTAAAGAAGGTCCGAGATGAATATGAAAAGAAAATCTCTGAAATGCACAGAGAATTACGGAAATTACAATCAGCCCAGAAAGAACACATTCGACAACAACGTGAACTGCAACAACAAGATGCTCAATTACGTAATTTACGTAACGAATTATCTGATTTAAAATCGGCGCGTGTAAAGTTAATGCGAAAGATAAGTGATGAGAATAATCGGCACAAAGAGGTAGAAAGCAAAAAGGCTAGAGAAATTGCTCAATTAAGAAAGGAACAACGAAAAAATTTGAATACAATAAAAACACTACAAGCTCAAACATTAGCTAAAGACCAAATATTGAAACGTCGTACTGAAGAAGTATCTGCCTTAAGAAAAGGCAAACATAGTAATTTAAGTATTAAAGCCACCGGTCGTCTTACGAATCGTGCAAGTCCACGTAACTTCAATCCTAGAATGGCAAAAACGGCATGGGAATCATTGCAGAGAACCATCGGTCGTGCAGCTCGAAATAAACATGCGGTAATTGAATTGGAACGCGAATTGGAAAGGCTTTTAAATGAACGTCAAGCGTTGAGTAGTGACTTGGCAAGTGTGAGAAATCGACGTGTCGCCAATCGCGAAGCACCTGAACTGATATCAGAAGAAGATAATATAAAGGCTAATTTGGATTATATTCAGGATGGCATTGCACATATACACAGTTCAATAATGGAAATTGAAACCGGTAAAGATTCATCAACAGAAATTCAGTCACTGCAAACGATAGTAGAAGGTGTACAGTCCGTTGACGAGGCTAAGTACCTGTTAGAAAAATTGTGTGAATCAGCTATTGCTAGGACTTGTGATGTTGCATTAACCCAAACAAGATTAAAGGAAAGAGAAGCATTGCTGCATGAAGTCCAGCAGGACAGTACTATTCAACAGCAATTGTTGCAACATGTTTTAGCTCAGAACCCAAGCGCTTCTCTGCTGGATCATGTGTCTGAAAATAGTTTAGCCAATATGCAATATCAAGGCGGTTCAGCTAACACGATTAATAGTTCTGGAACGTTTGATATTATGTCCGATGCAAATGGACAGGATGTGCTACTGAAACCATCAATAGCAAGTCCAAAGTCAAGTAGAAGTCCTTCACCAACGACGTCGGCATTTAATGATTCGTAAGTACAATTATTGTAAGATATTAATTTAATTTGACAACAATTTTTACTGATCCTTTCCCTCGTCCTAAAGTCTGAAATCAAGAACTTCCTATAAAATAAACGAACGAATTATAAGACATAATACATTGTATGAAGCAATTGTAATGTGTGACAGTGATAATGATACAGGCGAAGTAGGGGGTGACTGACCCAAGATAAATGCTTTTTGTTTAAAGCGTTTTTTATTTTCCAATTAATTTTAGTGAAAAGTTAATTTTGTACAGTAATTATTTGAATTTTATGCTAACGATAGGAACATAATAAATTGTATTTCTTTTTCACCGACGGACTAATCCAATGAATATTATTAGCAATCAAAGTAATTAATATTATTTGAATATTTTGTTCTTTTGTTTTTCTTTTCTTATTACTTAAAAGGGAATTGAGAACCAGCAAGGTTAGAAGAAGGCCAGCATTGCAATCAGAGATGTTATTCGGAGACAGTTCCAATTCAAATAGTGATAAGGTAAAGAAAGTAATGAAATATAATTCTGAAACGAACATAAAATTAATACTGAAGAAATAATATTTAATTACAGGATGAAAACACCCAGATTAGTTTCAAGCTACGCGATCAAACCAGTGAAATCGTGAAAAACGGACGGAATTCGTTTATACCATTATCAAAAGTTCCTAGTGCTCCCGATTCAATTAAGTAAGTTTAATTTACATGTCTCAAATAATTCATAATCAATCGGTGTCTAAATAAATGTAATTGTTTGTGTGTTCTTCATCTCATTGATCAGAACGGTATTACCATCATCTCAATTAATTCGGCAAAAATCAAATATTGGTACATCAAGCACGCCAATGTATTCACGCAAAACATATGAACCATCATCTATCCATGCTACACCACGATTATCGCGCCGGAATTATTCTAATAAAGCATCACCTGGGTTGTAAGTGAACAGTTTTTATTTTTACTTTACTTTCAATTATGTTTTGTTTTTTATTACAATACTTGTGTTTTATTGCGCATTATACATAATTAGCTTTAAATAAGCATGTCAATGTTATGCAATCAATTGTAAAAGCTTAGATTGCATACAAGTTGTATTAGATTTTAGTGCTGTCAAACGCAAAAGAGCACAATTAATTGTTACATTTATGCATATTGCCTTTTTACAGTTTTTGAATGCGAATGGTAAACGTGAATTATCAACAATTATTATCATTGAACCGAGACAAGAAATCAATTTATGTATTTTACTAATTTATTTACTAATGTTTATAATTACAATTAAGACAATACAATTATGGGACCAATTAATCATTTAATAATAATAATCGTGTCTTAAGGAAACAAATACCAAGAATAATTGTTGAAAATTTAATAATACATATGTATATTAAACATGTAGTTGAAATTAAATGTAGACGAATTTCTTTGTAGTTTTTATGTGGAATTAAATTGCAAGCAATCAACTGGTCGTTGAGTATTTTATCGTAATTGCAAAATCATTGCTTTCTGAATTTTTAATTGTTTTAATGTACAATATTCATGTTATTTATGGCGTTTAATTAGATGAACTTTTAATATCTTTTCTATTTAAATTTCTTTTCTTCATTTACTGTTTACAATAAATTGATTTAGGGGAAATGAATTAAACATTGTACACTTCGTATGGTTTGGTTTACTGTATTGGTTAATGATCGTTCATAGTGAATAAATTAATTTTTGTTCATGTTGATAATTGATACCATACAAAACTAGTGCCATATTGTTAGTAAAATCGTATATAGTCTTTTAATTAAGTGTTCATTATTCATTGATGTGTAGCGTTTATCGTTTATACATATTCGTTGTAATGGATTGCAATGGTTAAATAATAATAAAAAAAAAATGTTACACTGATGTAAACGCTTGATTGCAATGAATACATTCTGTTGATTTTCATTATTTTGTTTCTTTAGTTAGTTTTATTATATTGCTTTATTATTACCAAATAATTTATCATTACATTTCTAATAAGCGCTTTTATAAATATTGGATTTGAAACGAAATTTTAATTAAATGTTGCTTACCTTAGATATTCCATTATTTACAATAACTTATTTTTATTTTCATGACCGTTAAATAAATATCATCTGTGCATTAATAATGCTTGCCTCCACAATATTAACCATTTAATAAAATACTAATATTGTGTGGGAATGATCCATCAATGTCACCTGAATTATTGCTGCGAATGTGCTATCCTTCCCGAAAAACACACACAATATCATTTAAATAACTAATATAGCGACGATGAAGTGAATAATCCACAAACACCGATTATGTACCGGAGAACAAATTCAAGAGAGGACGCAGGCGATGTATTTTCACGATTGGGAGCGGGAACACAAAATCCAAATCCAGGAGGAAATATTCGTCCGTATAATGGAAGGGTAAAATGGATTTATTATTTTTGTTAATGCAAGAACTTAAATAATTATATAGCATTTAATTTTAGTTGAGACCCAATATACCTTTGCATTGTACTCATATTGTTAAGGGACACACCAATTCAGTTTTATCGTTAAAGGTATGCGAAGACATGAACAGATTGTTCACAGCAGCAGCTGATCGAACAGTGAAGGTGTGGGATTTAACACAGTCTCACGCAATCCATTGTTTAGCAACTCATTCTGGTCCTGTTGTTGCCGTTGAACATGATCGTAGACGAAATTTATTATTCTCTGCTTCTGGAGCATACATTCGAGTATGGGATTTGAGAGTCAATAATGTAATTGCTGTGAAAACCTTGAGGTAATTTTTATAAAACCAGCGTGATACGTAAAGTTATCGCTAAATATTAATTATTCTTATTTAGTTCTTCGGGAACAGTATTATCTGGCAACGTAAATATTTCGACAATTTTACCTGGAGACAGTCCAATAACTGCGTTAAACGTTGGTCCATCTGGAAACTTATATTCTGCTGCATCTGATAAAGTTCGCATTTGGGATTTAAGAAAGTAATCCTAATCTATTGAGACAATCGACAAATGATAATTTAAAATGAAATTCAATTTTAGCTTTGGGTCTTTAGGAAAACTTTCTGGTGGACATCAAGCAGCTGTAATGTGCGTAGCGACATGGGTTGGTCCAAATAGCACAGATTTTGTAGCAACTGGTTCAAAAGATCATTACGTCAAGGTGTTTGAAGTACCGAAAACAGGAGGATTGATTTCACCATTGCTGCACTTGGAACCGCCACATTATGACGGTGTCCAAGCCCTTATTGCTACCAAAGATTCAATGGGCGCAGATGCGGAGTTATTTTCTGGGAGTAGAGATCTTGGACTCAAAAAATGGGACTTGCGAAACTGTGAACCAATGGTAAGATGAACATGGAGACTGATAATTACGAAATGAATTACAAATTGTTTGATTTTCAGGCACTTAACAATGCCCATAAAGGATGGGTGTCAGGTCTTGGGATCATCAATGATATTCTATTATCATGTTGTCGTGGTGGTGTTATTCGTTTATGGAATTCAAAAACTTGTGAATCTTTGGCAGAATTAAAAACAGATTCGCAAATTTACGCAGTAACAAATACATCAAATCGAATATTCACCGCATCCAAGTGAGTAATCAAAAACTATATTGTTTTGCTTGTGATTCCTTTTATTTTGTTATCATATTTGTTCTTTTGTCATATTAAATTTTAGTAGAGTTGAATTAACCGAAACTGGATTGCAGAATCATATTTCTGTTTAATTTTTTTTGTTAATCTGGTGGCGTTAGATTCACGATTTATAAATTAATTATTTTTTAATTCCAAAACAGTTCTGGTGAAGTCAGAGTATGGCGATTATCAGTAACGGATGTGGCCTCGTTTATGAAAAATCCCCGACAATAATCTTATGTTAAACTTTTTGCTTGTTTCGCTTATAATTTAGCTTTTAACATTTTCATGTTATATGTCATTTTATGTCATTTCTTTCGATGGTTATGCATTGGTTTTTTATTGTCGTTGACTTGTGTTACCATTTTTGTTTTATATGTTATTTGGCTAATGGGACTGTAAACCTGTTGTAAATCAAATTTCTCTGATAAAATATTATGTAAAATAGTCAATTATAAACGAACAACTAAACGGTCGTATTTTGTACAAATGAAATCAGACATAATCAGACAAATAATTCATAACATTTGGGAGTGCTCTTTTCTTACCGAAATATACCGGTATTTTAAAATTTCTGTATTTTATTCTATTCACTAATGAGTTGAATCACAATTAAATTAGGTATTGGATACGAGCTATAATATGGATTTTATGCACTCTTTGGCTTATTAAATTGGCGGGAGTTATCAACTGTCCTCATAATGGTTGCAATAATTATGTAACAAAGTATTCAACTTCTTAGCATATATAGAATTAAAAAAATACAATAAAGTAATCATTATCATCACAACTTGAAGTACAAATACAAAAGACTACATAAAATAAATTCTTGATGAATAAAAACCATTTGAATCAATTTTATATATCCTCTTCGAAAGGGATCATTTTCGTGTAAGTGAAACAATTAATTTCATATAAAATTGATATGACTCCATTTGTTAATAATATCAATTAACACACAAAAGAAATTCATAATCATCGTAATAATATAAATATTCTTATTTGAATAATGACAAGCATGATGAATTAATTAAAATAGAATTCAAATGAATATGCCAAGTGTTAATTAGAATTTTCATTCTTATCTCATAAATATTATATTCATGTGTATTAATTAACAACAGGTAACTAATTATTCCCAGATGTTGATATTTTATTTAGTTTTCTTTATTACGAGCTATTAGCAAAAGCAATACATTACTTAAATTCTTCATTTTACAATGAAATTTAATAGAAGGTCACAATTCACTTTCAACTGTTATTAATTGAATCTATATTTTTTATTTCTTATTACATTATATTTTTCATATCATTTCATTTATATTTAAATTTTTATTTTCATGCACATTTAAATTTGAATTACTTCTAATGCTGTGAACTGCATTGTTTGTGTTATGTATCTTGTATGATTTGCGAAACTTCTTCAATTTAGCGATGGAAAAGTGAGATTGTGGCGTTTAACTTCATATTTGAGACGGATGGGATCGGAGAATAGCAGATGATTGAGGCTGTATAGACACATTGCGTCAGTGGAGGATTATTTAAAATAGTTTGGATGAACAATTCATTTGTTCTCTTATAATATAGTAGATATTTATTTATTTCGGAATAAGTATAAAAGTATTATCTGCTACTTATCAGCATTAGTTGGAAAATGCTCTCGTGATTGATAATATACAAAGGTAGACAGGAATTAGACTTAGTTGAAATGAAACATTCCTTTGATAATTAGTAGGATTTAATTAACTCACAGGGCTACTTAATTATAGAAATCCTTTGTTGGATTTATGTTTATACGTACACCTCTTATGTATACTGATTTAATATATTTACTATTTATCTTGAGTAGAATTTTTGTAAACTCAAGCATCTACATATGTAATATTAAGGATTAGATGAAACTGTATTTATTCTTAATAGATTCATTTTCAATATTCGTTGTGATATAAATTATGATAATGGATAATATTTAAATAATAAATATGTTATTCATTTTGAACATAATTAATTGTGAATTTCTTATAGTCAGTTCTTTTGTACTTGTTCGTTAATTTTTTGGCGATTAGTTCCAAATTTGTCGAGGATATTTTCCGTCTAATTATTTTTAATCATTATGCAATGTATCCTAAAAAAAGAATGATTTTCTTCTTGAAATACATGCTCTCAATGCATTTATTAGAGACTCGAACCAAAAAAATCCTCCATGAAAAATTTCTTGAAATTGAGGTTTCGTGAAGGTTTGAGTATCTGCTAAGAATAAAGTACATCTATTTAAAGCCAATGGTGTTTCAAATCCAGGAAATGACTCAATGAGTAATTGATTAAAATAATACGCTTCTAGTTACAATACAGACAATTTATAATTGTAATTGTTTAATGGCTTTGTATAAATTATCTGGATAGGATCTTAACGAATAAACTTATTCAATTATTACAAATATGAGACTGAATCGTTTCTTAATTTTAAACATATTCCGTTTGATATTGGGTCGGTGTGATTGGATAAATGGATTTTTGGTACTCATTGAATTGGTTTTACTTCTCCGGTATATCAACACCTGCTTGGGTCATTAAATCACCGATACTCTTTTCCAAATCGTCTATGCGATTGCCCATGTCGTCAATGCGGGATATAATCTGGTCGGACATTGATTGGAATTTATCTTGGACATTCTGTAGTAAATTTTGAACCTAAAACGGTACACCAAATGATCCATTAGCACGTAATTAAATACAAAAATGATGAATGATTGCGTACGTAAACAGTCAACTCCTGCATATTTTTCGGATCCACATTGCTATTCATCGAATAATTCTGGTCGATATCTCCGCCGTCCATATCCGATTTTAGGTCAGACATACTTGATTTCTAGGTAAAAACGTGAGCTAATTAGTTGAATAAAATTAAAATAGTAAACTCGTCGAATATTTCAATTTAATTATTTATTTGATTCTAAAAAAATGAAATTTATATCACTTTTACTTCCATTTATTTGTTTATTTCTTACTTACTATAAATAACTATCTATCTGATAATAAGAGACTCTTTATCGAGTTACTCCTTTTATTTGTTGCGAATTTTATTTGTTTAGATTCTTGTTTATTTCTGAAATAATATTTCTTTAAAACATCAGAAACAAAATAAAGAATCACATTGGTATAAAAAGGCAATATATGAATCACGCTTGCTATATGCCTTTACTTCTTATTAGTTCTCAATGCCATAAATGAAACGGCGCGTTTTAGCGTCGAAATTTAGGCAGAAAAATATTGTGGTACATGTTGGAGGAAAATCGGTTGGTTACAGGATTCTTAAGTGACAATGCTACTAAAATGGTATTTACCTTAGGTAGTAATAACTTATTATATAATTATATAATAACTTATTATTTGTGAAAAATGTATGAATTGGACAATTGTATTCTGAAACATGATTTTCGACCGAGTTTTTTACGGTACATGTAGATCGATTTCAATGCAGTACTAGATTCAATAAGTATTGTACCTAATGCCTGTGGTTTGTAACATGAGATACAAATTTGTATCATGCCATGAATATTTAAAGTTTAAATCAATTGTCATGGTTTGTAATACACTTTAATTAAATGCTGAATGCATAAATGCATGTGTAACTGAATACTATTTAATTTAGGTTGGATTAAAATAAAAATATGTATTGCAATAGTATGAAAAGTCTGATGTTGTTTAGATGTAGTAGAACTTATAATTACTATATGTTCTAGTTACTTCATAATTATTCTTTTGAAAAATTATTCACTAATGAAACTGTAATCTTAACTGGAATACACATAAAACACAATTTAAATTGATAATTTAATTAACTCACCAATAAAGCACTCCGCATTGTCAACATCGGTCCGCTATCAATGTAACTATACACTCAAATGAAATCCACGAATTGTTAAAACCGAAATTTACTATGCCTTGCTATAAATTTCATCGATCAAACATTCCCTATTTGAGTTTATTTCTCTCTTTCAATATTGAAAAAAAAACTCTGTACCTGATAGTACCAGCAGAAATACTACACGCGATGTCCTTTATAATAATCCATAAAATAATAAGTTTCTATGAAATTATAGACATTTGTAACGAACAATATTTGTCGATTAAATTTGAAACATATTTCCTAAAGTATTCATTAATCATCTCGAATGAATACTTTCTTTATACAATCATGAACTAACGCCAGATTGAAGAAATGTGGCATTTCACCTGATATGCAGGGGAAAGTGCATACAGCATACCACCACATGCTCCCAAACATAATTCCGCTTCTAGTCGTGCTCACACTACCAATACATTTCTAATTACTCCTATTATATTATTTTATTCATTATACTTCACATGTGATACTTGATCCAAACGTAGACTCGTCGTTTCGTTTTGTTTTCCATTCATTTCATTTGTTTTCAATTAAAACGGACTACAGTTTGTGTCTCATAGATTGAGTGATATTAATTCATGTGAAAATTTGTAATCCATCATTACTGTAATATACAAGTTATTTTAACTCATACAACAATTTCAAGTTCAAAGTTCAGTTTCGCAATCAAATTTTATAACTTTAATATAAAAATATGTATCGACAAGTGATCAAAAGAGCAGTCTCTTTAAATCAAAGCGCATTGGCTGCAAGGTTCCTGTCCTCAGATGGAGGAAAGTTAATAAATGTTGAAGTAAACGACAAGACTGGAATTGCATTGGTTTCATTAAACCGACCTCCTGTAAACAGCCTAAATATACCATTACTTAAAGAAATTAAGACTACCATAGATGACCTCGAATCTAATAGAAGCAAAGGAATGATCCTCTCAACTGTAAGTAAATCACGATTTTTGGTTAAATATTCAAGAGAATTTTATTAACAATATAACTTTGATAGACCTCGAAGAGTGTATTTAGTGCAGGGTTGGATATAATGGAAATGTACCAACAACCGGAAAGCCATTTAAGAGAGTTCTGGACTGGTTTGCAAGACATGTGGTTGAAACTATTCTCAGCAAATATACCTGTTGCAGCAGCTATTTCAGTAAACTAAACACTCTTAAAATTATTAAGGAAATTTACAAAGATTCATTGTATTTTAGGGCCATTCACCAGCTGGAGGTTGTTTGATATCGATGAGTTGCGATTACCGAGTTATGTGTCCCGGCTTCAATATTGGGCTCAATGAAACTCAATTAGGACTTGTTGCGCCTGAATGGTTTCAGGATACAATGAAACATATTTTGCCATCACGTATTGCTGAAGCGTCATTACTCGAAGGCAAAATGTTTAAAACTGACGAAGCATTGAAGGTGGGCATTGACCCAATCTCTTATCTTTTGACCAGTATTAATCATTCGTGAATTTTGTCTATTGATTTCAGGTGGGTTTAATTGACGAAATAGCAAATGATAAAGAAGACGCAATTAATAAAGCGACAGCATTTATAATGAAATTCCAAAAAGTTCCAACCGAAGCGTACGCGTTTACGAAACAAACATGTCGTAAAAGAATACTACAACGTTTGGAAGATAATCGTGAGCAAGACGTTCAACTGTTTTTATTTAGTATACAACATCCAAAGACTCAGAAGGGCTTAGATATGTATGTTCAGGCTCTAAAGAATAAAAAACAAAAGTGAAAAATTTTTTTCAAATACTTATTAAGCGAATAATGTCAATGAATAATTGAGAGATGTTTTATAAATTTTTAATTTACAAACTTTATTTTAAAAACTTTAAGTTTCCAGATGATTATTTTAATTCACAAACTACTCTTCTATTTTTGGTACATTGCGTCATTAGTTTTAATGTGAATATAATACCACCGATTAGAATACCGACTGCCCAGATAGCAAATACACTTTCAAAGTGTTCAATTGCAAGTACTTCCCTTATCTCGAGTTGTTTCTTGATTTCATTTTCTTTTAATTCATCCTCATTAGTCTTAATTCGACCATTGACACGTGCCTGAAATAATGATTTTTTCTCCCAATATTCCATAAAACCAGAATCATATAATCTTAGTAATAGATTATTAAACTTTTCTATATATGGTGATCCTGGTTGAAAGAGATATGCATGCAATGATGGTATAACTGGCTCCTTCATTATATGGTACAATGATCTGCCAGTTATTGGATTTATGTTAGAATTTACTGAATGCTTCCCGAAATATGGTTTGCGTGCAAGGGCAAATTTAAATGATGCATTGCCCAGTTTTGCAATATTCTCTTCAAAATTTCCTGGTTCAAATCGTTTAATAAAGATTGCAAATTGTTCAGGACTCAATGATTCTTTGAATGAATTTAATAACTGTTCCGTTCCAAAAATTGGGTAACTTGTTTTTGAAAAGAGATCATCCAATGTGTCGATGTCGTCATTTAGTTTCGGTAAAACAAGTGAACTAATGAGTTTTCCAGAAAATGCATTCAATAAGAAAAAACTATATAACAGCCATCCCATAATGAACATTTTACTAGACCATCGTCTTGGGAGTTGGACTAATGAGTCTCCAAAGAGTGATTGGATCAGAAAAATTATAATATCCTTGAGCGTATAGTGTTTATCTATGTCATTATGTATAGTCAGTTTCTTTACAGCGTATTCCTGACACTGTTGAAGAATTAGGAATGTTATAATTACTGGAATCATCATCGCAATTGATACTATCCAAGTTTCAGCAGTAAAAGTTCTGAAGAGATTATAGAAAACTGGTAGTTCCTCTGCCTTTGGAACTAAGAAGCATAAATCATGTCTTTCGTACGATTTTGAATACTCTATCAATCCTTTATGATAACTTACTAAAATAAGACGTGAATTTAAACCAAAGTCAGCATTTTCATTGTAAATTTCAGCAAATGCTCCGATAACTGTACCATTCTTTGATTTATATCCGTAAGCACGTTTATCAGTAGGTCCAATGATTCTCATAGTAGCATTTAAACTGTAAATTAAAAAGGTTAACAATTTTACTGCCTGAAATTATTAAACAATGTATTCATACTCATCAGCAAAGAATTTGGATAAATTTCCATCCAATCCAACATATTTTCTGTTATTCTGAACGGGGATAGCACGAACCTGATCCAAGAACATAACGTTTGTTATTTCTGCACCATGTAAATTGGTGATTTTGTCTTGGTAATAAGAGAGGCAATCATCATTGTTTAGTGTTTGGATTTTCATTCCATCAGGACTGAACGGAAAGTAAGTTTGAATGGTAATGTTGCCATGATTTTTGTTTGTAACAAATATAACATTAACTATTTTTTTTTCCCATAAAAGACTCACGAAATCCCGAATGATCATTGGATTTATTTCTGTTTTATTATTCAAATAAATCAAGAATTTCTGTTTAAACAATTCCAATTGCTTTGGATGAATTATTTGCAATTTCTCACTAATTGCATTTTTATTAAATTTATTTATTTCAATTACATGTAATGCATCTGCTATTTCTTTGCGTACCTCTTGTTGTTTGTTAAATTTCACTACTTCTTTTAAACTATTCGTATAAAATGGAAAATTACATTTTGAGATAATTTTAAAAAGTTCTTCTTGATGATCAAATTCGGGATTCTCTAAATATACATGAATTCTAAGAGGTTTAATACAATTAATCATTTCACTTAATTCGAATATAATTTCATTTTCAAATTCGTATAATAATTGAGAATTGATTAATGGGATCACTACACTAATAATATAAAAAGGAATATGGAATTGTACCATGATGTCGAACAACTAGTAAATTGAACGACAGAAATTAAACTAATACTACTTTCAATTCCAATTATCTTTTTGTTACGAACCTCAAACGAATCATTTATATAACAAGCATTATGTTTATTTATAAAAATCATTAGTTCTTATACGTGTAATTTATTAACTCCAAGGGACATATTTGAATAATTTCTTTTACTATGGAAATCGATACATAAAGCGAATTTTATAGAGAGTACATCGTATATTAATTATTAATTAACTAGGTTAGTTGATCTTAAATGTTAAAACAACCAACATACAATTTCAACATTTATGTTTTCATATTACACTCTTGGATCATTATGTCTCATCTAACACATTTAATTATAAACTATTTATGTTTTAATAGAATTGTGTATCATATTTTCATTATTTCGCTATAATTTTTTGAACTACTTTGGTAACGAACACCAAAATACTAATAATCATTCCAATACTCCAAATAGTCAATATACTTTCGAAATGTTCGAATGCAAGAACTTTATTCTTTTCATGTTGGTTTCTCTCATCATCAGAACCACTAATATATCCTCTAATGCGTCCTTCATACAAGTATTTATTTTCCCAATATTCAACAAAACCTGATACATACATTCTCAATAATAATTCATTAAATTTCTCAATGTATGGTGATCCAGGTCTAAATATGTATGCACTCAAAATAGGAGTAAGTGGTTCTTTCATAAAATGAAAATAGGATCGTTCATTTTCTCTATTATAGAAGTAATTGATACTAAATTTAGCTAGATATGGTCTCAGTCCAAATGCAAATACGGGACCTTCTTTATTCAATTCATTCTCAATTTTAATAAACCACTGATACAAATCCGGTATTTCCTTAATTTGGTATCGTTTCTCAATTAATATTCCTTGTTCGGCACTTAAAGCGCTCTTATACAAGGTAAGTATGGGTTTAGGTCCAATTACCGTATAATTAGTTTTACAAAAAAAATCATCCAAAGTATCTAAATCTTTTTCCATTTTGGGAAATATCAAAGAGCTGATAAGTTTACCACTGAACGAGCTCGTTAATAAAAAGCTATACACCAACCATCCAGTTAAAAATATTTTATTGTGTATCAAGCATGGAATTTCAAGTAAAGATTCTCCGAAGAATGATTGGAAAATCATAACAACAGCATCTTTAAACGAGTAGTGTTTCCGTAAATGATAAGGAATATTTGATTTCCGTTGTAAAAATTTCTGAAAATTCTGCAACAGTATAAATGATCCAATGACTGGTACAAACATCATAATTAAAGCAATCCAGGTTGCTGTACTAAGAGTATTGAATAGATTATAGATCACAGGTTCCTCTCCAGCTTTTGGAACGAGAAGGCGACTATCTTGTCTTTCAAGCGTTATAGAATATTCAATCAATCCTTTGTGAATATGCAATGATACAAAGTGTGTATTTAAGCAGAAATCAGCTCTCTCGTAAAATATATCGCCCCACATTCCAGTTACTGTTCCATTATCAAGTTTGCTACCAAATGTGTGTCCATCAGTTGGTGGAATGATTCTGATGGTGGCGTTCAATCTCAAAGTTTTTAATTAATAATGAAATTATAGAAAGATATAAATTCGAATATTTTTATACTTACTGATCAGCAAATATTTCAGTTATAAACCCGTCCATGCCAGCATATTTAGAAGTATTTCCGATTGGCATTGCTCTTACAATATCTTTATACATCATAGATGTTAATTCAGCTCGATTCAAATTATCAAGCTTGTCAGGATAAAGAGAGTTACAATCACCATTTCTCAATGTTTCAATTCTCATTCCATTGGGCGTAAATGGAAAATATGTTTGAATGATATAGTCTTGTTCATTATTATTTGAAATTATTATAACATTCAAGATTTTATGTTTCTCCCAAAGTCGAGATGCAATTGCATCAAGAATATTGAAACGGAATTCAGTTTGATTATTTAAATAAATTAAAAATTTCTGTTTTACCATTCCCAATTGTTTAATTGGAATGACACGTAAGTACGACCGAACAGCATAACTGGTAATGTCATTCATTTCGATTAAATGTAATGCTTCTGCGATTTCATTATGAACCTCTAGTCTCCTATTATTGTTAATCACTGTTCGACTACTCTTCAAGTAGATTGGTATGTTGCACTTTGAGATCATTTCAATTAACTGATATTGAGGGACGAGAGTCTGATTTTCTAAATACACAAAAACTCTTGATGGTTTCATGCAACATATTACTTCACTGAAATCAACTATGGTTTTGCTAATATCTTGATTCAATAACTCAAAACTCGTTTGCGGAATCACCGAAATTGTGACCACTAGTAGGAAACCTATTGGCTTCATTTCTCCTTTCGTAGAGTATTATCATTTACTAAAAACTTAACATTTTAAGATATCTTAAATCCGTTTCAAATTGCAAAATCCGTTTTTAATATCTTAAAAGCAACCGTTCTCTCTTAGGACACACTATTATATTCAAAGGGTAATTAAACATATAGCATTGTTTTAGCATTTTATATCATTATTTGTGAATATACTAAGGTGTTTTCGATGAGCAATCAGTAGAAAATATGCTGCACAAGACTATGCACCATTATGTTTCTTGAATTTATGGATTAAATATTATTAAAAATTGGACTCTAGAGAATTAATAAACGATTGAAAAGGTAATAAGATCATAACATACGATACCTCATTTATAATGCATTACATATAAAAGTTTCATTAAAGTAGTTCAAATAGAATGTCCGAATTTTTATTTGGTGATGGAACATCAATTAAATTAATATAAAATCATGATTATTTGACAGATAGTTCTCATAACTGGAAAAATTATTCGTGCCAATAAAATTAGCTCGTCCATATTCAGATTGTATCATTTTAATGCAAATTTGATTGAGTTTAGCACCTATGGTAATGTAATGGATGTAATTAATTCTGATCTTTTATATGTATTAAAGTAGCATTGATGATTTCTTTTTGCTGTAATTCAAACCAAAGATTGTTTAACGTGTAATACAGACAATCAATTATAAGAATCTTTTTATTTAATTTACATGCTAGCCCAACTTCCTTCTTTCTTGGTTCGTGTGACACCCCGTATAGTTCTTGAAATTAAATTATAAATATCAATCTTATCATCTTGATTATTTATCTAAAAGAATAATATTAATATTAACATTTCAGGTATAAAATTTTATTAACATTCTTACTTCAACCAATTGCCGTTGATATGCATTGAATATTGGTTTTACGTGAGCTCGATAATCCTCAATACGTGTTAGAATTGATGCCTCATCATCACTGGGCAACATGAATGATGAATCTTCTGCTGATCGTCGTTTGACCCGTTCAACAATTAACGCGTCTGGACAGGTTAAATGAAGTAGACAATCAGGCGATCCTATCTTATGTTCAAAGGAAACACAGTGTTCCAGACTTATGAGCCTTAAAAATTAATAAATTTAAATTAAGTAATTATAGATCAGAACTATTTCATACCCTTCGATTATAAATCCGGTAACGTTTTTGTGTTTTGCCATCTCCTTTTCTATTAAATTTATAATTATTTCGGTTGGTACCGAACTATAATCGCCATCATCCACTAATTCCCTAATTTCGAAACCTTTTTCACTGCCCTTACTAATCTCGCGATTTATTATGTCGTTGATTACAACTCGTTTGTAGTCCGGAAATTGTCTAACGAATTTTTTCAGGTGATAATTAAGACCAGAGCCTCTAACTCCAAAGACCCAAACGATCGGAAGTTTCTGTGCAACTACCAAAGTACAAACACAATTACACGGCACAATGCAATCATATTGTTGGCATGTCTGCATTTTCAATAATGTTTTGATTCAAACCTGTTACGGAAAGTTTAGTTTTTATATTTTCGACTAAAATTTTGAAAAAGTATTGCCAAAGTTTTGTTACTAAAATATTGTTTATTGTTTTTAAATTAAATCGGTTTTTATTTGTTTTTTTTTTTTAATTGTCTTATGAATTTAGAAGTTTTGGTTCAGTTGGCAATCTTTTCCCCAGAATAACTGATCTAACGAAAAACTTGAGATACATTTCAGTGTAATCAATAGCAAAATTTGTGGGTAAGCGCTTCACTCTCGACATGTATCTATCTTCAATGGCACCAAAATTTGTAATGTAATCGATATATTCTGTGCGCCATTGAGTTTCCCTATCCTGAGAACTTCTTCCCGCAACTATTTTAGTAACACTCTTTTTACTTTTTGTTTTACTCTTTGATTTCTTCATGACAACTTGAGAGACCCGACTCGATTTACTAATCGATGATCTCACAGAACCTCGACTGGTACGACTCTTGGATTTAAGGGATGATTTACGCCTTTTCATACCACTTTTTATTTTTGTAACAACCATAGAAGAAACACTGCTCACTATGCTTAATATACTTGATGCACGACTTTTCAACGAACTTTTTGATTTTTTTTTAGCAGCTTGAGAACTTTTCTTTTTCACTAGAGACTTTCTACTAGATCTACGAGAATGTTTACTCGAGCTGTGTGAATGTCTACTCGGTTCAGAAGGAATTAATGGTAGTGGTTCATATCGTTCTCTCATTCGATGCATGTACAAATCCTATAGGACCAGATATATTTTAATGAAGAATAAAGTAATGTTAACTTCTAACGCATACCTCGTTGCAATAGAAGTAAAGTATCATGTGACATGGAGCAATATACTTTTCAAATTCTTCACAAAGCGATACAGTTTCTAATCTGTTTGAGTGGAGAGATTTACATTTATGGCTATTGAATTTAATTGCATACCCCTGGATAAAGAATCCTCTGGCTACTGATAGATAATGTTTCATTTTTGCTTCAAGAAGATAAATGGTTTTATGATCCCTATCCTCATCTGGAAGTGGATCTGCACTTTGCTGGAATTATAATCAAGAATTAATGACGCTGATAATAGTTAATTAATTAAGATAAAATACTTCATATTCTGCTATTATATTAGCGACGACTAGATAGACGAAACAAAATTGAGATAGTACACCAAGTCGATGAGTGCTTTTTCCAGAAGCAGTATGACCAAAGATCCAAATAATTGGTAGATTTGAATCTCGTATCTGAATGTGTATAACATTAATTTCAGTGGTAATGAACTAGTAAACAACTGTTTAGGCATACCACACGACAAACACATTTCTCTGCATTTCTGCAATTATTTTCCTTACAACAGATCTTCATATTGGATGCTTTTAGTAATGAACTTGGATACGACCCCAAAAGTAAAGATTAGCATATGTTTGAATAGCCGAAATAGCAGATAAATTACACGATCTCCAGCATTCGTTGTGTCCAATAACTCCTCTTGTACAGTTATCATTTTAATATTTCATAATAAATTTTACTCTTTTTTTATGTTTATAAATTAATTAAAAAAAATATATTATTTATTTATTAAAAGTACACATCAGATTGAAAATTAATCGGACGGTGTGTTTTGGATTTATCAATATTCGTTAAAATTAAAATTTGATGTCGTTTTATTAAGCATTGCGTTCCATTCCTCATTAGCGTGAAAATATTTTGGAGTAAAACTCGTTGGTGACAATATTCTTAAGGTGAAAAATTAGGATAAAAGTTCGTATCCTGCTATTAGGGTACACTCTTCGCACACAAACGGTTCGATTTTTCATATAAAATTTAAACAATTTGGAAAACGTATTGCAAAATTACATGGAATCAGCAAAATATGAGCACATTGTTATTGCAGCAATTTTAGAATGCCGTGTCATGAGCAAAACTGTGAATATTTGTCGAACAATCCCCTAATTCCATACAAATTCATTGGAGACGCTTTCAACCACCCCCAATCTCCAAATGAATTCGATATCTCTGCCATGTGAGTTAATTTTAAATATTTCGTTTCTTTTCATTTTGAATGAAAACTTATGACATATGCATGCCGGTGCATAGAATTGCATTAGCATTGGTAGTTTCCTTCTATTCCTAAAAAACTATAAGAAAATGACTGAAAATCCAAAAGTTTCATTTTTGTTGTTGTAATCAATACTTGTGACAATAACGAAAACCCTTCAAATGTTTCAATGACTCTTGTTTAATTTGCTGTTTCTTTCTAACCTCAATATTGATAAGATAGTAAACAACCTCTCATATGCCATTTGGCCCATTTGTATGAAAAATAAAACCGTTTTAAGGATTTATCCTACTTCTTGTGAACACATTAGGCAAATTATCATTCATGCCCATACGATTATTCATCCGATTTCAACAGATTTAGCTTCAAATACGCTTGCAATCATTTTTATTCTACAGAAGCGGGAGCGAGAAAGCATCACCAAACTTTGAATAGCATTTGAATTTGAAATTGAATTTGAATTTGAATTTGTTGTTGGACATCAATGCATTTATACAAATTGTACAACTTATTCGATCCGATCATCGCTAAACGCCACCAAAAAGTGCAGGGAGCTAGTTAATATTGAATCCGTGTAAGAGCAGAATAACTCCAAACGAGATTACGTATTTGTCAACCTTTCGCATATCCGGCCAAGACGCTATACTTAGTCCCAGCTTGTACCACCTATCAGATAGAGACGATTGATCACACGCAACAGATCCGAATTATGTGGAACTTCGTATGAATTAGTAGCTGCATTTGTTCATTGGTCGTTATTGATATGAACTACCATATTTATTTGTGACTGTTTAGAATTNAACCTCTTAGTCCCAGCTTCTACCGCATATCTCTACAAGACGATTGATCACACGTAACCACATGCTATTGTTCCGAATTATGTGAAACTTCGTATGAATTAGTAGCTGCATTTGTTCATTGGTTGTTATTGATATGAACTACCATATTTATTTGTGACTGTTTAGAATTGTGTGTTTCTGAATCTGCTTCTGCCGAATATGTGAACAGCTATTTAATAGAGTATGTTTGCAATTTAGAATGGCATTCATTTGATGATACGTTTTCTCCATTTTTCAATTGCCAAAAGCAGTGTGTGTATATTTTTACTCGTTTTTGTGTTAAGATGTTATTAGAAGAACATATTCGTGGTGTCATCTACCATACGGGACTTAGTATCCAATCTTGATTAAATCAAAATAAATAAAGAAAAAAGCAGTCTCAGTCAGACAGTCTGTCAATAATAGAACAAAAATAATAAATAATTGAAATACTCGAAAACCAATTCTTGGTTTATTGGAGTATTGGCCTATTGGAGTATTATAATTTCAAAAAATGCGGTTAACTACTTCACTCCTTGCCTCACCCACCCCCTATGCTGTACACTCGTCCCATCCCTCTCTCTTCTCGTCTACAATCGTACCCAAATTTCCCATAAGAAAAAGGAATCTATTAATGTATGTAAAACCTCTTACATACAGAGAGTCTTCTATATAGAGGGGATAGTACTGATTTGTTCTTCATATCTTCATACTATTGATATCTCGCAACAAGATAAGATACTGAAATACATTCATCTCATTCTCTTTTGTATCGGTCCGATGAAATTTCAATTTCGTCGACTGATTTTTAAAATCGTTTTTGCGTTGAAATTCACTGAAAATTGGTGTTGTTTGTTTCTAAAAACTCTCATGTCTGCCCATATTTCTTCGAAGACGTGTCACATGCCATACAGTAAGTGAAAATTTTTTCTCATTACACCATTCTGCATTTGAACAAGGTTTTGCGTTGAGAATCACTGAAATAGTATTGTTTTTATTGAAAAGCATTATATCTTCCCATATTTCTCAGAAGACGAGTTATTCTGCATACAGTTAGTGATTAATTTTAGCCATTTACACCCATTTTTCAATTTTATGTTTTCGACGCATTCAGTTTAATTTCATTTTCTTGATTTCTATGCCTGCACGGTCCACCTTTTTGGGCATTATCATCCAACTACTCATTCGAATTAAATTCAAGAAGTATTCATTCTCTTTATGTACATATGCATGTAATGAACTCATGGATTGCAAATTGCAGTATATTATATAGGAACAGTCTAATCCAGACAAGCTATCTAATAATTTACATTCAATGTCTACATCTGCATGGTATCATTCACATAGATTCAGTGCCTACATGGAATACGGTCGTAAATTATTTATTCGTAAATAGTCGAAAACTAATTCAAATACAAATGCATAAGTGACAAAAGAAAAACAACTAAATTGAATTCTGAATTACTTACACCGATTGCGAGTAGATAGAATAAATTGTGTGTAAATTAAAATGGGTAAGGTAGAAGATTGCAAGAAAAGCAATGACGTCGAAGAAAAACAACCGACTAAAAAACCTAAGAAAAAGAAAGTAAAGAAAGAGACACTACCTGATGGATTGAATCGGGGAATTTTTAAAGCTGTTAGTGTTCCATCCTCAGAGGCCGTTAAGACAGTAGATGACTTGACAACTCCGCAGAAGATAATGTTCCAAAAGCATTTGACCAGAATTCATGGCCACAAACAAAAAACCGTCGCTCCTATCCAGCGACCTTCAAATCTAGGAAGTGCAGCTGCTGAACTTAAAGAAATGTTAGCCAAACAAAAGGCAATAAAGAAATTAAAGAAGGGAAATAAATCATAGCTATAATTTTATTGCAATATTAAGACTTTCAATTTTAAAACGTCCTGTAAACTTAAGCTAGTTTCTATCACATTTGTATATTTAAATACTGAAGTACGAATAGCCGAAGAACACGATTAAGATTCTCTACCGTTTGATAATCTACAATGGAACGATCATCCTTAAGGGTATGCCATACATTGGGAAATGGTACGGGAATCACATGTACAACGGGGACATTTCTTTGTAAAAATGGAATGTGATCATCTTCAATAAAGGTAGCAATCGTACCTTCTCGGAAATATGTGAAATCGCGTTTGTCAGTAACACCACTATATGTATATTGCTCCAGCATACCTAAAGTGCTAAGTTGTTTCTCTAGATCACAAAACTTCAGATATTCATCTTCTGTGTCTTGGAAGAAATTGTAAAAATTTGGATCTGGTGCACCCAATAAATCGAGAAGGACCAACAGTTTCTAAAACGAAAAGAGTAATTTTAATATGTATCGTTTTATAAACAATAGCGGCGCGATTTCCTACAATTTTTGCCAGCTCTCCATCCTTTTCCCACTTGTCTGCTAAATGTCTAGCGCCATAAATGGAATCAGTCTTAGTCCAAGTTTCAAAAGCCTCTTCGCCATCAAAGAACAGTAAACGCAATGTAATTGAATTATTTTCCAGGTTCTTAACTAAAACATTTTGCAGCACTTGTGCCATATGGATTAACATGCTACAAGGTACAGCCGAGTCTGTGGCACCCAGAAATTCTTCATTTGGAAAATATTTGCTGTCGTAGTGGCATGCCAGTACCAAGTACTTTTCTGCGTTTGGATTCAAGGTAGCATAAATATTCTCAAATGTCAGAGTACCTAAATTAGGTGTTGTATCTTCAAAACGGTCGGTTTCCACGGTCCATCCCAGTTCTACCAGAGATCTCTTAATAAATGAATTTACTTGTTTATGACCTTCCGAACCAACCACACGGGGTATCAGGATGTTATCCAATATTTTATTAAAATCGTTTTCATTTCCTAGTTTGCTGACCTGGCTCACATGTTCAATGGGTAACTCTAATTGATTTACTATCTAAAATTATCAAGAAAACGTTATCAATAATTCACCAAATATTCGACACTTGTTTTTATCATGGTTTCTTACATTATTTTTACTGTAAACGTGTACAATTTGTAGAAAATTTAAGCAAATAATGAGAAAGAAACACCTCAAAATCATCTTAACATGGAAAATTAGTTATTAATTACTATACACGTATAAAAGTACTAAATAAACTTTATTGTAAATTAATTTCGATTATTAAATCAGGCACTTTTGATTCGGCAAACTCACTTAAATTTTTTTACCACAACAGAACCATCCGACAATACACGATATAAATCTATTCGTCATATAAACCTTGAAGTTCACATAGGCTGAAGTGTAGCTTGTTAAATATTTACCCCTCAATTGGGAATAAAATGTTGACTCATATCTGGCAATGTTTAGCTTCATTTCGTGGTTTAACTCAACTCGCTAAAGCTCGTTGTAGTCAACCCCCTACTCAATGAATCTATGCACATGGCCAGATATGAGAAATATACTATGATTCAACTTGTATAAACAGCTGAAGAAGTAATAAACAAATAAACCGATACAATGACAGCTTTCGCAAGTTACTGTTCAAACCATAAAACTTTAACTAAGTATAGTTCAGCCTCAATAGATGACGTTAGTACAGTATTGTACGTTATATGTTATATGTAATTGGAATTACCACAAGTTGAATTTTCATTTTGATGTATACTTTACCTTTCTACGAATTGATATTCTAGTAGCCACTAATCGATCCCAGAATTGTTGATTAAACTGTTCCTTCATTTGACCAGCCGTAAATAGAGTCGTTACAATACTTCTGAACGTTTTCAACATTGTACGTGTATTTTATTAAAACTCTTTTATTTCTCCACGTTTAATTGATTCTCATAAAAATGCACAATACAACATGAAAAATTAACTGCAATCAAAGGCTACTAGTTCCATTTAAACAATCATAATTAATCTCAAGGGAATTTAAATGAATTTGATTAAAGTGTCTATCCTGCGGCACGAAATAATGATTTCTTTGATTTCATTAGTAGTACTACCAATCACCGAAAATGGTTGTGTCTGATCGTATTGTTAATTTAATTAGAAATTTCCTTGTAAATCATCATTGTTCTGGGTATTTGGTAATCATTTGGATAGTGAATTTTATCAGTTGGTTAACATTTCTATGGGTTGTAATTAAAAACGAGAATGAAATCTTTTATAAGTTTAATATAGTGGGATATATTGTGGATGCAGCTGAATTAGTTTGTCCTTATACCACACATTTTGTTTTATTAATTGAAACCATACTAAAGTTACCAATAAGAACACAATTATTTAATTCATTAAACGAATTAGACGATTTGACTCAACTTCTAATGCAAAATGAAACGGAATGCTGGAAAAAGCAACTTCGGAATCGTTTGCTGTATCGTTGGTTAATATTTTTTGTGCCCACAGTGGTCACTGAGGTTATTATAATGACAAATATCACTGGCTCCTGGCTATTGAAGTGGTTGCTGATGTATTTTGTTCTGGTGGCAACACGATTTGGGATATTCTATTATGTATACTTGGTCACTTCGATATCATTTCGTCTAGAACTGATGATACATCGTTTCAACAGCAATCGGTATCCAAAACAGCTTCTCCTAGATGATTTATGATTAATCCAACGAATGTATAACACCATATACGATACTCATTTGTATATTAATGAGTTATTCAGTTGGGTACTGGTGGCTCATCTATTCCAACAATTTGTGTCATTATGTTCTGATTCATATTGGAATTTCTTTGCTTATTACTATGAATCAACACATAATGTTCTAGGCATAGAAGTAAAATGAAAATAATACCGTTTGTTTTTGAAATGTACCCATTTTAATATTTCATAATGGTATCTCTAATTAAAGGCTCATATCTATGCACTCTTCTACCAATTATGAATTTATGGTTCATTTGCCATATTGGCTATGATTTAATGTCAACGGTAATATACTTTGAATTTTTATTCCCTCGAGGTTAACGAATGACCGTTTTTTTTTATCACTCTCTTTATCACATGGTTTAGGCATCATCACTTGGTCCAAGTCTACATAGTATTCGACATGTCTATAGCGATAGATCACTTAATATGATGGTAATTTCATACACCAAAAGACTGCAAAGTTGAACGATATTAATAATTTACTTTTTTTTGTTCTCGTTATTCTTTTGGTACCTTCATTTATCCTTGGAACGGTAATTTCTAGGTTCACCGATTTTCCATTGAGTTAGGAAAACAATCGATCAAATTGCACGCCTTTGGTTTCTGTATGATAAATTATGACACACTTTTCCAGGTAAGTAATTTCGTATAGATTGAATTTTTTATTCTGCTGTTGTTATTGTTTGTGGTCATCTGCCATTCATGGTTTGAAATAGTGGCTGATGATACAAAACGAAAAGAGCAGCAAAAAGAAATAAGTCTCTAATAAAAGCAAAATATGTATGTTTTATGATATTGTTAATGTACCACCATACATGTGGGAATAGATATTTGCTGGTGCCACCATTTATCTCGTCATCTTAATCGAATTTTTGTTGGTAACAAAACTGAAAACACGGATTATTGGATAAACTCTCTGTTACAAAAAAAAATGAGATACTCGTATATGGAAACAATTGTTTTGATATAATAAAAGGGGACAACATTGAACGACTGGAACAAAAAACGGGTCGACAATTATGTGGTTTTGAAGCCAACATAAATGCTAATATTTGTAATAAATTGGTAAAAATAATTATATAATTTCTCTATTATGTAATGTATATATTTAATAATATTTCTAAGTCAAAGGGATTATAATTTCTAAATTGTATTCCTTATAGTAATAATATCATTATCATCAGTATAATTAATGCTTCTACTTATCATCATTTATAATATTTCTTTTCTTTTTTTCATGGATATTTTCTTTATGGATTTTGTGTTTATGATTTTTTTCTTTCATATTTATTTACTTCACGGTTTTTTTTTTATTCTCGTATTCTTTACTTGTTCTATGTAGAAAACTCCCTACTGTATTCATATAATTATCGTTTCGTTTCATTATAATGAGTAATATAATAAGATGAATTAGACTAAATATGCAACCAATAATTAATTAGGTAATACTTTCTCCCTTTTCCCTCTCAATTTCACATTGTTCCTCTATTTAAGTGGTACTTCATTGTGTTTCATAGTTGATTTAATTTTTCAGCTCTCTGTTAATCGGAATGATAATTAGAATATTTTGCCTAATTCACAATATAAAAATAATTTCAACAATATCATACGCTAAATGATTTCATCTCTAATAGATCTTACCAAATGATATTTTTTATTTATTCTAGGATATTCACTATAACGTAAAATAATTTTGATATTAATGCATTTTAGTGCTGAGAAAATTATGTTTTGTGGAAAAACTAAAATTATTTTCTGAATGTTCGGTAAGAACAAAGTTTCTAAATATTTCGTTTCATTTTATGGATTTCATATATCATAATCGGATAATTTGTGCGTTATTCCATATTATTCTCGTTAGTTTCTTATTTCTGGTATTTATATTATTTGTTCGTTACATGTTAGTTGAAGATTATTTACCTCATTATAATTCTGTACATTGGTTTTTAGAATATAGTTTTTAATAATGTTTGCAATTTGTTTCGATTACCATATTATCAAAGTTAAAATTTTACGAGTAACTAATCTTTTTACATACAATGATTTCCAATTTCTAATGCCTTGAACCGATATCGTCAAGCGAAAATAAAAAAATCGTTATGATATCATGGCGGTGTAACAGAAAATTCAAAATAAGCATAATCTTAGATTAATTGATAATTCATATGCTCAAATCACTAGTTTTATTGATTTTATATTCTGATTAGATTCATATATTCATGATATTATGACGTTTCTAATCCTTTATCCTGTTAGATGAATTGAATTACATCTATAAATTCTTACATAAAATACCAAACTTCATACACAATTGAGACAATTTATCATAAAATTATTTGTTTACTGCATTGATGGAACGATAACTTCTCTATTTTTATGGGGAAATAAATTTCTTCGTTTTCCCAAAACAACTTCAACGGATGGGAAAAATTAACAGGCAGTGTTTTACTCTCTATAAATGTTCATCTATAGATTCTACATTTATACTTTGTAGATAAATAAAAGTGAGAATTATGAATTGTAATGCCATATTTTTGCTGTAAGAAATGAAAAACTTTAACTTTTGGAATTAAATTCAGTATGTGTGTATGGGCGTTTGGCGGTTGTCCTTTATTTAATTTTCTTAAGTTTCGAAACATTATGTGAAACTATTGAATTAACTTTTCTTTTTTATATCTTTATTTTTTTTTTTTTTTTTTACCCCCTAATAGTGGAGCAGCACTGTTGATGCAGAAATATATGAATTCTGTCGTATTCATTAATTGTGACCGAGGGAAAAGTAAACGTTTTTCTCTTCAACTGATTTAATGTGTTCGTTTTCTTTGTCATACTAATTTCTTTTACTATTTACTATAACATTATAATGAAGTTCAGTTTTTTGCTTTACAAATATTAATGACTTTTTATCACTTTTAGTTTCCATTATGGTTGTGTTTGTGTGTGTGTGTTTTTTTTTTCTTTTTTTTAATAATTATGTATAAGTGAATGTTAATAATGTTTAATGGTTATATGGAATCTTGGCCAAAGAGTTTTGCATTCCGTATTGTAGGAAGTTAACGCTATACTCCTGGGATAAAAAATCCATTAGAAACGTGGAGAAACGATCACTTTGATTTGTAATAATTTTCATTAAACTTTTCTTTTGTTTTTTATCATTTTTCATTTTTATTACTGCAATTTTAAATCAACGTATTTATATTCAATTGCTCCTGTTGTACAAAATATTAAATTGCAATTACGGTCTCATTATGAGTTTCCTTATTAATTTTTTAATCAAAACATAATAATTGGTAATGCAATCAATTGTTTTTTTTAATTTATATAAATATTTTCATTTAATTCGTTTACATTTAATATTCTCTGCTTGGTTGCTTGTTAATTAGTGGATATTATGTAATGCTTATAACTCGGACTGACTGTTTAGAGTAAAACAATTTTGTGTTTTTCGCTTACATCAATTACATTTAATTTGTACTTATTTCTCTGTGTGTATTTATAATAATGTTCTTCTTAAAATGTTTTTGTTTTCTTTCGTTTCGCTTATTTCAAATTATGGTTTTGGTAACCAGATACGAATTTTATTTGTTTTTTTTCTTTTTCATTGGGAAATGAGAGTGAGAGAGAGAGCAAAAGTTATGGGGAGTAAAATACAATGCAGATTTAAGACGATTAAGAAACTCCTTTGTTTATACCTCGTCTAACTTGGAGTATTGTGGTGATGTGTGATGATTCGAATTAGAAAATAACGTTAATGAAGTAAAACTTTTCTGATTTGTTTGTTTAACAGAAGTCATAATGTACAGGATTTTATGATAAGGATCCGACATAAATTACATTTATCGCACATAAATTCACTTGGTATTAATTCAATTTCAATTACGTCGTCATTATTTTCTTCTTTTATTTTTTTTTCATTTATTTAAATCTCATTATTCTTTAATTTGTATAATATGAATATTGGTAAAATATTAATTATTCATTCAGTCTTAATTGTTACAAATAATCTGCAATCGCATCATTTCTTTTCAATTATTTAGCATTTTAGTTTTACTAAATATTCACAATTTCTTTTTAATTTTTTCTTTTTTAAATTTTATCGATCAGAAAAGAGAAATTTGTAAAAACCATTTAATAATAAAATCACTTTTCCCTTACAAATTAATAGAATAATTTGTGATAAACTGAAATGATGTAATCTTGAAATTGAAGATGCTATACTATTTGGTTGAAAAATGAAGAAAAGTTCAGTCCTTTTTATTCCGTAATGAAGCAATCTAATCCTTATTCAGATATATTCATTAAAACGATGTGTGTGTGTGTTTACGTAAGAGAAGAATGTGGTATTCATATTAACAGTGCAATTAAAAAAATGACAGTTGTATTAATTGAGATTGTTTTTTAATTTAATGAGATGGAGTGTGTGATTGTAAATAGTGTGTTTTATTATTCTCGGTAGTCGTATAGTAGTTGTATTACGGCAGTTTCAAAATTCTATGAAATTATAATGAATTTCACTTTCTCATAATTAATAAATCAAAAATTCTAAATCTGATTAGTTATGTACTTAGTATATAGAAGTGTTTTTATTTCATTTTAATTTAGTAGGATCACTTAGAGCAGAATGTAATTAGTTTACTTGTGAAGAATAGATATTACATTGTTTTGCATAATCCGCAGTCTCATATGCATTTCAATTTTAGTTTTAATTCTTTTATGTGTGAATTTGAACCTATATGCAATAATATTATTTATTAATCATTGTAATTTAATGCAATATGTAATATGTTTCATAGAAAAACGTTTTCCTTATTCAATATCGTCTAATATACTTGATTTTAATGTTTTTTTTTATCATTTTTATATTAATTTATTATATCGCTAGAGTATAATCATTATAATAATTTATACAGTTTTAAATTGACTTTTTCATTATATCATTTTTCATTGTGTATTTGATCCTTTTATTAATATTTTTTCTTCATTACCTCTGGCATGGTATTAAATTGTCTTATTTTTTTTATATTTTTCTCTTTTTTCTTTTTGTTTCCTGACTATATCTTTAACGGAAACGGGTAGTTAACGAAGAGGACGAAAATGTTTTCCATCAAATTAAAAGAAGACATTCATTTTGATTCCATTATCAATTTACCTTTTTCAGTTTTCCGCTGTTTTTTTTCTTTTTTTTGTTATTTTTAATGGAACAAAATTGAAAACTTTTTTGTTATTTTTCATATTCATTTATTTCCCTTGTGTTGCAAAACGATGGCATTTAATGTTTTATGGTGGAGCAGTTTTGTAATGTAATTCTGATTAATTTTGATTATATGATGACTCAAAGGATGGTGTTTTAAAGGTTAATTAACTAGATAAATTGCAATTAAGGATTGTGTTTTAAATAAATATGATTGGATTCGGAAATAATTAAATTACATTGCAAATAATAGAAATGTGGTTGCAGTTAAATGTTACAGATGTATAGGTTTCTATGGTAATTCTTGTTTTATTAAAATGAAAGTATTGTAATGTTATTTTTATCATGATGGATATGAAAAGGTTATAAATAATTTGAAATGTCATTAATTTAATTACAATTGTTAAACACAATTCAGAGTTTTACATTAAATTTTCACTTATTTTTCATTATTCTTTCGTTTTTTTTTCTTTGGAGTAAAACAATGTGTTACTAACGAGATTAAATAATTAATTAACTCTCATCCATAATTTATGAATAACGCTCTTTCTTTTTCAAATTTTTCTCTATAAATATGATATCTCTAAATTTCTTTTGCATTAGAGATTATATTAAACTCATCCATTTCTACTAAATGTTTCATATCATTTGTAATAAATATTAGTTTAAATAAAACCACTACCTCAATTGCAGAAGCAAAAATGTATACCTTTAATAAGTAACTATTTACAATAATAAATAAATGATTCAAACACAACGTATGTATTTTATTTTGTTTGTTTGTTTTTTTTTTTTTAATGCATATGAACCATTATTAATTTCATATTAATTAATGGTTTTACAGTAAATGTATATTACTTAATCCATTGTTTCATATGAATTTATTTTATTTTGTATTATAATATCCTTTTCAATAATTACGAATCTTTTATTTATTTTCTTAAGAAGCACTTGTTACTTTTTTTTTTTATAATATAATATTTTTATGGCATTTTAATGCTATGAGTTTTATACAATTTCATATAATTCTTTTTTCTTTTTTGTTGTCTATATAATTTTCATTGTTACAAATCTTACGATTGCTGTGAAAAATCAAAGATTATCAGAGAAGAAAGTATTTTATTTTTATTATATTTTTTAACTTGAATGTGAGCTATGATCAGTTATGAATTTATTGGGAATGTATTACAATATTTGACTGGTTATTTATTTGAATCATTTATAGCATAAGAATTGTATATCCTTGATTGGATGTACATAGTCTAATAAATAGCATCTAAATTGTATATATACAATAAAACTTATTAGAATGCACTCATTCATCAACGAGAAAGAAGCGAATCAAAAAACGTAAGGAAAAAAAATAGAAAACAACTCTTAATATGAGAAAACTAGAAAACAGAATCGTAACAATCAATTTAAAATTTTCTGAAAGAACTAAAACCTTTCACTTGTGCGAAAATAAAGAAATTTTCTTTTCTTTTCTTTTGGTTAACTGAAAGGATTTTCTTACACAAAAGTATAAAACTTTTGTCACATTTTCAATAAGATTTTCAGTTGAAGCAAAAACATTCTTTTTATGTGTTCATTTCTCGATCATTATTCTTTTCATATTTTCTTTTTCTTGTCAAACAATATTCTTAGTTCGAAAAAATTTTACATTTTCATCTACATAACTAAACTACAAGAGCATTCGAAAACTATGCAAAATCCTCCTAATATAGGTAATTACAATTCAATAGTTTGATAATTATTAATATAATGTTAGTATTGAGTAGTTAAATATATAGTACTTGACTAATAAGGTAATTCTGTTTTTTTTTTTACTTCATCATCTTGCTATAATATAAGATTTATGCAATAACTCTATCAATATGTTTTTCTGTTTAAATTTAAAGGCGCAATCATGTTTTATTTCAACGATAGTTTTTCATTTAACTCATCATTTTATTTAGTTTTATTCATTTTTCAATGCTAAAATAGCGCAAAATCAAAACAAATTCTAAGCATTTCTATATATAAATTGCTCTAATGTTATGTTCTATATCAAATTTGATATTATTTATGAAATAATTCATATGGAATATCTCTGGCGAGATTTTAAAATATTTTATATTATTAGTTAGGATGATGTTTATCAATTATAATCAGTAATATTTTGTATTTATGTACAATATAAATTCAATTAAAATGATTACACAACTGAATTCATTTTGTTAGCGTTATAAATTTGAAAGGAAATCAAGCATAATTAAATGGAAATATAAAATAAATCAAAGTTAATTGCATTTTAGTATTTTGTCTGTTATTCGAATTTGAACATAGTTTAATGTAAATGTTCACATTATTGATTTCATTTAATAACTAATATTTGGTTTCATTCTCTTTTTCTATTTTAACATTATTCACTTTTGATAATAAAAAAATTTGTGATTTAAATATTTCTTAACAATTTTTTTTTTTTTTAATTATGAAAAATCGTTTATCATGTCTTAAATAGCAGTACGTATATAATTTAATTGTTGGGGAAAAAAAGTAACTTTTTAAATTTTCATGAGAGTATTTTAAATTACAATCTGTTTGTCTCTCGTGCTATCAATATGTGTGTTTTTCATTCAAGAAGAAAATGTATTCAATTGTATATTATTGGCCTAAATATTATTCTATATAATTTTTAAAGAATGTACAATACAAATTTGTTTATCCTCGTTTTTTTTCTATCACTAAAATGCTACTAAAAATTCATCATTACATATGACTAATTCCAATAGATGAATTCTATTGGATTGAATACTTGAATAAATTTTCAATGTTTTTTATATTAAAAGTTGATTTCTTTTCATCATATAAGTTTGACTTACAGAGAAGATTTCTACCATCTCATCTGTCATACATAATGTTTTGAGATCATAGAGATAATGTCTTGCCAATTTATCTATAATAGCGATAAACTGTCTATGCTTGGTTTAATGTTACTTTAATATTTATTGTAACGAAAATGTGAATGGTATTTTCTCTCCATTTGTACACAACATAAACTGTAAGGAGATAGTATAAAGTTGTCGTTCTCAATTACTTCTTGTGATGATGAGTTCTCATATATCAGTCATAACGGGGGAGGTATCTTAACATAAATACGAATTGTTCAACTTTGGAAGCCTGTCTTTAGTACTGTGATTATAATAATGATTCATATAAACCACATTATTTTTTTTTAATAGTTTAGCATCATATAAAATTATAACTAGAAATAATTTTTAAAATATAAAATATTTATGAATAAAATTATAATACAATTTACAGTGTAGTGTACTAATCATAAAAATTATATAAATCGAAACAGAATTATTTTTAGTTTTTTTTTTCCATAAAATATGTACATATTAAATATCTTTATGTAATACTGTACATAATCAAATTTAAAATTAAAAAAAAAAAACTATTCATTTTATGTAAATTCGTCACTTAACTATCATAATTAAAATACAGTCTGATAATTGCATTTGCTGCTTGCCTCAATAATCTCTATTTGATTTTGTTGTTTCATGTATCCAAAATCAATTGTGTGCTACTATCTGTTCCATAAAATTATTATAATTCTCCATAATCGAAAAACATAAATTTGGAAAAACTTAAAATCTCTGCTATAATGTAAATGACAACTGCAAAATATTCTGAGTTCATGATTCTCATTATTTTAGCCAATGAGGGTGGGGTATGATTTTGTATGTATTTTATGTAAATACCCCAATCTAAATACTAGATAATTTTTAAATAAAATATGTATATTATATTTGGTATTGCAAATTAGTTAAACTAAAATTTTGTTGATGCTCGATCAACACACTTAACCGTTTTAATAATATGTAGAACATAATCATAATTGTATGGAATTTGTTAGTATTATTTCGATACTCGATTCCCATTTCTTTGTATTCACCACAGTTGATAAGCAACAATGCGGAAATAAAATCGTTTTGAAAATATTTTAAATATTATAAATGATTATTCAACTATGAAATTGGGAAAATTTATATTTCTTGAATCTCTTGAATAGAATCAGTATGGTAACAGAATAAAACGCTATCAGCGAAAAGAAAATAAATAATGGAATATTAATATTAGTGTTTTGTTTGGATTGGTATTAAATTCAAATCACTTAATCGTAAATAATTTGTTATATGAATATTTAAAGAGATTTGTAATGTTTAATAAATTTATGTGTTTTCTATCATCTGTGTACGTTCTATCGGTGTAGTCTAACATAATTGGATTTAATTCGTGTTGTTGTTGGTCATCGGTGACCATTTGTCTGGCTACTATTGGTAATTTACGTACTTTAGCTGCCGATGATGAACTGAATGTGAAACGTGACAGTGATTTCGTTGAACTAATAACTGGTTCCATTGCTATTGATTCATATTTTAATCAATCTCGATAAATATAACTACAATTTTTTGGGCTCTCCTCTGGACTAGGACTACTACTTGGCGGTGCTGGACTTGAACTACTATTTGACATAACTGGTGATGATCCTGAACTGGTGTTATGCGGACTATCAGACCGATGTTGTGTTACTGTACATTGGGTTGTTGTGATATTGCGTATAACATAATTGATTTTCATATAATTTTATGATGAATTTTTATTATTTTGTAATTCAAAACAATTGTTTGTCAGTTTAATTATCACGGTTTTTATCATGTTGTTAAATGTATTCATTGCGGTTTGTTGATGGGTTTTTTGTTTAAATTAATTTATTTTTTTATTATTGATCATTACATTTGGTACGAGAGATTGTTTTTGTGATGGCCAAAATATAGAAAAAGAAAAGTTAAATAATGTATATTAAAAATCTTGCATAATAAATTTGAATAAATTAGTATTTCTTTTAGGCAATGAAATTTTAACTATAACTTAATGTAATGCAATATTATATATGAAATAAACTTTGGTATGTATTTTTTAGTATGATTAGAATTGAGGAAAATTAAATGTATAATTGACAATCATAAAATGTTTAGATGATCCCTAACTTAAAACTTAGTGAAAATTTTAGTATCAGAAATAACAAACTAAAGTATATAAGATGATAATATATTGATTGTTGGTTATTTTTTTTTCTTGTGTTCGATTGCTTGGTCAAATCATATCAATGAAAAAATCAAGAAAAATATGGATATATTAATCTGCACTAAAAGAAGTATAATCTTTTTTATTGTGTCTTAATAGTCATCCGTACCAATGCCATGTCGGGGCGGCTGCCTTCGATTCGTTCGGCTGAGACTTCTATTACGTGTATTTGTATTTGTTGGATTCAGGCCCTAGGAATATTAATCGCATGAAACTGCTTATTGTTATTTTATACTCCATTAGAATTTGTATTATAATTAAAATTAATTATTAATTGGTTAGAATTTATTCAAATCATCTAGATAATTCTTATATAGAGGGTTAGTAAAAGTGAATTGTCATCTTATCGTCTACGGCTACGATATTAATATAATGGTTAATCTACTGCGATTAGACATCACCGTAAGGTGAAATGTCTACATTAAAAATTACGTTCACAAAATTCGTTCATCAACACAGTGTGACAGGCACAACAAATCATTAAAAATAATAAATTATTTCAGTCTATAGGGTTTCCATGTGCATCACTATAATCGGTATTCTAATTAAACTAAGGTAATATTATATATCAAAAAACCCAAGAAATTTGCAAATTTATCTCTCGTATAGATATAAATTCAAATTAATTGTTAACATGCATTTAAAATAGATTTTCTTTTTTTCGGAAAATGAAATATATCACTAAATGGTAAATGGGAATGAAGAAATACTAATAAAGATAACATGAAAATTTATGTAACAATTATGCCATTCACCATTCTCAAATTAACTATTTAATAATTCATTTATTTTATGGATTCACTACTACCAATGTCTTATGGTTATTATCAATTATGTAATATGTTATAGATGTATGTAAAGGTTAACTATAGATTTTATGAATCAGAATTAATTGTTATCGTGTATTGTCGAGTTGATAAAATAAGTAAAATTAATTGAAGTAGAGTTAGGTGCGGGATGGCTGAATTTTAGTTTGAAATTTTTTTTTTTCCAAAGTTTATTATGATAATTGTGATATTGCATTTGTATTACCAGCATATTATAATCATTAATTTTCAGTTCAATGACTCTTTCGCATAAACTAAGAGGATTAAAATTGTTTCGCCAACTGTTCAAATTAGTATATACCCTAATTACGCGAATTATTCATTCCACTATGTCTGTTTAATTTTGAATTGCAATACACTTCATTTACACTATTACGGTATTTAAATTTCATTGTGAAAATTATAATGAAATGAAAATTTGAATATCACAATTGCAAGTTAATCCGTTTTCTTTTTCAACAAAATTAAGAAATTAAAATAAAACTAATAATAAAGTATGATGTATCATATTCATATTAATATTAAAACAGGTGTTAGAATTCGGTTAAAAATAAGAAAAATCAAATTATAACTAATTAAAAATTTTTGAATTTGCAGCTAATCGAATTAGCTAAAATAATAATTACCATATTTTGATTTATCAGTCCCTGACTTGTCTCAGCCGCCCCACTCCCGTCTCAAAGATATACCTAAAGGTTAAGAGAAGAGAAGATAAAGACAAGTTTGTTTTTGGTGTGTTCCTTTTCGATTTTTCATTTACTCTTGATTATATAAAATTAATCAATTAATTTATAAAAGCTCTGGTAAATATGTAATAGGTGGTATTTAATCCATAATTTAAACATATAAAGATTAAACTAATGTGGTGGGATATATAATGGACAGCATATAGCTGAATTATCATTTAATTAACAGCCTGTTACATGTAAATTTCTCTAAAGTGATGGGGTAGGTTGATAGTTATGTGTCAATTATTATACTTGTGGAATATCCTACAACCGAAAATTCTGTAGCCATGACCAATTTAAATGATAGTTAAATAGAGTTTAGATAGGCATATTACGAGTTTTATAGAAAGAACAATTACTGCTAAGTAAAATGGCTTAATAAAGTTTATCAAGTACAATTTGTGTTTTTAACACTGGCTACAATATAAATTCAGTTTGGGTCTTGCGATTTTTAACAAAAAAAACTCATATAATACATATTCTAAACGTTTAAAAGTCATAGTGAGATAGAGACAGTAGTAACATGAGAATGAATAAATAAGAGATTCAATTGAAACACACTTCTATAGAATTGAAATGTTCAATTCCTGAAATACTATTTTTTTCTTTCTTTTATCACAATATAAGAAAATAATATAAATTTCAACCACTCAAGTAAAAATTCTTCAACCCGTTCACTTTTAGCAAAAACCATTCCAAATAATACACATAACATAAAACTTACTTTCTTAACACTCCTTGTTGTTGAGAATCCATCGCCACGTCGATTATAATTGTCACCCTAAAATATGCGAAAGAAAAGATGTAATTAGAGCATCATCCCGTGTTGAATGGCAGCAAAAATATAAAAAAAAGTTTTTATTCGCACAACAATAATCTGAAAACTTTGACACTTTACAAGCATACAATGCTAGTGAGAGCACTTTGATATTAAAACTATTCTAGTGTACTACATTGCTGAGACAAGTTACAACCCACCTGGTGAGATCGTAGGGTACCAAAGTTATCTCTGCCACGATTATAGTCACCACGCCAACCAAAACCATCCGGTTGATACTAAAATGTAAATAACAGATTCAAGAGAGAAAACCAAAATAAATTCCAATTAATCAAGTTTCAATTAATCCGTGTTTCCACAAAGTAATTAATATTTCAAGGGATTTAAAAGAATAAATTCTCTTTTTTGTAGGAATAGTTTATATTTTCCAATTTACCTGTAAAGTCTCAGCATTACCGCCGCCAACATGATGATGCGGTGGCAATGGTTTACGCAACGTATTCTTTGGTGAATGCTGTATCTTATTTTGACTTGACGCCTGGGGTAATAGAACTGGTTCTGCATATGTCACTTCCTCAACTTGAGGTAATAATTTTGGTTCCGCTTGTATCCGATTTATATTTTGACGTTGTTCAAAATATTCATATTCAGTGTCTGGGTATGGTAAATTATCATCGTCATCTTTATGGCAACGGCGACCACAAAAGTAACCAGTTACAAAGCCAACAAGTAATGCAAATATTGCACCAGCTAGAACAGCCATTACTAATGTTTCAACTGTATACTGAGCATTAAGGGCGTCTGCCGATATCTGTGGACCACCACCATTATCTTGCATTATATTTATAACTTCGCCGCCATGAATATCTTTATGGGATCTATGCGAATCAAGTAGATCCATATCATTTCTATAACCCTTCTGTTCTCCCACACTTGCATCTTTAGCACTATTTTTTCCTGATGGACATGCGGCATGTTGGCCAGTTGCCACATTTTGATAAAAATAATTTTCTTCTGACCACCGTGGTGCTCCATGTGATCTACATTTACCAGCCAGTTTATCCCAGGCACAGTATGGGTCCTGCAACGCTACACATTCTGTACAACTCGTTATTTTTTCACTATTACAACGGTGTAGTTTAATCGCTAACACTTGACTATCGGTTACTATCACCAATTTGCCGTCATCGTAATTACCATCTTTTGCGTGTTCTACAAAAAAATACGTATAGAATACATAAGACGATTAATAAACATGCCATTTAATTAGTTAATATTTTTTTATTTGTTCTTTCCTATGTGAATTGAAATGAGTAAATACTTACCGAATCTTCGTGTCCGTACAATTTCTAAATTTCTTATTGCCTCATGTTTTCCGAGCACGTCCAACTCTTCAATTACCACTGAATTAACACGTTTACTGTTATCAGCTGACTCAGCATTAACGGTCTTAATAATTTTTCCATGATCTTTATATTTTTATATGTAAAAAATATGATTGTACAACAAACAGGTCACATGAAAGGAAACATTGAGAAACATTAATAATAACAGCCTGAAGGCATAAAAATTGATCTCCAAGGACTAGAAAAGTCCATTACCTGTGGCAACGAATATTACGTCATATGCTGTACCACCGGGCGTTTTAATTTGTGGATCTACTGCGATTTGCGTAAATCTATAACTGTAATAGAAACAAAAACCCAACAATATGTTGAGGATTTAAATCGTAAATCATCCACAGATAATGCATTAAATCAACTCCACTTACATTGTACTAGTACGTATTAAAACTGGCTGCCCAAAGAATGGCATTACATTCTCATCCATTAACGAATGTGTTTTAATGAAATTCAGTGTCAACTCTGGTAACGTACGTGAATCATTATGACATGATCCTGGTCGTGGTTCTGGTACCGTAGCACTGTTCACTGGAAGCCAATTTGAATTAATTGTTGCCTGTTCTTTGAAGTTACCCTCAAACGTATCACCGATATCCTACAATAGATAATTTCATTTCATATAAAATATAATTTCATTAAAAACGGGAAAATTTTAATTTATCTTAATGGATGTATGATGTACCTGCAATGAGAATGCACAAACGGCTGATCCAGCGATTGAATTTGATGGTGTTGTAAACACCCCATAAAATATCTTGGCTTGTGTATCACCATACTGACCATCAACTAGAACGCTGGAAGATTCTATAAATAATAAAAAAACGGACACACATTCATGTGGTTAAGTCAATTATCCCATGATGAATGATGAATTACACACGTAATAAAGACAAATCCCATTTGAATTAAAACAGTTACATGTATGGAAGTCATACAATGAATAGAATTTCATAAAAACACTTACGGATTTCATTGAAGTAGAATGGAAAATCTCCAGTTACTGAACAATTCAAGCGTGATTTTAGAAATGTTGTCCATTGATTACGGAATCGATGTGGTCCACCTTTATCCCATTTACATATTCTTGCCACACGGGAATACACCGCCTGTAATTATCCATTATTCACATAGTCAGTTATGAAATTCAATACTACATCCTACAATAACCATTCAAAGGTGAAAACGCTTGGCAAATGTGAAAAAAATTAAACAACTAAGATTACCGTTCATTTTCTTACAATAGCAAACATTTTTTGCGTCTAGAATTTATAATTATTTCAATCATTTTACATTACCTTTCCACAATTTATGTATTCAATTGCTGTTTCACGGAACAGGAAGTACACAAAATCACCTTGTGCAAATGATCCAACAAAATTTGGCGCTGTTATTTAAATTGAGACGACGAAAGTACAAAAAAATATAAATTGAAAACAATTGAATTAGATTACAATTGTACAATATTGTGGACTTCATTAAGACGTCCACTATATTAGCATAATCAACTTTACCATTCAAACTTAAGCTGTCATATTGTCCAGTCTGCATTGGTTCTCGATATATGATTGGGTCGTTGCCACTGAAATCAGCCACAGTACCCGAATATAATTCATTTTCTGTATGTGTGCATCCATGTAGTACGTATTGCATTAGAATTGAAATGCGCGATCATCATCAAACACAATTGAATGAGAGGAGTTCGGGTTACCATGTAAAAAGAAAGTGCAAAAAAACAATTTTCATATAATACAAGAAGAATACATTGACCAAAAGAACAAATAATGATGGCGTTAGAGTAGCATTTGATAAATTGATTGGGGTAGCTTAACATTTAGACATGGATAAATTCGTTGCTATTTATACTTGCCTGTAAAAACCGCTGTTGAATTATGTTTTGGATCGTACGGACATTTTGCTTGTCCAGATTTTTCGGCTATTTGTGTATAGTTGGCACCATGTATTGCATACGTACGACACATGGGACGAAATGAATTTGTACCACATACAAGGATGTGTCCATTTGATGGTATCACTAGTACTCTCAAATAGTTTTGGCATTCCTCCTATACAATATAATTTTATTTAGGTGAGCATTGCACACGATAATCATCATCAGCAACGCCATCATCAAAATATGGTTTAAGGGTGACATTCCGTAACGACCAGCCATACACCAATCATATAGTATAACATATATAGAAGAGAAAATTCAATTTAGATACATTTTAGTATAAATTTAAATCTCATCTTGTACATCGTTTCATTTTTGCATAAAAAAAGATGGCCATATTATTTTATATGTAATATGAAATGTTCAGAAAAGAAATGTAAAACTTAAATTCTATTGACCAACAGGTGTAAAACTTACCCCATCTTTACCCTTTACCAAACACATTTTAATATCGTCTTCTGGTGAATGCCATTCCAATTTTTGTTGCTCACTTAGATCGTGTATACTCAAATTATATATTACATTTCTATAAAAGAGAATATTAAATAGTAATTCAAATAGATATTGAATAAAGGTACAGTTATTTAATTTAATAAGCGAAATTGCATATATAAATATGAAATATATGAAAGATAAATCACCCACCTGGCACCGACTAGTAAACTGTTACCATCTCGAAGAATTGGTTTAAAATAATCCACAACAGATTCATTGCCTTGAAATCGTAGAATTTCTTCTGTGCCTATAGAAATATGAAAGATACAAGATAAATGCGTTATTAAATTAAACATTTGACAAACCATAATGATTTTTTCTATTTTTTGTTTACATATTCATTTTCACTTCTCTGGTTAATGCTTTGTCTGCATGTATATTTTATTTTGTTTAGATACGGGCTAGTTATACTGACTGCTCCTTTTGCTATACACATTCAATTTATGTGTCACCCCCGATAACTCAACAATCTCTCAAATATAATCTAAATAACATTCTCGACCAGTGAGAAGAAAAAATTAACGTCTTCAACGGTTGAAACATTATTTTTCTTTTGTTGTTATATGGAATAGCGTTGGATAAGTTTTCCACAGTTCTTGATACCATATGAATCTGTTCCATTTAGTTTCTTATATTTTCATATCTTTCAATTGCAACCATCACTTGATGCAGCATTCTATCATCTCTTATCTCATCAAATTAGATATGTCGCGTTAAAAAGACAAAAAAAATGTCTAACAAACTTTTCTTCATGTTGTTTCCTTACAAGGTTTTTATTTTTATGATGGCAAGAGTGATATAAGAAAACAAAAAATAAAATTATAATCAAAATTTTAGTTGTGTCTTCTTTGACATTAATTTTCATGGTACGTTAAACTTTTATTCATGCTTTGATTACTTCTCTCCCTTCAGTGATATTAATTTAAGGAACAAGAAAAAATAAAATAACGATATTAATTCATTTTAACCATCAAAATGAGAGAAAAACTATACTAAATATAATTCATATTACACCTTCCCATTTTAATTTGATAGAAGTTAATAAACTTTAATCATGTTAAATAATTTATATCATTTTTTCTATGTTGATGTCTCTTTATTTGATTAACAATTCCCATTAATAAACTGATTATTATATATTAAATTAAGTGTTCGGGCATATCAATTACATTCGTTTAATATTAGTCAACGAGTCAGTCAGTCAGTCACTCATTCAGTCGAATTATCCCGTGGGGCACAACCATTAATAAAAACCGTAAAGTTCACGATACAGTCAACATACATTATAATACAATGCATATACTTTTGCTAAATTAAAAACATATCGGTGGTCTCAAAAAATGTTACACCATAGCACATATTCAAATAAGTAAATATAACAACAACATAAAATACGATACAATCATTTGCGGTATCACATAACTATGCTATCGAGAAATAAATATATATGATGATGTCTCTAACCATATAATGCATATGTAGGACCACAGTTGATTCTGTATTAAGTTTTTCATTGAACTCTCTAAGCGGCACCCACAATAGATTTTATTATGAAAATACATAATTGAATTAAATTTCATCCATACGGTTTTTCTGGATATTTGAATTTCTCGAGAAACAAAAAATAAACACATTTTATATGCGCCATACATTTCTCATCGAATTTGTTTTAAATATTCTCACATTGATTTAAAATTTTCCAGATATAATTTAGAAACGTTAATTTTCCATAAATAAAGTAAAGAAAAAGACGGATATGGGTTATGTTTTCGGCTTGATACATTTAAATAAACAGAATTGAACTCTTACATTGGGGTTGATTGCAAAGTCTAAAAAGTCATACCATTCCATAGTCGATATTCGTACGTTCAATTAATAAATTATGTGATACCATAACATTTTAAAAATTTTGTTTTCTATCCGATAGAAAACTAACTGTAAACAATATATGTTATACATATTTAATTTGTATAAATATGAGCAATTAAATGAACATTGAACATTTCATTTTACCCAAAGTACTACTAATTTTTTGCATTTAGTCTCTTCGTTCAAACAATTCAACCATTAAATATTAAAGTGACTAGTTGTAGACAAATTAATCGATTTTAATGGTCACAAACTTACATAAAACAAAACAGTCTCTAACACACGAAGAATATATAAATTTCGAAGAGAGAAACAGCAAACATATTACCGAATTAATAATTAGCATTTATTTAGCAATGTACTTACCTAACTCAACATATAATTTTGGTCGTACATTCTCCTGCCATGCACCATTACTAGTGCTGAACAGAAACAAATGTAATATCACAATTAATGTAATTGGGACAGTCCTAAGTAATCCATTCATGATAAATCCTATCTTATGTATTGCCACTTCCGGCTATATCCTCTTGTTAAATCCTTACTTAAAATTTATTCAATCTATCGAAATGAACTATTGTATCGTTTTAGTTCCTTCGATTCCTTTGTTCTCAAAACACTAAAAACTAAAGTATTTCAACCACAAAATTGATTGGATTTTGATTTAAAATCCCCAGTTGTCACAAGTTAACTCAGAAGTAACGTTTATGTTTCACCTCTTTTAAAATGTATTTTAAATCCAATACAATATTTTTATTGGATTATATCACTTATTATTTATTAACCATTCAAAATATTAATTACGTTTGTCTTCTATGGTAACATGTTTCCTCTCTTTATCATTTCAAATTCACAATCACGAACACATATTTTATACAATATTTTATTGTATGTTCAAATAATTAAACTTCCCTTTTAATAGGAATCCACTGATCCGTTTAGTATTTCCAATTTTCGATACAAATGATTTATTGTTCTAGACAAATGGATTGTGATGGTATCAGATGATTCAATAATATATGTACAACACAGTATTCACATAATACAATTGAAAACACCTCATAAATTCACTATCTACTCCCAAATGGATTATTTCAAATAATACCACCTCTACACAACATGTATGTAGCTAAAACGTTAACCAGTGTAATTGAAATCAATTTTTATATATCCATGTGACACGTAAATAGTTTCATGTAGATATAACGCTTTTTCTCTTTACTTATTATTAGTTAAAAATTCTCTGACTACTGAAAGCAGCAGTATCTGTCTTCACTTTGATATTTAACGTCACTGATCATACACATAATTATATGTTTGTGTTAAGTATCAATTTCCATCAAATGTCAGCACCTTGTTAGTTTTCTATGTTCTCTTCCTGTGTCTCTTTATAGAGAATTCAATCCAGTGACCCTCTCATAAAGTAATACCTTGTTGTTGTTTTCTACAATTATAAAATTGATATAGTTTAATAAGAGTTTTTATTTCATTAATTATTGATTGAAAAATTAAGTTGAAACACCTCTACTACTATTTTAATTTAACATATTACATTGGAAAAATTCAACAAAAAACTGGATATACACCGTTTTGTGATGTGAAAAACGGATTCGAATGAGTTATTTCAAACTGGGAGACGTAATCGTGATACAAGATCTCATTAGGCTCACATCTCTATAAATTAATAAGAAAAAGTTCAAATTTTCCGTTCAATCAATTCCAGAAATGCATTTTATAAATTTCATCATTATACTTTTCTAGTCGTTTACCCAATTTTTTTTTCTTATTACATTTTTCTTTCTACTTGATTTCAATTCAACTTCTTTATGATAATCAAAATGTTAAAATAAAAATCGATTCGGCCCCAAAAATAATAGAAAAAGCAATGAAGATGGTTAAGAAATCATAGCTATACATATAACATTCGAATTGAAATAAAATCATTGAAATTTTGTGTCTTGTAAACCATATTGAAGAGCATTTAAGTGAGCTATCAAGAAAACATGTAGCAAATGCTGTAACATTCAATAAAAATGGGGAGAAAACTGTGTGGCTTTATTATAATGCAACAACAGAAAATAATTCTCAATATATTTTCCGATATTTTTGGAGAGGAGCATCTCTTCGGTTTTTCATTTTCTTTTATTTTTCTCTGGATAAGCAAAAAATAGCATGCAATAAAAATATACAATGTATAGCCTGAAAGAAATCAGCTATCGAACACAGAGGGACCATTTTTATCCATCTTCTCATTCTTCCTTACGGAATGGTAATATAAATGATACATTACCGATTTTAATTCTTTGTTTAGGATTGGCATGATTGTTGAGTGAGTTTTCCCATTTGGGTGAATCGGTAATACCCATTTGGTCGATTTGTGAATATAAACGCGTTCATGCCTCTCTAGCTACCATCTCAGAAGTGTGGTATGTTTATGTATATGTATCAAGTTCTCGTGAATGGAATAATATGCATAAATGCATTTCACTATTTGTTTAGGGTGAGGGTGGCATTACTATGTATATGTGAACACTCTATGTGGCCACGGAATATCATGAAATGGTAACAAGATTATTGAATAATAGAATGAAAAAAAATAAATACAACAAATTTAACAAAAAAGGGGGTAGAAAGTAGTTGCAGTCCTTTCCATTTAATTCCTGTTTCTCGACTAGAGCGTGTATTATACATTTGTATAGTGAATTTATCATAGTTAGTTCAATGTATTCTTATAAAATTCATTGGAACCAAAATGAATTCAATACATCACGCGTTCCATATCATTATACTTGTGATTTTAATGAATTACAATTGAAAAGAACTCCAATGGTTCTGTCATTTATGCTGTTTTTTTATTTCTCTTCTTACAGCAATATCTTGCAGTTACTGTAACTGACTTTAAATGGTATACTCAAACCCATGGCAAAACGTGTGCGTAGTTTCTTTATAACGCGCCATTGCTTTTATGTACGGTCGATGTTATTAATAATGCATTTTTAGTTGCTCTGTGGATCTGTACACAATCAAAAAGACAACAAGAGGCTAAAGTCTATCGAACTTTCCTATAAATATTGTGGATAATTTGCTCTCCTTTAACGAATTAACAGACAGAGATAGAAAAAAATAACAAACGTGGGTAACTAAATGTGTTTTATACATATCACTCTTGAATATATAGAGTCACAAATTATTAGTTTGGATATCCCACATTATATCCAATTGTATACAATAACAGTTGAATGCATCGTTGATGGAAATGTTGTGTAGGATACATCTCTTGATGTTATGGGTTTTTAAGAAATACACACAATTATAATTTTAGATGCATTTTTCATTCTTACCGCAAACGAAACAATTCAATATTTAAAACTTATGGGTGCATCTATTTCTGTTATTCGTTTTATTAAACAACATTTACACACAATGAAGGCTACGATAGACAAGTGGGCATTACCAATCCAATTTACACATTCAATATTATTATTTTGAATGAAATTAAAATAGAATTCTCTGATATATCTCTATAGACAATACGAAATATCAACTAGAATGGAATAACAAAGTTATGAATGAAAAAAACACCTTTTTGGGTTGAATGTTTTCTTAACTACCGGATAAATACTGTGGAAATTCAATAATAGAGAGATGAAAAAATGACTGTTATTAAAACTTTTCATCACATGGAATACTGATTAATGTTTAAGAACGTCCGAATACCAATAAAAAATTTATAATACATTATAAACAGTGTTGTGTGTTATTATTAATCGCACAGTAAACACTTCAATTATTGGGCGAGTTCAAGCACTTGGGATACACAGCTACCCCCCAATAATAAACAGAAAATTATAATTCATTAAAAATAGAATATAAATTAAAATCGGATTATGAAGAATTTTGTGAAATACATATTATTATTATTAATTTTTTTTTCATTGAAAGAGAGATAAAGTGTTGTATATTTTCTTCTTCTAAGTATTGATTTTTATAATCGTTTTTGGTGCGCTCAGCAGCCAGACCAAAAAAATTTTTTTTTCTTCTATTCCTTTTTACATACCAACCCCCCATGAATAAAACGATAAAGAGGGTAGTAGTGAACATTGATATCCTTTATGTGAAAAACCGACATAACTGAGTGGTGCTCCTGATACCACTCTTTTCCACACTATTATGCGATGCAACATCACGAAATATCGGTTTTTTGTGTTTATCCCTTTATACATACAACAGAATTGGCTAAGAAATCAATCTAATAATGAGTGAAAAAAACTTACGGTCACAGTTTAAAGTAATCCAATTTAATTCACATGCAGTTTAAGTGGAGACCGCTTTAATCGATTTTTCTTTGAATTGTTACGAGTAATAACTTTTGTGTACTTTTTTGCTTGACTTTTGAATAATCAAATACACTTTTCTCTGTTTTGTTCGATTCTTTTTTGTTACTGCAACATCAAAAAAAAACGGGAGGAACACACACTTAATTGGAATTTATAATAAAACAGTGAGAACATAGAACGCTACCAGAGCGTATAAACGGTTCACAATACCATAATGTAATTATACATCTAATTTATTTAATGCGTTTATTTCAAATAAAAGAAGAAAATCACTTTTTAAAATCACTTAACTTTTTTTGCTTCTTCTCGGTCGGACATTTTTCTTGCTTCTAGTACGTTTGACATCACTTAACTGCTGTCAAACACAAGTACTAAACCAATATATCGTCGCCGCAAATTCATACGGACGTAAGTGGAAAAAGTGAGTTTCGAGATATTCGGTTATGAAATTTTTTAAATGGCTTATATTTTATGGATAAATAAAACAGTTATTTCATCTCTGAAATACTTTGTTCGGTGATTGGTCTGTGATCTGATGTCCTACGTCGTTTGTCAAGATATCCCCAAAAGTATTTTATCTGTGGGTTGTTGGCAACACTGATTCGAATGCCAGTTCCTGTTACAAATAACAAAAAATATGTTGAACTTCCTTTGTTTTCTTATATCGGATATAAGAAATCTAATTATTAATTTACCAGATTAGAACTTTTTTTTCCAATTTTTTCTTAAATATTTGTAATCTGATATCCCGTGTGTGATTAAATGGCAATATCAAATTATAAAGCGATGGAAATTTAAAATTAAAATGAATTTCCGAATTACATGAAAACGGGATTCTAGTGTTCGTCAGTTTCCAGTGAGATGTGTCAAAGGTCGTGTGGCTCCCCAATTGGAACGGTGGAGGTAAGTAGACAACGCAACGATGAAAATCAGTACTCAAAAGTACTGTAAAAAACGAAATAAGTACAGTAGGAAACTTTACTCCGTACGCGTGAGATATCATCACAACATTGTTTCTAACAAATAATCACTTGTATCTTTAGTTTTGTTGATTGTTTCTTCTTTTTCTTATGTTTTTAAACGACGTTTTTTTTTTGCTGTGAACTGATTAACGCATTTCACATATTATCAGTTTTCATTGTGACTGTGTGTTGAATCCAGTAAAAATCAGCTTATCTTTTTTGGTTCCTTGAATAAAAGAATGGAATTTCCCGATATAGGCAAAAATTGTTCGGAAAAGTCATGCAACAAATTAGGTGAGAGAAAACTGCTTCACATTAAAATGAAAATAACAAGTTCAAACTAATCCAATGTGAACTGAATATAGAATACGTCATCCCAATTTCAGTTGTTTAATCACTATGAATAATTTAAAATAACTTTAATTATCAAATTGTTTATTTAACAACATTTTATTTTTTTGCTGTTCTATTTGCATTGTAGAATTTCTTCCCATGCGCTGTGAAAATTGTTCAGGAATATTTTGGTAAGGTCAAGTGTAACAATCACTTGATATTGAAACATTATGTTGTTTATAATCAATTCACTTTACCTAATTACCTTGTGAACTATTATTGTTTGTCTCATACCTATTATTACAGCTCGGAGCATTTTAGCAATGCGAAGCATTCGTGTAATGCAGCTTATAAAAAAGATGTACAAGTACCTGGTAAGCAATTTATCATTTAATTTTAAGTTTTCATTTTAATCTCAGTTCAATTGTAATTACAGAATATTTATAGTTAATGAATATTTTATTTCAGTCGTTGATATATTTCTTTGCCATTTGATAATTTTAGTATGTCCATTGTGTGGAGATCCCGTACCAACGCCTAGAAATGTTTCGCCCGATATAACAATTGGCCGTCATATGGATGAGTCCTGTCGATCTGATAAGAAGAAAATTTACACGAATCAATGCACATATAGGAATTGCAAAAAATGTGAACTTGTACCAGTTAAATGTAATTTATGTAATCGTAACTATTGCCTACGGCATCGTCATACCGCTGACCATGAATGCGACAATCAAAGGTGCGTTTTTCAAATGTCCCCGCTGGGAATTTTATTATTTTATTGGAACAAAGAGAATAAGTATATGTACATAACATGAATTTAATTTCTGTTGAATTCTGGTAATTCCATGTAGAAAAACAATACGTAATCCATCAGTGGTATGCGGTGCTGATCATATACAGTCTGTTCAAGGTACAATTAGTGAAGAGGAGGCAATGGCTAAGGCGATGGCACGCTCAATACAGGAATTGGATGCTAGTCATGAACGGAATCGCCGATTTCAGCAGGAACAGCAACGTATTCAGTCGGTGCCATGTGGGGGTTCCAGTCACAAATGTGTTATATCGTAAGGAATCGGTCAGTTATGGCTTCTTTAATAGTTTTAAAAACAAATTGTTAAATACACTTTTCTTCCTAATATTTATTGAATTTGAAAACTAATCAAATGAATTGCGCCTATTAAAGGATTTATTATATTTATATAGCGATTAATTATCACTATTTTATGAAAGTTGAAATACGAAGTCAATTCTTGAACACATCAATTTTAATTACTAATTGATAATTCTCTCTAGGGAACAATATAAATTATATGATATATAAAGAGATACCTATAATAATAGAATAATTTATTTATTAACTAGTTTATTAGTGCGACATATTGCAAACCAATGCCAAGATAATATTTATAATAATCTCATATGGCTAAAAGCTTTTTAGAAAGAAAATGAGAAAAGGCAAAAAAAAAACAAAAAAAAGGAAATTTAACACAATCAAACTGTTTTACCTGATTATTATAATATATTTAGCGAAATACAATATTTACACTAATATCTATTAGAATTTAATGACGGAGTCAGTAATTATATGCTAAACTGTGTAATCAAATTAGATGATAACTAAAGTAAGGCATTCTTATGGGTGCATTATAACTATCATTTATTTAAGTAAAAAATGTACGACAACTGTAAAATCATATCGCCACTTTTCTTGGTAGTATCAGAAAATAAAAAATGAAAATCAAGTAATGAAATACAAATTCTATATTTAGAGATGAAGAAATTGTGCAACATTTTCAATTATGTAGGCATCTGTTGAATAACAAACGTGTAACGTGTGAGGTGAAAATCCAATTTGAGAATATTCATTCGTATTTGATTAAATTTCAATTATTTGTATCTGGTGTGGCGCCATCTGTTGTTAAATTCATGTAAGTTTTTATCTTTCGAATTCGAACATTTGATTCAATTGGCATTTGTATTAAATTATTTTTTATCTATTTTATGCAGAATGATAATTTCACCATCACATAACAGAATTAATTATAGTTTAATATATAATCGATACAGTGCAAGCTTTGAAAAAAACAATTGATATTCTCATTACACATACAATTGTTTAAATAGAAGGTTTGAAATATGCGGAACCATTGACTTTAATGCGAGTGTCAAACGTTGTATAAAATAAAAGTGGTAATCGCAGCACAAATCCATTATAGGAATACGCTATTTCATTACTATTTAGAGCTGGTTCACCTTAAAAATAATTTTGGTGTAACAAGAAATCGGTTCTTGTTGTATTTAATTGCTGCCAATCGATGACTGTATGAATGTAGTGTGGTATACCGCTGTATTATGATACAGCGATAAAAATGTTCATTTTACATGTAATTCTACCAACAACAACGAGTTTGCACCGATATTGCCTGTTCCTGTGAAAATCATGTAACAAGACTACTGAAATGAATGTAGCATATGAGTGCCTTCATTACTTTATTGACTCAAAAAACGTCGCATCAATGAATCAGTGAAGCAATATATTGTAGAAACCTCTTACATACAAAGAGTCTTCCATATAGAGATAGTACTGTTTTGTTCTTCATATCTTCTTACTACGGATATCTCGTAACTAGTCACTGAAATACATGGGTCATATACCCTTTTGTATTGCACTATTAAAATTCCATTTCTTCGACTGGTTTTAGATTCAAGGTTTTGCGTTGAAAATCACATGTTTGTTTCTAAAAACTCTTATATCTTCCCATATTTCGTTAGAAGTCGTGTTTCATGCCATATAGAAAGTGAATAATTTTTGTCATTTACACCATTTTTGAATTCGCTTCAGTTTTCATTTCTTCGAATGATTCGACGCATAGTGCCTGTTTGTTTTGAACTGTTTAAAAATTTTGTCACAGTGATGTAAATGGCTGCCATATAAAGTTGGAACCATTGCGATTTAATAAATTATTGTACGTGCGGTTCTTTTTGTATTTCAGAACAAGCTGATCAGCTAATTTAATTGTGCCTGCGGAAGGATTAAAATAGCATCGTCACGGGTATTAATAAATGGTGTATTTGTATGGCCACTTTAATTTTGTGTATGTGAAAAACATATTAAAATCGGATTTGGAGAGTACCAAGAGAGAGAAAAAATTATTCCGTGAAAATGAAAATTTAATATTGGGCAGGTTTTCGTCGTACAAACTACCAAATAGCGACAGTGAAAAATTATTATAGTTCGAGTGGCTTATTCGGAGATTTAATCAGCACTTGCAATCGTACCATCAGTTGCTGATTTACTTGATTCAGGTAACATTCCTAAATTCACTTGTTTCACATTATCATTTTTCATTTTTTTTTTTTTTTTTTTTCACTTGTCGCCGTAAAGTTATTCACTTTCAAAGTGAATTGGTTGTACAGTATTAGTATTGACTGCCAAATAAAAGTAATATTCGTATAGGTAAAATAAAATTTTAATTTCAAATGATTCTTAAGTTCGAATCTATGGCATATTTTCAGATCGCTTGATTCTTAAATGCTCTGTGAATTGGTGTCACACACACAGGAATTTTCTTTGATTTCAACTATATTTACTTTTCCGTTTCTCGGAGAAAAAAAGGCGAGGAAAGAGAATAAAAAAAATTTGCGTGTGCAAAGTGTTTTTGTACCAGAAAAGCAGCAGCACCAGCACTTCATTCAATTTCCACGGATCAATCACACCGTGAACACAGAGAGGGCATAATACTTTATCGAAATAATTCAAACCAGTACCGAACAAGGTGTAGAGTTCATCGAGTGTGTTGTATTACACGGGAGTGACGAAAAGCAGGTAGTGGAAAATAAAATAAAATAGTATAACGTCGACAGTATATGGCAAAAGCTGCTTTTAGAGTGAGAGCCCAACGTAACGTTAGGCAAGAAAGCATAAGCATCATACCTATGCATATTAAGTGAAAAATCGAAGGAAAAATTTATTGGTGTGTGCGCGCGGCATTTAGACCAAAGGAAAATATAAAAGGTTGAAAAGTGGCAATTCTACATTTTCATATGAGGAAAAATCGATAAAGTGTTTTTTTTTCTGTTTCGTTCTCATCGAAACTTGTTTAGTGTTGAAGGAAAAATTTATGATATAGCTATTGCTGAATGTGTTTTTCCTTTTTCCGTGGTCACATCAAAGTCTTTTATGTGTAATTTGTGGCTACGGATTTTGAATAAAAAGTTGTTATTTTGCATATATTCAATTGCATTGATTGCACAGGAACATCACGAATTTTTGGTGTAGTTTGGTCGCGTTCGTTGAGATTGGTATTTCAAAAATATAATTTTGAAGAGATTCCAAGTACGCGAATATAACAAAAAATTGAGAGTGTTCAGTGTATAATTGACAGTGTCAGGAAGATAAGAGATAAAATATTTGAAAAAATAATACCGAAATTAATAAATTTGATTATTTGATGAAAGGGCACAGCAGGAGTAGCAATAAAATAATCAGCAATAAACCAACATAAACACATATTACGTTAAAACACCTGCGACTAATTGTTGGAGGAAAAAATTGTGTTTTTCGTCGCAACATAAAAAAATAATACAGTTGTGAAAATCACGGGATTATTATTATTATTAAAAGTGTATAGTGAAAGTGTATTAATGTGCGCTTAAAAAATATCTCCTTTAGTTAGCTTTTATGTGTTTTTAATTTTTATCATTTAAATTTTCTTTTTCTGAACGGATTTAAATAAATTTGAAGCAATTGATCTGTTAAAGAAAATTGTTCACAAGCTGGACTCGAAAAAGGAGACGCGTTCGTTATCAACATCGGCAACAACATCAGCTTCTTCTTCGACTAGCAGTGGTAAAACAAAACCATCAACATCACAATCATCATCAACAGCAACAACACAACAACAAACAAGCACAATGGGTAATAATGCTGGTACAGCCAATAAGAAGGTCGATGCAGCTGAAAGTGTTAGAGAATTCCTTGAACAGGCAAAAACCGATTTTGAGAATAAGTGGCGATTGAATCCAACAAATACAGCCGCGCTAGATGATTTTGAACGTATCAAAACACTTGGGACTGGGTCATTTGGCCGTGTAATGATTGTCCAGCACAAACCGACTAGCGAATATTTTGCTATGAAAATACTTGATAAACAGAAGGTGGTCAAACTGAAACAAGTTGAGCACACATTAAATGAGAAACGTATATTGCAAGCAATCTCATTTCCATTTCTAGTCAGTTTAAAATATCATTTCAAGGATAATTCAAACTTATATATGGTGCTTGAATATGTACCGGGTGGAGAGATGTTTTCACACTTACGAAAAGTGGGACGTTTTTCGGAGCCACATTCACGATTCTATGCTGCTCAAATAGTGTTGGCATTTGAATATTTACATTATCTGGAATTAATATATCGTGATCTGAAGCCAGAAAATCTTTTAATTGATTCACAGGGTTATTTGAAAGTAACAGATTTTGGTTTTGCAAAACGTGTCAAAGGACGAACGTGGACTCTTTGTGGTACACCAGAATATCTAGCGCCAGAGATCATTTTAAGCAAGGGATATAATAAAGCAGTAGACTGGTGGGCTCTCGGTGTCCTCGTCTATGAAATGGCAGCTGGCTATCCGCCATTCTTTGCTGATCAGCCGATTCAAATTTATGAGAAAATCGTATCGGGCAAAGTCAGATTTCCATCACATTTTGGTTCTGATTTGAAGGACTTGCTGCGAAATTTATTGCAAGTGGATTTAACAAAACGTTATGGTAATTTAAAGGCGGGCGTAAATGATATCAAAGGTCACAAATGGTTTGCATCAACCGATTGGATTGCTGTATTCCAAAAGAAGATCGAAGCACCATTCATACCACGCTGTAAGGGTCCAGGTGACACAAGCAATTTTGATGATTACGAAGAGGAACCATTACGTATATCAGGCACAGAAAAGTGTGCCCGTGAATTCGCTGAATTCTAAATAGCTTTATCATAACTATTATCTACACAACAACTGTTTATCCTTAAATTTCCGTTAAATTTTTTTTTGTGTTTTGTTTTGTTTCGATTATTATTTATCATCTTTGAATGGATTACCTATGAAGTAAAAAAATCTAACATGGATTATCAATGGTCGCGTACAACAATGTTCAATAAAAATAAAAAAAAAATATATATAAAATTCGCGTAAAATGAAATACTAAAAGTAAAATAACATTTTTCTGGTGTTCAATATAAAAGGAATAGAGAGGGAAAATTGACAAAAATAAGTATAAGACCTGATATTTGTTCATAAAGTTTGGTTAAGATCGTATCGAATTTATGAGACAATTGTAGAAAAAGAGCTAAAAGAAAGACACAAGTGAAAAATATAAGAAAATACTAAAATAAAAGTTAAGAAAATATTACGTAGCGAATTCTATAACACAAAGAGTAAAAATTACACAACAAAACTTCGAGAGTGAGAAATGGAAGTGGGAGGCCACCCAGATGAGGTATACGTACGATGTCTCAAATAAAATAAAGTAAAGATAAAGTATTCTTCGTTGTATATCATACAATGAACGACGATATACAACTTAAATTTCAGCCGAATAATAGAAATGAAGACTACACAGTTAGCAGACATCTATAGATAGAGGAATCCCAACAAATAAAATTATTAAGGTAAGCTGAATAAAAGTTATATATTATTATGTTTATTTCTAAAAATAAGTACAATCATAAATATATAAGATGGGATAGGATACAACGGTTTTATTTTTTGATATATTTAAAAAAATAAAATGTTTGCAATCGTTTAATAAACGTTAGGTTACGAGAGTTAGAGAGAGATACAGTCAATATGAAATAATAAAATAACAAAATAAATGATATGAGAACACAGTATCATATAAATCGAATTGAACATACCTACATTCACCTAGTTAGATAATCGTAGCATATGATTATGATAAATCGTAAAATATTTACATGTAGTACAGTATAGATAAATACCGAAACCATATACCAGCACCACCGTATATTTCTTTATATTTTTCTTTTTGTGTTCATATTATGAAACCACGAATACAATTTTGATTACCTCTGAGATAAATAGAATGAGTAAATTGTATGTGATTCTCAGCTAACGTACTTCATCAGATCAATTTACTTCTCGTGTGTACATCCGCATTTCAGCGAATTTGAAAGTGTTAAATGAAAATTTGATTAGTCTTTTCCTTTCCTTAAAATACTTCGACTGATACTGAGAGCGTTGAAAGATGACGGAGTCACTTGAATTAACAGAGAAACATCTTAATATTCATATTGTGTGATGAGAAACATTATGCAATACAAAATCTAAAGTAAAAAAATGTCTAAATGATTTTCTTTTACGTATCCGTTTATTTCATATTATGTACTTGTGCCTAATGTTATTTCTTATATCATTTTTATTATATTTTAACATTCGTTTTTTTTTTTTGTATTTTTCGCTAAACAATACAAAAATTCAAAGATCATTCATAAACCCTACGAGTAAACATAATATTTCTATGAACTTGTGAATATACTTACACCAGTTGTGGGTGATTGAGTATACATTTTGGATGGGTATGATTATTATGACTACCGTACCAAATTGAGAGCAACAGAGAAACAAAATAAATGTAAAAGAGTCCGATAGAAAATGAGCGAATGGAAAAGTAAAATAGATGAAGTGTATAACAATGCGAAAATGAGTCCGATATGGAATTGGGGTGGTATACAATGGCAAAAAATAAAATAAAATTAAAACGGAAAATACTGTAAAAACGATTCGTTTATAATGACCAACCGACGAGTGAGTTGGCAACATGAAGTGTGTTGTCAAACCGATAATAAAAGAAAATAATATACAACCAGAATGAAATATTTTCATATTTTTGTGAATTTTTTTTTTTCATCTGATCCGTTTGTAATACGCTTGCGATAAAGAGACAACTTGAATTGGATTGTGTGTATTATAACGATATAACAACACGTTTTATATTTTGGTAATGAACCACCACTAATATACCACACCTTTATATATATGATGAGAGAATATTATGATCATAAATTCAACACGTAATGCGACCCAGAATGTTTTTTTTTGTATAAATGGACATTGTAAACTATAAATATCTGTTCCTTCTGGGTTCACAATAAATTATACTTGAATTTGTTGTTTTTCATTTTGTTTTCTGGGTGTTTTTATATTGCAAATAATTTTCATTCTGAGCCAGGCTCCTCCATGTATTTTTGTTTATTGCTATTCAAACGAGGTATAATTTCTGTTTGCCAATTCTTTGTATGAACAATATATAGCATTTAATTTGGCATGGCCGGTAATTGAGTCCACCACCCAAAAATTATTATAATTACTTTTCAAAATAATATTATAAAGAAAAGAAAAACGATGATATTTTAAAAAGTTAAATATTTCGCGCATTCCTCTTTAATGTTCCATTTAATGAATAAGATATTAATGAATCAATATTATTTTTAGAATTAAGAGAGAAATGATTTTATTTTATTTTATTTTTTCGTTTTTTTGAGAAACGGGCCACCACTTGTTGTTACAAATGGATTTTAAGAAAGAATAATATGTATAATATATTAATTATATTGTTGTTGTTAAAAAATCGATATGGTGAATAATCATATTGAAGAGGATTATTATTATTGAATTCATACGTGAGAGTTTTGCTATATATTTTTATTATAACGGAGTGACTGGATTGATAAGTTAATTCTCATTTGGTCATGGTCGTTGAACCACCGGATGCTTACGGTTGTTTCAGGTGATCCAGGCGTCTTTATCACGTTTCCATTATATTTTTTGTCTTGATTTGTTGTAAAAGCAAACAAAAATAATAATAGAGAAGACAATAAATTAGAGGGATGTTAGATTAAAAATAGAGAATCAATGAATCGTAGACTGATAAAGTTGTAATGGTTTTCTTATTTCACGTTAATTAAATGTAATGTCCTATGATCATTTGGAAAATCGACAGTATGGGCCTAAAGAAGTACGAACGTTGTTTTAACAGACTCATTATATTTTTCTTACAGCCAAAAATATAAAATAATTGTGTTCAGTGTTTCATTTATGAAATGTATTGAAATTTTCATTAGATTTTATTCCGTTGATATATACAAACAATTTGGGGATGTAGGTTGTGGCGCCAAGATTAGTTAAAATGTCATCTTGGCAAAGAGAATAATATACATTGGGACATTTGATCAATTTTACCATTTACAACTGGTTAACATTCAATTACATGTAATTATTATCTTTGTTTTTCATTTTGAAATGTCAAGCTAAACAAATACCAAACGACCGAATCAATGGAAAGAAAAGTTTCGATTCGTTTACTTGTTTTCAGTTTTCCTTCGTTGTGTGTAATGATGGAAAACCATACTACATCCTTCGGATGGTTAATACGACAAGGAGAAATAAAATACAAAAAATAATTATTTTATATAATACATAAGACGTATAGGAATTGATGGGGATAGATAAATAAATACAGTCCTCTTCTTTCCACTTTATTATTGATGGGGGTACACCAAGGTTCTGTCAATATAATTTATCTGCTTGCGTATTTAAATTATTTCCGTTAATTACAGTTATAAACGGAAATAGTTGGGAAATAGTATTTAAAATGCAACTAAGTATACATCGGTATTTTCAAAATTAAATTTTAGTTATTTAAGTATAATTAAATGGAGTCCCATTGTGAATTGATACATTCACTTACATAAATATTATTTCGCTTGTAAATAAGAAAATTTTATAAAGGGATTGGTCACTAAATTTTTAAAAATAATCTACAAACTGAATAGATCATGTTTGTTTTTGTTGACGGATATTAGAAACGAATATCAAATAATTGGAACATGATTTTAAAAATTAACAGCAATTTACGTGTTTTTTTTTCTCGTAATCCATAGAGATAATCTACGCTTGTTTTATATATTTGGTACACATTTATCCTGTTTTATGATCAATTTTATTAAAATAATTGTTATATTTATTTAATAGTTCGCGACAGCAATAGAATTCCATTCACTTCAAATGAAATGATAGACTCGGTTAAAACAAAAACAAAAAATCAAAAATGTGATGTTTATTGTTGAATTTAAACGACAGGTACACGTAAATACCATCAATTTTGATGACCTCAACTTGAAATGCTTAATTCTATAAATTGTTTTTTCTTTTATAATAAAAATTTTTATAATACTGCGAAATGCACTTAAATGCAACTGAAGCATATTTCAAATTTAATAGTGAATAAATGAATTTTCGTTTTATTTCGGTTGCCAATTACGATATTTATTGTCTAGGTGATTCTGAGTTCAATTTTAGTGTTAGCGTTAAAATATGCGGTTTATCATTATTGATTAAATTAATGAATATATCAGATTAATTCGTTGACTGGCTGTTAATACAAATTTAGATTATACCATATGTTACGAATTTAGTTTTGTTTCTTTCTGTGTTACAATCTCTCTAAACATAGTTATTGACTTATACGTTGTCCTATTAAGTAAGGAAAAAATAATAATGAAATTAATGTTTTATTTTCTACCTATTAAAACTCATTGTATACGTGAATGAATATGTACATATTACATATATTATGTATGTATGAAACCAATTGAATTGGAATTTGAACACGTATCAATATGTATAGAAATAACCTTTTTATAGTGCGACACAAATTTTATTTTCGTTCCATTATTTCGCGTTTTTGATTGCACCAAATCGTACTTATACGTTTGTTGTTTCTTTTTTTTTTGTATATTATTCTTCATCGTCATCATAATCATTGATATTGAATAGAATTTTCATGTGTAAATAAATTATTCCCACCTGTAAATATCAGGTTGAATTTATCATGATGTGTATGCGAAAATAGGATGAAAACAATTGTAATTGTGGTTTGGAATATTACAATCGAATTCAATTTCCGATGTTTTCAATTCAATTGTGATATGTAGTACGGACGATAAAAATAACAGCACAAAAAAAAGAGAAAAAAGAGTCAATGAATTTTACATAACCGACAGATTGAATATGTCAAGTTGAATGAGTTTTGCGATTGGCTTTAATGTGAATTGGTATGAGGGTGGGATTTTTCTTTGTGCCAATACTTAAGAATTCTTAATTATACTGATTTTACCTTTCGGTATTTCGTTTATTAAATTATTCTCTAATAAGGAATAACGTTTTAATATGCGGTCAACATAATCAAAATTTGGTTAAATGAATTTTTGGGGTTTGGGGTCTGAATCGTTGGTGTGGAAATGTTGTCGTGTGTACAACAAGAATACGGAGAAGAGTAATAAGTTTTTTTAGAATTTTTGACTTCGTATAAGAGGTAATTTTGGTTTATTTAGTTTATGGTTGACTCTCAAGTGTATCTTTTTGTTCTGTTCATTTGGGGTCCATAGGATTCCAAACCCTCTTACCACGGTGAGAGAATATAACAGAAGCTTTAGAGAATAGAACGAGAGGACACAATTACCAAGATAGAGAGAAACAGCCGCCACCCGTTTTAAAAATGTTACACCGAACAGAATTGTTTTATTTATAGGATCTTCGACCTAGTAAGGAAAAAGCGTCAACCATCGAATTAATCCAATTTGATTTTCCTCTTACTTCTATTCAAGTTTATATTTTGAGAATCTATCCTTTTATAAGAATGAGTGTATATACTCGTAGATAAAAGTATAGAAGAGTGATTATGATCATCCCTCAATTCCATCCATACGGTATTGTGTGCTTTACACAATTGAGGGAATATCAGTAAACCGTTTTGAAATTTTTTGGTGTGGGCTGTGGGATGAATAGTAGCCCGATTGTTAGGTAATTTATGGAGCTGTAAACGATTATAATGTTTCCTATCACTATAAGCCATATTTAATATTCCTTCAGCATCTCTAATCTATGGTTGTTCGGTTGGTTGATCTCATTTCATACATTTTTTTAATTTTATTTTTTCTATAATATTTTTCCTATTCCGTTAATATTTTATATTCTGTATATCGTCTGTTATTGCCTACTGTGAATTCAGTACTTCTATTACCGATGAACCATTACCATTACCATCGTAGTCGCCTTTAATGAACAAATATTAAATACATGAAATACAAAGTATACCACTTGAACCTCTAACCCATCCGGAATATGGTGGTGAATCCTTTTAGTATTTGTTCTAAAATTATGTTTTATTGATTTTAATCTAATTCACCTCTTCATAGTAGACATCATATAAAGATTGTATTACCAATTTCTGAACAATATTATCAGATCGAATGGTATATACAATTCGTATGGTTCATGTCTGTGTACACACCAATTCCTATACAATCATTGAACGTGTGTTCGTTCTATATACCGTACTTTTGTGTTGTTAAATATTTTTTTTATTATTATTTTCATTTTCTTTTCCCCCCTTTGCGTTTATATTATTTGAGCAACGAAATGGAAAATTTATTGTTTCATCCAAAGTAGTATTTTTCTCAATTTTCCATACTTTTGCCTGTTATATACAAACTCCAGTGTGTATACACTTTATTACTCTCCTATTCTTCTATATTTCATTTTTTTTTTTGCCTCGACAGTTCCTTTTACATTTCCATTATTGATTTTCCGAAAAGACTGATGAAACGACAAAATATAAAAAAAAGACAGAAATTCATATAACCAAAACCAGAAAGCTTTTCGTTCAATATTATTTTGTTTTCTGTTTTCCTTGCCATCTATATATAATTTTTAATGATGAGGGGTGGCTGTAAAAAAAGACTATTCATAATATTGTTGAATTATATCATTCAACTTGAAATCGTAATGTATAAAGAGAATTCGATACACACTATATGCATTGATATTTTTAGGGATATTTTCCAGGTAAATCCTATAAGCCAACGTTAAATGATTTTGGTGGGAAATAAATCAATGGAGAGAAACATATTATTAAAAGTACTATAGTATGCATTGTGGGATATCTAAAAAATGTACTAATAAATTAAATACAAGATCATTGGTACCATCAACACGATACACACATAAATCGTTTTTCCCCACACATTTGTAATGTATATTAAAGCGATGGGTCCTTTTATGTTTATGATACATCACGTATTAATGGACATAACAACAATTTTGTTTGTCCATTTGAAAAGAAAATCAAAAAGAAACTAATATTGGATCGATGTTGGTCGTCCATGCAATTTTAAAATATTAATTTTCTATCCAACACTCATTTACCATATTCTTAGTTAGCCGAATGGACATTCTATTAATTTAAGTTTTATGGAGATTGATACCGTCATCATTTTTACATTTATTATATGGGGGTTGGAAGATCGTACAAAAAACATAACACATTTTGATTAAAAATTAACAGATTGGAAAATTAATATACAGCTATGAACTCTATGAATTTATTCTGCATATTATTCACAGTGAAGTAGTTTTTACCAAAGCCAAACTTATAAACGTTGATGTTATTGACAACGAAGTATGAGCTAACCATTCAACTAGATTTTAGTTGGGGAAGGTGATTGAATCGATCGATATTTGAAGCTCTCTTTCTCTTTATGGCAGTTGTGATTCAGAGTGTGGGGGTGGATTTTATTTTTTCATAGTAACACCAAATAGTCTAGAGGTTCTCAAACAACTGAAATTACATGGAAACTTTTTTCCATTCCATATGGTTTGATAAAGTCCGCATTGTATTGGAATTGAATTCCCATTGCCAATAATTTTTTATTTTTGTTTTAAACCACAAAATTGATATGATGATCGAATTTCGTATGCCATAAACGGGTTAAATGGTCATTTTTAATTGATTTGTACAAATTAGTGAATGTAATCGGTTGGTAATGGTATACCATAAGCGAAAATAAAATGTAACGGAAGAAAAATTGTATTGTAGGGACAGACGATAGCAAAATATTTTATATGTAACAATATTTTGATTTATCGTTTATTGATATTATTGATCAGGGATATTAAAATGAAATTAATTACAATACATTGATAATTGATAAGATTGATTACAATCAAAAAAAAAAAACAAAAATGTTGTTAGATTATTTTGATTTGGTTGGCACCGTATTAAATTTTGATAAACATAGACACAATCAATGGTTCTAGTCCACCTACGCTTGTAATTAGAAACATCATTCAACATTAGTGTGGTTTAATTTACTGGCATATCGGTATTGGTTGAGAGCTGTCGACCCTGTATGATTAAAAATGTTATGAGGTTATATTTAGTGTTGTTGGTTTTTTTTGTTAGTCGTTGATGTGTACACGAACTGTGGTTTCGCTTGATAATTATGCGCGTAACCCAATATACAAATATCAATAATTTATATGTTTTATATAATTATTTTTATTCCTGTTGTCAACAATTGTCATCCGACTTTTGCAAGATTACAAAGGATATTTTCCATTACAAGATCAATAGAATAATTTTTTTTTAACAGAAAGAAGCCGAAGTAACAAAATATTATGTTGGTAAATTCAATTAACACCTTAGACACTAAATCAATTAAAGCTATGAATAGTTGTAATAAGTAAAGGTAATTGATTTTAAATGGATTTTATATGATGAACAACATTAATAATCAGAATCTTATTTAAACTAGTTTTTATTTAAATTTGTGGTGACCACCATAATAAATTGGATTGATTAATAAACTTGAAAATTACATAAATTTATGGTACTTCATTGAATTTATAATTTACTAATTTACTTTGATATCAAATTAACTTGTCCGTTTTCGGTGTTATATGATTGCCCATAAGCGAGTAAGAAAAAAAAATTTAATGTTTTGCCAGTGGCTCGGATTCCATAATGATATAATATAAACGACACCATATAACAAACACCATTGATTGAATGGTTTGACAAAAGTATGCGTGCCAGGTCACTGAAAAGAATTAAGAGACACGTAACGAGAAAAACTGTATAGAATTATTGAAGTAATTCATCGTCAAAGTCAGTCGTTAGGCTACAATTTCATGGGGGGATAATCAATAATCTTTTTTATTTCTACGTTTCATAGTCCATAAGTTGCCTTTGGCAAACTACCTAATGTCCAATTGTATTTAAAGACAAGAACACCAAGGACTAGAGGAAAAGAAAAGAAAATATAATAGAATAACAGAACCATTTTATTTCAATTAATCTAATGGCATTTGTATTCTAATCCAACTAAGAATTATTTACTTCTATTGCTGTTCTACTGATTTTATAATGTATAATTGAATGTTGATTGCATGCAACAAACAGAGAAAAAATACCAGCATCAAACGTGATATTCAAAATTAAATATAGGGAATCGTATAACTAAACAAAAAACGTAAAATGTATCTAATGACAAATGTAAATAATATGAAACCGACAAAAATTCTTTAAGTTTCTTACGTAAATCAACCGTGGCTCTTACTCTCTTCGTTAATCAAAGTTGCTGATAAAAATTTATAAAATTATTTATATGAAATCCGGCTATGACTTAACAGAGTGAGTGAAAGACTATTGTGTAACTTAAACGGCGTAGTATTAAATGTGTATGAGGGAGAAAACATTTTTACAAATTAAATTAAATGTGTAATTATTGTCTCTCGCGATTTGGAAGTCACGAAATATGGAGACTTGTATTCATGTCTATGATATTATCATATAAACATTTGTTAATAAATTTGCAATTACATTTTAGAAATAAATAAATTGTTGTTTTAACATTAAATTTATGTAAGATAACCTGTAGTTGAACGAATGAAAACAAAAACAACAAGCATTTAAAACAACACTACAACGACCTTATTCCTTAGATAATCTAAAATTTAGAAGATATAAAATAGAAAATTTTTACTTTTGTACAATTGTATTTAGTTAGACTTATCTAAGCCAATGTAACAAAATGTTTTTTTTTTTTGTATTAAATACACTTCTATAGTATTCCATAATTTCGAAATCTTTTCCATAATTTGAGTAAATTTCAAGTGCTTATATGAAAAGGCGATTAAAAAATTTACCTGGTTTACCTTGTAAAATATTCATTATTTCTATAATTGTACAGATACACCGAGAGAGAGACAGAGAGAGAAAAATAAAATACTTGCGTTATTTTTGCTATTCAATATAAAATGAAAGACTCTACGATTACGAATAGGTAAAATACGAATGGATCAAGATGTGTAAATGCTTAACCATATTCAATTACAATTTTTTTTTTCTATTTAAAATCATAAAAATAACAGTTAAATTCGATATTAAACAGCTTTAAACTTGAGGTCTGGTTTTATCATGGTTTATATTATTTTTCTCACTCAATGGTTTATATATATGACTCTTGCAATTTTTTAAAGTATTGCTTTGTATTGAATCATTATTTTTCATAAATTTTTATTTGATATGCTTCCATTGCTGACTTGTTGATGTTATTCAATGTTTCGATTTTAAGCCAAACAACAACAAGAAAAATATTATAAAAATTTTAACCAAAATGCAAAGAGATTGATGAAAACATGAGTAAAATAACAGAGAATCATTTTATTGAAGTGAATGTCTGACCAGACATCTTTTGAAGCAGAAACCATACTTCCAGACCATGGCCAGCCATAGATCTGAAACTCTTTTCTAGTCATTGTTTTGGTCTCTCTCTCTCTCTCGCTCTCTCTCCTCTGGTTGTTAGCACATAATTCAATTCATTTTGAAACCATAATATATTTTTTATAAATGAATCATATTTTAATTAATTTGCATTGCCAAACATAATTTATAGATTTGAAATAGAAATGCGTTGATTACAATTCTATAAATAATAAAAATGAATTTCCCATAAGATTTTGTTGACACAGATAATTAAAGATGCCTCATTATATTCATTTTTTGATTTTCAATTTAATTAATTTGTTATAAAATCCATTATTGATTGAATCGTATGACCGAGGACAACGTGATTTCAATTGGTCTAGAAATAAAAACCAGTATAAAATAATCCGATCTATTTCTGTGCACAAAATTTAATCCAAAATAGAGTGTTTCAAGTTAATCTATTTCAATGTGATAATCACAATGAATTGATATTATTATGCTATTTATTTTGTTTTAATTTTTTTTTTGTTTCCTAGCTGCTGTCTTTTTATTTATTCTATAGTCTTGTGAAAATTAGGTATTTGTGACCATTCTATCTAATGATTTCTCATTAAGTGTTGAGCTATTGATCATCTTTGAATGTGTGGGAGAATAAGATATTTAATTTCAAGTATTGGAAAATAGCAAAAGCATACAGTCGAAATATTACCAGCAATAAAATAATTTATGGGAAGCGAGTACGTTTATATTGAACTGATTCTGTGTGTTATTTTTATAATTTTTGTTTTTATTCTGAACCAACTAAAAGAATGTTAGATAATCTCGTGGAGGCTATATGCCTCTTTCACATTTCTATATTGATCAGTACTCTAATCATTACTGGTCTGGTCCAGTTTGATGATATTCACGATTATATAAAATTATGCTGAAATGAATTAGAAAATTAAAGAATTTATTTAGCATGGCTTGAAGTTAAGAAGGCGTCTGTTTGATTTGTTCTGGTCAATAATAGAGTGTTCTGATATTTTGACTCGTGTTGAGTTATAAAAAAAACACATTGGCTACCCACAATATTCGTACAGTTTATTAATTCATTTGATAACTGATTTATCTGGTATAAAAATATTTGGCAGTTAAGTTGATTATGTTTCTTTGTTATCCATTGAATTGTATCTGAGTTTCCATAGATTCATATCATCGCTGACATTTTATGTGAAATGACATTTTAATATTTTTACTTGAATAATAATGAAATTATAATAATAATGGTATATAGTGTACAGTTCAAGATAAAATAAGTTTAAGATTTAATGTTAACTTACAATTGTCAATAAAATTAAATATCATCGTGTATGATTTGTGATATTTAAAATGGGATTTCTCATATGTATATTCAAATTAAATGGAAAATATGTCGATTTTGCTACTGTATTACTATGTAGTTGATATGTAAGACATTCGTATAAAACAGTACACAAAACACCATACGGATTCAACTGTTATATACATTACGCGTAGATTGTTCAATAATATATCCCCCAATGTCGATTTAAATCTACATTTAAGTATACACACAATTAGCTTATGAAGAAAATATTTAAGATATTGCTCTTATTGCCAATTCAGTTGTGAAATTATAATTCACAAGTTTATGATGATACAATCAATGGATTGTCACCACATTATTGATTGTGATCAATTGTAAGTAGATATTTTGCATTTTTTTTAATAATCCATTTGTGATTATAAGTGTAATGGAAAAAATGAGTTAAAGAAATATATTCAACATTAACACGAGAAATTAAATTCAAATAAAACAAAAAAACTTAATGACGATTATTCGCGTTGGAAATTAATGAAAAAAAGATTGGGTGAAGAAATACACAATTGTGAGTCGTTAAGTCATAAGATTAAGTATGTTAAACGGTTGTGGATTAGGAATTCACATCAACCGAAGAAAAACAAAACAAAATATCTCAATAAATTCCATCGTTCATGGAGTAAACGACATGAAATGAATAGAGAATCTTTACTCATTAACTGATATTTTCAATGTCTGAATTGCTGTGTATGGCAGCTAAAGTCTATCGCTAATTTCTTTGTTGTTGCTATTTTTTTAGTGATTTGAACGATCAACCCGCACCTATTCGCATTATAAATAATTATGTGTAGGATCAATAACATTGTTTTACTATAAATGTTCAAAACATGTCTAATGACACCATTTAATCAGAGAGTTTTTATTATTCGTTTGTTTGCTTTTTTTTTTACAAAATCCAAAGTTCTCTCCAAACGTAGTTTAGTTTCATTCACCCGTCTAAGAGATTTTGAATAGAAGTCGGCAGCAGTATAATTAGATTCATTACAAACATCTTAAGATTTAATGAATCTCATATAGACTAGTTTCAAATAACACTTAAAAATTATTATTTTTACTTTCATAATAAAGTGTATAAAGAATAATTCATGTTTTACATCCCCGCATACTTACAGGTAAAGGTGTCAAATGAACACCTTTAATAAGCGTAAAAAAAATTAAATTTTGAAGGAATAACTTATTCTGCAAGTCAAATAGAAATATTATTATGATTTTGTATTTTATGCTAAAGTTTTACTTTGTTGTTGTTCATGATTACAATATTGTTATTTTTATTTCATATTTATATATTTCACCGTCATATTGTGTTGTTATCGTCATTAGTAACAGGTGCAAATTATTAGAAACTAATGAATGTAATTTAAACGTACAACCAAAATCTATTTTTAATATATTTAGGTTTTTGTATATTCGATAGTGTGAATGTAAAGTAAAAATTTTAACATATTTTGAATATGGCATCTCTGAATTGACTATATATTTGGTCTATAATGAATAGGGTAAATTGCATTTTGAATTGATTTGTGGATAATAATTATTCGCATAGCAGTAATGTAGTCTAGTTAGAAATTCTATGATATTTCGAGGGTAAATTTTGCCTGTCGTGAAACATTTTATTTTATTTGTATCCGTTTGTTTTAATATCAGGTCAGTTGAATATAGTGGTTCATTAGTTCGTTTCTATATTGCAAGTTGTTGCAATTTTATTTTTATGAAAATATTCAATAAATACATATACGAAGTTATTGAGTTTTTTTTTAGACTAATTTCAAACTGTTTCTCAACTCATTTACTAAATTGGTGACAGTAAAATGTGTTTTTCATGATTTTTTTATCTATTTACCTCCTCTTTCCCCATTTCTTCATTATGTCAACTGACATGGATCATATATCTATACGTAGACGACAATTCCTTGTGCTGTTAATGATTTTTTTTTTCAAATTACAAAAATAGAATAAAGGTGTTATTCCTATTAAATTATTGTGTGATTATCTATACATTTAAAATGTATGCTCCGGTCGTTCTCTGTTGTACACCTCACTGACTAATGAATCTACCAGAGAGTTTTATAATTATTATATGAAATACGTGTAAAACACTTTGTAATATAAATATGTTTAAGTATATTATATCATTTGAATATTTTACCAAATTCTTATTTTGTAATTCATTCTGATGTCGCCTAATTGCACTCAAAAAAAAATAAAATCAATGTATAGTAATTTTTAAAAGAAAAACCATCTGGTAATGAAAATCTGTGTGTGAAACTAAAAAATTGTATTTATACCGAACAATCGGTACTCCTTTGTTAAAATACTGGAACATCTGGATTACGGGTGAAATTCCGCATAAATAAGATTTATTCGTATTTGCAATTTAGTTAAGAAGTGGGTCATTAAGCTGATTACAGATTTTTAGGTTCTGCCCTTCAAATACCTTTACTGTATTTTCTGAAGCTAAAAATTTAATGTGTATTGAATACCATCTATTGCCCATTAAGGGAACGGAGACACTGTATGTAAGCAGCAAATTAATACTGTATATGTGAAAAGTCACTTTTTATGTTAATACCATAATGTACAATTATAATTAAAGCAATTAATTTTTCACAGTGAATTAACTATGTGTAATTCGCACATTCGGCCCTGTTATGTTGACAATTAAATTACATATAATAAAGTAAAACAAGAACAAAAATGTTTTTTTGTTTTATTTTTTTGCATTTCTATGCAATTAATTTACATATGAAAATTAGAATTTAATTATTCTGTGGTGCTCATATATTAATCGATTTGAGTCGTTCTCGATATAATTACAATGAATTATATGATTAAATTTTATGTGATTTCAAATTGTTTTGATTATGTTGTCCAATGTAATATTGATTGAATAACTGGTTATAAATGTTTATAACAACCGATTGAATTTATTTGGGAAAATAAAATATAAAAATACTATTTCGATGTGCAGCCACTCAATTGAGCAGCAGCACTCACATAATTTGATTATGACGGTATATTAGATGCAGTTTTCAAGCACACAAAATCCGTTTATATTTACTTGAATTCATCGAATAGTATGAGTGATAGAAGTATGTCATAGCCCCGGTTAGATAAGATATGTGTACACTGTACATATGAAAATGCTAATTAGTGGATTACGCAAATTCAATAGTTCGGGAGACAAGATTTTTTTGATTTTAATATCGTATATAATATTGTTGTATGCTGAGTTAAACTGATAATATTATTGACGACATACATATATGATCCCTTATTGAATATATATTATGTACATTAAGATTAGTTAGATAATCAGAGCGACAATGCAAATAAATATAAATCCTTATAATATTTTCCATATAATTTAAAATAAACATTTTTAAACGACGACACTTGATCAACCTAAATTGATGTAAAATAATAATTTAATGTTTTTATTTCTATTATGGTGTCTTTGCAGGTTGGTTTTCAGCTAAATAAAATGTCCTTAACCGCATAATCATGAACGGAAGGAAATGACTCGTATCAAGGAATTGAAAAATGCAGCAAAGCGACCAGCAAATGTGGAAAATCATGGAATTTGTCCAAAAACAAAAAAAAAAATGAAAATGGGAAAATCGAACAAACAGTCTGAATACACATCAAGCAGTATAAAATCGATAAACCCCATTCAATGTTCATTCAATATGAATGGATATAGGAAAAACAACAATTTAAAAACATAAAGGTGATTTCAAATCGGAATGCAGTAATCGCGCATTTTTTTTTACAGCCGAATCGAACAATGTTTCTGCACTAGAGCCAAAATAATAAGCAATATAAATAAGATTCAAATGAATGAAAACTAATAAGAATATATATTCAAATGCGAATAATTATATAAATATGCAGCTAGCGATTATAAAATGGCATTCATATGATAACTTCCATGATTTATAGATGATTTTAAAACATAAAAAATAAAATTCATCTTAATCATTTACTTGATTCAGTGAAGCATTAATCCATTTTTGTAATTTATTATTTCTTTAGTTTATAAATGATATTATTATATGTGAAATCAGAGTTAGAGTAACGTGAAATAAGAAAATGAAAATTATTCATAAAATTAAAAAAATAAAGTCGCGCCATTCTTAACAATTATTTTCGCTAAGCTGGCCTTATCAGTTTAGGTAATATACTTGTGAACAAAAACAACATAAAAAATAATATAAAATAAATAACTGAAAATAGGGTGTTTAATAATAACAATAGATATAACTGAAGATATGCATGAGATAATTATGAAATTTATAATAAATGTAGTTTCCAATCAGTCACTTTGGGCTCCCCTTCCCCACAATATGGATAGATTAAAAATAATTGAACATTATAGAGTATGTAATATTCTTTACCAAAAATAGGAGTGAAGAATAGAAAAAGTAAAATCTTTAAGAACCATATAACTTATACTTAACTTATATATTTGTCAATTGCTTGTATAATTTAATGAAGCTTAATATACATAAAAATTCATAAAAACTACAGAAAGAAAAATAATCCTAATCGTATCATGAAAATTTTCTGAGCTTTTTATTTTTAATCATTTATTAGTTAATATGTTTATGGTGATAGAAATATCCTTCGATTCATAAATTGTAATACAAAATAAAAATAAAAACGAGAGAGAGAGAGAGAGAATGTTGTAGCCAAGGAAAATGAATAGAGTCATGGAAACAATGATTGTAAAACAAACACCAAACGTAAACATGAAACAGTAAAAAGATAAATAAAAAATTTAATAAGCGTTAAAGTGCTCCTATTTGATGATTTTGCTATAATTTTAAACATGATAAAATAAAATACAAAACATAATAAGAATAAATTAATAAATATTTCTCCTCTATCTTGAAACAAATATAAGATGATAATTCTGGTACATAATATCTGTTGCTGCATTGATCCATTTAAAGTTGTGAACGATATTTAGACTGCGTTTTCAGATAAAAATCGCTACATCAACATTAAATGAATTGATAACGTTTCATATTTCCTGTTGGTAGCAAATGGATTTGTAGTTAATGCATATAACAAATCTGTATATTAAATGTAGTAGTTCTATAATAAAGGGCACACAAATGAATCAATGTTAATAAAACAGAATATAACAAAAGAAAAATAAATGAAAAAACTACTTTAAAATAAAACAGACGTAATTTAAAACGAAATATACTGACTAAGTCATTGCTACATAATTGCATTAAACCAGAGCAATATATTTTCTAATTTTATTACAAAGATAAAAAGTCAAGTAAAAAGTTATTATTAAATACTGAGAATAAAACATGAATGAAAAATTACATTAAATGTCCCAAAAAATTCTAAATAGTGTTCCATTAAGTTTAATATGAAATGAGGAAACTATTAAGAACAATTTTCATAAAAAATAAACCAACAATTTAATTACAAAACAAAGAAAAAAAAACAAATGCCAGGATCATTGAAATATTATCGCGATATTAATATTATAATACATTTATAAATCCTAATCTAATAATTCAATCTGGAGACTTGCCACAGCGAATAATAATTTCTTATAGCTAAGGTAGTTATGATTAAGAATTATATGAAAACTTAAGATCATTTAAGGCAAATAAAAATCCATTCAAAACAATTATATAGCCAACAGAAAAAAAAAAATAAATGAATACAAATAATGATGTGTTTTTAAAATATACTACTACTCCAGATGAAGAAAGCGAGTATAAACCATAAATAAGTTGTAAAGATATTAAACGTAGTAAAATCAATATGGAAAATTGTGTTAGTTGAAGTGCAATGTTAGTGTTTTCCTATCAAATATGTGAGAAACAATTAAGGAAATATAAGTTCATAATTATTAATTTAAAAACAAAAAAAAGAAAAGAAAATAAATAAAAATTAAAAACTAACTAAGAAAAGGATTGATTTGATAAATTATGTGACTGTTAGTTATATTTTATTATTCCCCAATTGATTATGATTTTATCCAAATTGAGATATCATTAAATGATTACCATTTAAACACTTAAGTTTATTTAAAAATGTCCATTATCAAATTCATTAGGAACTATATATTGGGGTATAGAAACAAAAAAAAAATTTACATATAAATGTAGTGCAACTGATAATAAATTTAAATTACATATTATTTAATTTATTTGTTTCAGTTGAATAATTAAAGCCAAATTTAATGTTTAATTTTTATTCAAAGTTGAAAATCAATATTAATTATGTAATTTTTATATATACACGAAGAAAAATGATACATTGAAATACTAATCAAATAAACATCAAGAATATAATAAAGTAATTTTAAAAGAGATGATAAGTTATTAATTATTTTATTTAGGTAAATAAAATTTTGTTTTTTGTATTTTTTTTTCCGGTTTTTGATTCAAATTTAATCAGCGGTTTCTTGTTTTTGTTCTTCGGTTCATTTATATTGATCAATTAAATTAGGTGTTTCTCAAAATAAAAAAGAAAATCTAATTTTATGTGAAGATTAAATGCATTGAAACACAAATTAAATAATAAAATAAAAAATATGTGAATGTATCGAGCTATGAATTGAAATTATTTTAACAAATTTTTTTACTTGAAAAACTAAAATAAATAATTATTTTCTTGTTATCAGTATTTAGTATGTGGCGTTTTTTAATCGTGTAGCCATTTAGAAAGCAGACTAAATACGTTTTCAAAAAAATAAATAACTAAATATCAATAAGATATATACATTTAAAATATGAAACACATTTAATGATAACAAACCAAAAATAAAAAAAGATGAAACTAAATCTGTTATATTTGAATATAAAAATTGATATGTTAGCCGATAATCAGTGCAAATTATTATTGATCGATATTTATGTTATTAGATTCTAAAAAAAGATAATGAAATAAAAGTTAAAAAAAAATGAAACATAACTGATTATAACAAATTTATGAATTAATTTGCAATGTAGATACAAAAATATTACCTTCATGAATCCACCAATCTAATAAAACATTAAAAAAAAAAATTCATGAATCAATAAGATAAATTGAATAAAAAAATAATAAGAGTATATTGTGTTTAAATTGCAAATATATGAAATTTGATAGATAGCTACAATTAGTTAAGGTATTTTGAATGTCAATTTAATAAGAAAAAATTATGAATATGAAACAAGAGAAAAAAATTGAAGCATAATACAAAAACCATAAATCAGTAGAAGAAATGGAGAGCAAAAAAAAAAGTATAAAAATGAAGATGATAATTTAATTTTTAATATCATATTTAAATGATGTATATACCAATTTTCATGAGAATCTTTGTAATCATTATATTATAAATATTAGAGAAATGAATGAGAAAATTGAAAAATTGAAAAACATAAAAAATATTTTTATTGTTTAAGTGAATTAATATTGTTTTTAATTTGTAATTATAAAAATTTTCATTCATGAAAACCGTAGGTGAATCAGAGAGAAAAAGTTGAATCCGTTTTATTTAAGTATAAAACAACCAGACCCTTTATTTCTATTTCATTATGTTGTTTCGTGTATTATTATTGATTAGCTAGATGTAAAAGTGTACTATAATAAAGTGAAGTTTAAAACAGTTACAATATGTACATGAATAATATCATACATTGAATAATATAATCAAATACATTATTTGTTGCAGTGAATTAATTAATTTATACGTTTGATACTAACTATTATGAATCAAATGAACCAGATGACAACATAGACAGAGTATAATAATTGTATGCTGTACGGTTAGTGTATTTATTATAGCATAAGAGCAGTAAATACACGATAATTTAATTATTTGTATTTTTTTAGTTGCAATTAATTCGGCATCATATTATTAGAGAGGATATAACTAAATTGACTGTATTTGTTGATCATTATGTGTGATGCAAAATCACTTAGATAATATTAACTTTATGTCAAATGTAAAAAAGCTTCGTTCTTCTAAAAGTTTATTTACATTAAAATTTTATTTTTGAATTAAACTCAATGAATAGAAAAACTATGTGAAATACATAATGTTGTAACGATTTATAAATAATTTCTTTTGATTTTACAATCACTGATATTACGATTAATATGTAATTAATATTAAATTATTTATGTTTATTGAGAGAGAAACAGAAGAAAACAAAAAAGTTAAAATAGATACATTTTGCATATTGTAAAGATTTTATAAATTAAATTATTTAACTTTGATCAGTTAAACTAAAAAAAAAAACAAATTTATCAATTGGAGAAGTTAAATTAAAACTAACGTGTATTATAAAACAAAAGAAAATTAATGGACATTTTTTCGCAATGGATTCAAACTAGTTAAAAAAAAATTTCATTATTTCCTGTGACGGTATTAGAAGACGATAGCCTTATCTCTTCTTGTGCAAACTAGGCGAGAGTGTCTAGTTAAATTAAAATCTCCGCATGAGAAACATCATCTATTCATAAAGATAATAACATTAATTTTTACATCAGTACACAAGTGAACCATAATTCGATGCTAAACAGTAGATGAAAAATGAATTAATTCTATTATAGTTTTTCAAATAAATAATACATTAAATCATTTAAAATTTAATCATATTATCGGCATCTGTTATATTGTTGTTTCATCCATAACACAGTAATTCATGAATACGATATTTTGGAATAAAATTAAATAAGAAATTAATTCACAGTGTTAGAATTATTAATTACATAATATTAAATGTTCGCGATTTCCTATAGACAATAGTAAATAAATGTGAAGGTAATAATCATCTTTCCTGATAGTAACTGTCTTCTTCCTTTCAATAAAGACACAAATTCAGATTGAATGTGTTTAATGACGACTCGTCATGATACATGGTTCTAGATTGAAAAAAAATTTCTAATTATGGAAATTCAATATATAAAATGATAGTATAACGATAATGGATTCTATCTCTTTCTCTTAATACAACTGATAATGATACTACAACATTAAAATGCTAACCTTGAAATACTTCTATAACGGAATATATTAATTAAATTTTAAATGTACCACAAATCACATCCGATTCATTGAATGAATGTTTATTATAATAAAAAAAATATCAATAAACCACATGAGAATTTATGCTGAATCAAATCATCTATGTCGCATTGCATACTGTTAATGAATACATATTAAAATAGAAAGAAAAACAAAATAAATTTAAGAACCAAAACCAGAGTTGTTCAGTATTATCAATAAATTTCTTCACTGTCTATCTAATTTCGTTAAAAGTGTCTATGGGCAGGATAAACAAGACGTCCAAAGTGTACAAAACCATGAATATACGGTAATTGAATAGATATGATAATTATAAATGGAAAATGTTGTTTCATGTTAGCTTGGTCATCTAAATTTTACTGAGTGATCAAAATAGTCACAAATGAGTTCTTTCATTTAATGACAATCGCATGATAGACATTTGCACATGAACATTGAAAAAGAAACAGCATATTCAAATACCAAAAATTATGTAAAACAAAACATACTGAAGAACGTTCAGAATTAATTGAAACCAGGGTGAATGTCATAACTGAAATAAACTCATTAAAACTAATAATTCCATTAAGGGACAACATTGGATATAAGTAATGGTTTGTTAACTGATTACCAAATAATATGATTAAAATTTTATGACTACACGAATATTTCTTACTCGATTTGAATTACCTACATGATGATGATGATGTTGATATACCATACGTGTATTTGAGTAAGAGAAAACTAATTATAAATTAATACATTTTTAAAAATATGATTACCGTGAAATAAGAATAATTAAAAACCAATATTATTACCGAATTGTCTTAATAAACTATTTATAGATCGTATTATTTCCCTCAAAATGAGAAACCAAAATAAATAAATTAATATAACAAATACTTTTAATGTGTTACAATTATTATATTGGTATTACAAACCTCACATTTCAGCATAGGTTTGTGGCAAATGGTGATTGAATAAAATCCGGGAAGACTGTTAGCAATCATGAATTCGCATTTCCTTGAATCTGTATGAGGTCATCGAGTTTTCCGCCTCTTTGGAAAATCATCCAATATGTCAGATATCAGCTGCTTTCTTGAGATTAAGACTGTCAACATTTTGGTATAATTTGCTCAGCCAATCAGCTTAAAAAAACACTTTGATGCCTCAATCCTCCCCTCTCTGGCAATGGTATCCCTCACCTATTGACTATCGCGTCCCATCCCTCTCTCTTCTCGTCTTCAATGCAACCAAAATTGCCATAAGAATAAAGAATCTATTAATTTGGTCTTATCATCTTTATATCTTTTTCATTGAAACGTAAAGATATTTAAAATATCTATATGTTGGTATCAGAATCACCTAAATTAGAAAGAAAGCATTCATTCAGAGAGAGACATAAAGAATGTAAGAAATCGGTATAATGCATATAGAAGCCATATCATTCAACGCTTCATTGCATATTTCTCACATAGTATGTGTTCATAATATACACACATTCTGAAATTTTCACATCCATTAATCGCTCGTCCCATCCCTCTCTCTTCTCGTCTAAAATATAATCAATTTTCGATACTTCAATTGCAATGCGTTTTTCAAAAATTGTAAAATTGTGAGATGTAGTTTTATCAGAAGCTGACCGCATATTCGGACAAATTCTGAGATGTTTCTACATTTTGCTCCAATCCCATGTAAATTAACTATATCTTAGTGCCACTCTCTCTTTCCTGGACACCAGATTCCATTTCCAAATGCCTAATTAATGAAACGGTCGTACCAATTCTGACGTACATATTCACATTTCAGAGTCCATGTTTGTGATTTTCGTATGAATCAATATCATTTGAAGATTAGGAGCAGTCGAAAGCGACCCGAATAAATTTGTGACCGACTGTTTTATCTGGTATT